>CM033999.1:32577943-32751510 GCA_019603395.1 Cyrtorhinus lividipennis
TAACACGATCACGTTTGGTTTAAACTTGTACTGCATATGAACGTATTTTGTCTTTAAGCCTGGGACGAAACCACGACAGTTGAAAATGCATTGAAACAGCTGGAGTTCATCACAAAAAGCAGCTTGAGGGTCAGACAGAAAACGTTTGAGCTTTTCTAGCTTCATCGTTCTACACATACACTTTGCCATTATTAAGGAATAAAAATTATCACTTACGCTTGTTCCGTATGCTGAACGGAACTGGAGTGTGTTGAAGGGATGCTTCGGCATTATTTTTTCGCTTGGCATCTGGCGTAAGCTGTAGCGAGAGAAAAAAGTAATTAATTCAATCGACAATATTACTCGTAATTACGAGAACAGAATAATGGTCATCCAATTGCGTTGATTCCATTATACGAGGCTATGTACACTCCAAGTTGTACCAATAAGACGTTGCATCCTTTACGATTCACCGTATCCCGTTACCGAGAAGAAAAATACATATCTTTAAACGCCAGAAGCTCTGGGGACATCTATATATGAACAGTCACACAAAAAATTGGTAAATTAGACAAATTCAACCACCAACAGAAAACCAAGACAAACGTGAAAATAGTTTGATAAGAGCGAATCAAATTTACGAAAAAGAGCACAACGGTCGATGCCACAACGAAAAGCCGCAAGAAACAAATTCGAATAATTATAATGACGGTGCATACTACCTACTTGATGTAATAAGAAAATTGTGCATGAAAAGCTAGTGCAAGAACTAATTAAGTATGCGAAGGGCACATGGGTACAAGTATAATGAGAATGACTACTATGTTTCTAGTGTAAATCGTCAAATGTAAAACAGAGGTTTCATCCCAACGTAGGTCTTGATCGAGATCTTTCAAGAGGAGAAAAACCATACAGATAAGAGGACATACGAATCGTTGGAACGTTCAACATTATGCTACATTTTTCCCAACTCGCCTAGGTCCCCATCAAGACCATGAACATTCGTGTAAGGTAGGTACAACTCTGGCAAACTCAATAGCGCGGAGAACTGATGAATATTTTGGATTTGTAACTGAAATTTGGCTTCAAATTATACTTCAGTGATCTGCCGTCCTGCGATTGAGTCAGATCTAGTGACAGTTCCTTCACATTATTTATTCGACTTACCATTCGCGAATGAGGGCCACATGGTTTGATTAAAAATTACATTAGGGAGGAAAAACTAAACCAATTTCATACTTGCTTGTCCATTTACGATAGTCAAGCCCGTTTTCCATTTTCCTCTGTTTCAAGGTTTCAGATCATCGATTGAATATCATCATTTTTCTCAGATCCTCCATTTCCTGTTTTTTTGGGATGATCTACCCTTGATACTCGTATAGACAAAGACGTCCTCACTTTCATATGTTACCTTTCAAAGGGGTGTAGATAAGAAATCCAAAATGTCCGCCCACCGTCTGGGCAAAAAAAGGCCTTAAAATCCTTTAAATGACTGAAATTTTGCACATAGATTTCGTTGGGTTTTCGTGGTACCGTTTTCAGTCCAGAAGGATGCAGATTCAATGGTAAAAACGGGGGTTTTCCAATTTTGAACAACTTCTGGTTAATTATTTTTCACTAAATTTTGAATTTGAATCCATTTAAATGGGATTCGGAGGCCGGGTATTCGGGGGAACATTTCCTTCTTCTAATATGAAGGCCTATTTGGAGGATCAAGCTTCCTTACCAGCAAGATCAATCTAGATTAATAAAAATTATGCAAAATTAAGCACAGTTTTTATTGGCACTTTGGTTGGTTATTCCTTGAATAATCAACATCAAATTGTGTATTTCGAAAAATGAGTTTGCAGCGTTTTTGATTCTACGTCAATTAGGAGCTAAACCGAAACCATTCCAGCGTTTCAAATGTCCACTCCACAGCAGGTTAGGTTGTACGGTGAAGAATAATAACAGAAGCGAACGAAGAAAACAACGGCTTCGTATTGACAATCATTAATTATCCGTGCCACTGTCGCGCTCAAAATAGCGTTTCGTGGGAAAAATGAACCCGAGCTTCGACTCTGACGCAAGAAGATAACACTTGATACCTTTGTACACCAGGAGCGAGAGGGGAAATGGCTTTTTCTGAGCACCGAAAACGTACAAGAGCCGTTGGCAACACGGGCGAGCAGATAAAACAAATGATTTTCAGAGACGGGATTGTTTTCAGAGAGTTAGCTCGAGAACGTTAAGGGTGATGAATGTTGACATGTTGATAGGATCTAGAAGGTAAAATACACATTTCGTCCACTTCATTGAGGATGTTCGGAACTCGTCTCGCAATATGGTTCATTTCATGGCGAAATTGCATTAAACGGACTATGAAAAATCAATTTTAGTCCAAAAAGGTGCCAAAACATCGTCAAATAAAGCCAACATCAGTACCTACGTTCTTCTGTGAGTTAGAGACTAGGATTTTTAAAATAGTAACACCCACAGCCTTACTTTAAATGAATTTCAATACACTACATAGTTACCTTCAACAACTAAAAACTTTCTTTCGTTTTTAAGATTAAGAATCAAATTTTGTGTAATAAATATGAAGATACGGGACAGATTCGGGGATATTGGACAGTCAGACAGGTAGAATGCCAGGATTTATCAACTAGACCTTTATGGGGTGCGGGGAATTAGCAGATTTATGACTAATCTGTGTTGTGATGGGTGGGAGGGGGGAGGTGCCGTTGGGCAGAAATTACACAACAAAGGGGATTCTGTGCGAATCGCTACACAAAATACTCCTACAAGACAAAGAGAACGAAACATCTATTCAGTAACTATAAGTTTTTGGTGTCTGTAAAGAATGTTCAACACCTTTCCAGGATCATTATCGCTACTACTTACATCACGCCTTGATAGTGGAGTTCCAATGATCGAAAACTGAACAACCAAATGTGTGCCAAATCGAATGAAAATCCCGTGAAACAGAACAAAGCATTTCAAATGATTGTGTGCTACGACTACAAGAAAAGTAAAAAAAAGCCATGCGCAAACCTTAATGATATCTAGGTGGTTCATGCTCTCCCTGCGTACCCTGTATCGGTGGAGGGCGGGTGAGGGTTGGTTACTGTAGGTGTTGACCAATTTCAGACTGTCGGGGAGAGGTCACCCTCGGGGAGGCCCAGGGCCTTTCGAAGGTCTGAGATGTTCATTTGAGCCGTCGCTTGACCAACGTTGTCACCGATCTGCGACAAAGATTTGGCATCAGTTTGATAAAGACGACAGATCAGACGCTCCGGAACGGAAGTAAAGGGACGCAAGCGTTGAATATGTCACGGGAAGTGTTACGAGATAGGAGATTCTCTTATCGCAAAATTACCCGCCTACGTGCGAACTCCTCAAAATGACTTGCTTTCGCGGTGAAAATAATTTAGAAATAAACGGCGGGAAGTTCACTCATTCGAGTATTTTCGGCCACTTCGTTATCATTATTAGAAAATGAGAAGATTACATTCTACCCAAAGAACGGCAAGGCACACAGGCGTGTTCATTCTCCTTCCTTTATTACAAAACTTTTTCACTTTTTTCTTCAAAAGTTTTGAATTTCATCATCTTGAATTCACAGAATTTACCATTTACTGAACTTTGATTCCAAACCAAAACATGTCTGATTCACCGTACAAACTACAGTGGAAAATGATATCCCATGTAAGAGTTCCTAAACCTACAAACTAATCCTGAAAACCCGATTTCATAACATCCATTTTCTCCAAAATCCTGCCTCCGTTTCCGGCAACAGGATTGAAAATGAGGTAAGCACAGGTAGAGCTTGAATTGAAGTATATATGCAATGTTTCAGGATTCGATAAAATTTTAAAGGCATTTTTTGTTTTTGGCCTGAAGACGAACAACGGGCGGTTGTTTGATTTTAATAGTTGTATAATTATTCCAATTAAAATAAAAATTGCGGTTCTCTTTTGATTTAAGGAAGTTTAGTCATTTCTGAGATACTTAAGAAAAAACGTCGAAGTTAGCAGAATATAATGATTGTATATATCGAGCCTCAGATCTCATAGGATCAGAATGATATCATTTTCCCGGGGAAATTTTGACTTCAATAGGTCCGTTCCGATGTCCAGTAAACAAGCAATATTAAGAAGCTAAAATTCACGAGTAATCGAGTGAGTCAAAATTGGGATCATTCTCTGAAACGAGGCAGCTGTAGCATACGCGATAAATCAATTAACAACAGATAAAGTTAAAATACGCACTTCTTTGGAAATGTCCAGGTGCATGGTGGCAAAATGAAGTGCTTTGTCATGGTTGCCCATAGCGGAATACGCGTTACCCAAACTCCAACACGCTCGACCTGCAAAGACAATGTCAATTACAAAAAGTTCAGAGAAAGATTATATTTCAAGACAGAGAGGAGAGTTAGCTTAGCTAATGAAACCCGCGCTCAAAGCCAAAATAACTAGTTGGCTCGGTAAAATGAGGTTCACAGCATGTCATTCTGTAGAAGTTTGCGGTAGTCAATGAATTGGCTTGTCGAACTCCAACAAGTAGTGGTTTTGATCCCTCACCTTCGCCGACTTTGTCCATTAAACTCTGAGCGAACTGGAGGTGCCGAAGATGGTAGTCGATGGCCATGGGGTAGTCACGGAGGAGCGTGTAGGTGTTGCCCAGACTGTAGCACGCTTGAGCTTCTATCGCCTTATCGCCGAGCTCTTGTGCCAAAACTAACGTCCGCCTGAATTGAAATAAAATTATAGAAATCGTCGAATCAAATCTACCTCTCTTCGACAGCAAGACAAAATAAAACTAACTTGTAATGTTCAGCAGCCTTCTCGAATTCACCTAAGAATATATGAGAATTTCCCAAGTTGCTATACGCTCTTCGTTCGGCAGCTTTATCTCCGAATTCCCGCGCGATTTTCAACCTCTGAAAATGAAATATTTTTGAGTGAATTAAATGCAGGGGCAGCAGTTAGTTATCCGAGTGAACGTACGTCTGTCCTAGAAAGATTACTACGTACCTCTTGGTGATACTGAATGGCTCGTTCAAAGTCGCCAAGTAAATAGTATGTGTTTCCCAAATTTCCGCATGCTCTGCCTTGAGCCGCTGTGTCGTTCAACTCTCGCATCAATTTGAGATTTTCCCTAAGGAAAAAAGGAGAGATAACTCCACTAGATGGCAAGCTGAACGACAGGCTGACGATGAGGAATTGGTCTATGTGTTGTTTTTGAGCAATTGCTATTTGGTCATTCATATAAGTGACTACTCTCAACACACGCTGATCTAACTGAAGGCCGTAGGCTATGAAGAATTCAACGAAAATTATTATATTTTTTCGATGTGCTTGAGCGACAATTCCAATTGTTTAGCATTATTATGGGTTGCTTGGCCCTCACTAACCAGCATAGGAGCGATGAAATAGCGAAAACAGCCATTCGAATGCTAATAGTGAACCTATATTATTTGTAATGGAAGGGTCCCCTCAATTTTCAAGCTGAGAGCTGGTTCTTTCCGCATTTGATTAATACAGTATTGATACGGGTCACACAGCCTGTTTATCAAGTGCATTTGATAGCCAATTCAACTACCAGTATTAATATGAAGCATCGAGTGGCCGATCTGCGTTGCGCATCTCTAATATTTATGGAAGTCGCATTCAACAAAATTGCGAGCAATTTTTTTTTTAATATGCCTATAATTTGAATGTTTTTTTCAAGATTCAGAACCACGGGTGCCCAGATATCTTGATCGCGGTGATTCTACCAGAAAAATATGGGTTACGGGAAGTTTTTTTTTCTAGAAAAAAAAAGTACTCACTCATAATAGAACACAGCTTGCTGAAGACATTCTCGGACGTCATCAGGGAACTCGCCAGGGTCCTGTTGACCCACTCGACCAATGTGTTTTCCTTTAGCGTGATACACGTTGCCGAGATTGTACAGCGCTCGACCTTCACTCAGCTGAAATGGAATGTAGTTATGATAGTTGTGGGACGACAAGTTCTAGACCATAAACTCGAGGAACAATGATGACTCACCTTATCGTTGAGCTCTCTCGATATCTCCAAATGCCTCTTGCAACAGATCATAGCTTCGTCAAATTTTCCCATAACTTTTAGCGTGTTCCCGAGATTCCCGCTTGATTTCGCTTCACCCAGTTTGTCACCCATTGTTCTGCCGGAAAAAGATATATATGGAGTAAATAGAAGTCTAGAGTACGGGACCATGGGCATCCAAACAGGGAAGGGGCTCAACATGCTACTCACCTAGCGAGGGTTAAATCGTGTTTGTGAAACTGCATAGCCTTCACATAGTCGCCCAAGTAAAAGTAAGCGTTGCCAAGTTGGCTGTAGATTGCACTGAGTGTCCTCAGATCGTCGGTGCCTGCTTGAATGGCTGCTTGGAAAAAAGCAACTCCAGCTCGACAGTCACCCGCCTTGCAGAGTCGTTCGCCTTCTAGAGCAAGTTCCAGGCACATGTTCCCACTGTCACAACTCTGCAACGAAACACATACATTCATTATTTGCTACAAATGTACTTTGCTACAGGTACAAGATTGTTGAAATGTTGTTTCTGCATTCAGCAAGAATGGAGAACAATGAAGAAAGCAAACCAGTCGCTCGAGTTACTGACACTAATAAATAGAATAAACAACAACACAATTGGCAATTCATATCACATGACATGACATGTTGTAGATCTTGGAAGTCTACTTCTGCACCAATCAGTTTCTGCATTGCTCATCATGGAATGAGATATGCGACCTTAGAAAATTCTACACGAATCATCCGCCAAATCAAGAGAGGAATGCTGGATGAGCTGAAATCGATTGGGTTGGTAATACGATTGCAAATAGCAGTGACAGGTTGGACGATTTCTACATCAGACAAGTTCGTAATTGAAGGGTCGTCGGTTTACATGCAAATAACCTACATGAACTGGGTTTCACAGGGACGTATGCTTGAGATGTTGAGCTCACCTGAGCGTCCGATGAAGATACGTTGTCCGCACAGGCGTTTTCAGACATAGTGGCAGCTGAGATTCAGTTTAGCAACGCAAGTCAGAAATTTCCATACAGTAATTATCCCACCTGAAAATTAGGTAACACGTAAAACCACTTCAGACAAGCTCATAGTTACTGTGACAGTATAGAATATATAAAACCCGATGCTTGGATGGGACGAATCATTGTCAGTTGAAAATTGAGTAGGTACTCATTGATTAATAGAAGGCACAACCATGAAACAAGTTCTATAGCCGAAAAAATAAAAAGTGGCCGATCAGCGATTTCACGAGTCACACTAGGTACTCCCAACATGCCGTAAATCAGTGGTCCGTCACCTGAATCTTCTTACTTAGTAGTGAGCATCCACAAAAAAAGACGCGGATCGTTTGTCAAAACATCGGTTTCATGAAGCCCATTTGTTGACTTTACACCAGCAACAGTCAAAACCGTTTTCGACCGTAATCAATAAACAATTCCGCGAACAGGAGCCAACAGCCGAGCTGACCCGAGTACACTCCCAAATTCCGTTCTTTCGGTTCCCCCGTCAGGTTTAACATTCGCCTCCAGTGCTTTATGGTAATGAGAGATTGAATTGATACGGTTGCACGCATATATACGGATTCTTACCAGTTTTAGGAAGATTGACGAAGATTTTGAAAGACGGAAAATATGGATACAGACCGCTGAACAAGTAAAAACATCAAACATCAACTCAACTCATCACGAAAACTGTTGACGGTTACTTTTTCTGTTGTGTTGGCAAAAGTGACTTAAAAACAGGCCGGCGCATGCGTCGAGAATGTCCCGCGCATTTTCTCCCGCCCAAAATTCAATTTTCTATTTGTGCTTATTTTGTAAATGACAGGTAATGTTCTGATATTGGTCATCTCTTTCCAACGAGTAACACCTATATATATTCCATTATTCCGGTCCGGTATTTCTCATTTAATAAAAATAATATTTTCCGTTTTCTAGTTGTGAGCAAGGAGTTGCCTTTGCCTTCAAAGAGAAGAGATTGGGCAACCAATAAACTTCTATTATAGGGAGCCAGTAGGTTCTACCCATTTTTTTTTTGGCAACTCATAACAGAAGCGAAAGCGATCTTGCTTCATCTTGTCATAATGTTGTTTCGTAATAATTATTCTTGTTTTCTTTGAAATGTAATAATAATTGAACAAATGCTTGCATCCCCCTCTTCCTAGTAAGCAATAGAGGGTTGATATGAGCGAATATTTGCATTGCAACATCGACAAATGCAACGTTACCCTCAATGGTCGAGTTTGGGTAACATGCTGCCTTCACGTGTTTTGTGCCGAACATGGAGCCTTATACTTTCATAACAACAAAATCCAAGTCAGTTGCCCTGTGTGCAACGAAGTCAACGTGCGAGAAAGCGATACTGCACTGTGCAACACAAACCCACATGATGTAAGGCGTAAAATGAAACAGATATTATAGCTAGCGAGCGTTGTAGACGTATCTGGAGGGCATAAGTAACTGTTTTCTGTGCCTTTCTGGACTTACATTATTGGACAGGACACTCAGATCTCTACTTTTGCTTGTTTTGGTGTATTATTCCTTAAATAATCAACCTATGTTAGAAATCCCCCTCCCCACTCCAATTCACCTCAAAATTTGACAGTTTGCGATTCAAGAAACTAGCCATGTGTGATGGAATCCATTCAGAATGGTCCTGGACCGGAAGTGGGTGCCTATCCTTGTGAGGTATCATTTTCTGCTTAATTTTGAACGGTGAATCTGTTGGAAATAGTCCTGGACACTCACTGTTCCCCCCATACTAGTGCTCTAAGGAATAATCCACCGTGGAAGAATTAGCGGCGTCTTAGTTAGTCAACGCTGGATGTCTATTCTAACTGCTAACAGAATAGACATAGTTTTTCTATTCTGTTCCTGTAGTCTTCGGTTGTTCAACTCGTAGGATTGTTTAGGAATCCTATTATTGTCTGGATGTATCGTGGCGCTGCACCAGCAATTCTGATTAGCCAATGTAACCCGCCGTTTTCACCTAACGGGCTAGGGATCCAGAAATAGACCTAGGCGAATAAATTAGTGGGAGACTAAAGACTTTCACTTACCGTCCGGAATGTCGGAGATGGTCGGTCATAGACGCCAAGTACACCTGAATTTACCAAGCTCTGAGGAATGGGGTTTCGTGATTGAAAGACAAGGGTTCAATATTGGCTTATAATAACGCAATTGTCAGAAATATGAAATATGGAATGTCTCGGCCGAGAAGGATACTGACTATGACTTAATCTAATTAGTGAGTAGGTAGAAGTGAAGGGCTGAAGGCCAAATGGATTTACGGAGTAGCTGAAGGCTCAGGAGTGTTTGATTTGGAATAACGGAAAAATACAAGTGATTTACTAATGTCCTCCCCTAATTCCTGTTACTTTTCCTACGACAGACAAAATACCAAATACTACGGTTACAACGTACAATTCTCTGATCAGCTTTCTGGTGACTACACGTCAGGGCTTGGGCCAGATTTAAAGATTTGACTTTCGCGTTGCGAGGGTACGAGACAGAGTTATTTCGCCACTTACGTGCATCAACTCCTTCGGATGGAGACAACAGGGTGATGTTCTCTTCACGAGATAGAGGTATTTCGCCACTTACGTGTATCAACTCCTTCGGATGGAGACAACAGGGTGATGTTCTCTTCGCTGCTCGGCTACGGTCAGGGGAACGCCGTCCAGGCCGGAGGAGGCGAGGCTCTTTCCGACGGAGGTCCGACGACTGGCGGTGCGTGGAGAACCCAGACTATTGGCCGTCGGTCGGGGCGCGAACGGATCAACACTCGGGTCCGACGGGGGATTTCAGTTCGTAATAGGGGTCCACTGTTACGGGATAGGAATTGGCTGATCTCCCAATTCCCGAGTTCTCACCCTGAAGGAACCACGATACACTCGTTCCTTCAGGTCACTTTCACAACACCGGGTCACAAGGGGTTGACTTGCTACGCGTCGGGTGTTCCGCTTCGATGTTCCGGTTCACTTCGCGTCGATGTCCCGGTTCACTTCGCGTCGATGTCCCGGTTCACTTCGCTTCGATGTCCCGGTTCACTTCACTTCGTTCCGCCCCGAAACAGGTTGTCCCGCCCCGGAACAGGTTGTTCCGCCCCGCCCCTGCCTCGCCTCGTCCTCGCGAGCAGGGGGGGCCAACCTCGTTTCGGAGATCCCAACTTTCCTTCTCTTGAGTTCGGACACGACTGCTTGATGTTCCTTCTCCCAGTCCGCTCGTCACGTCGCCTTCCCCTTCTACTCCTCCCTGGGTGTCTTGCGCCGCCCATCGCCTAACCAATCCAATGAGGACACGCCTTCCGCCCAGCTGGGGTCAGGCGCTTGGAGGGGGAGAGGGGTCGATCCGTCCCCCGCCGCCGAAGTTTCTTGACGGGGCGCATGGAATCTGCCGCCCCGTTACACTCCTCCGATCTTCGGAGGCCGAGGTCTACCTCGGCAATTTTCCTTCCGGTGGGGGTGACTGGTGCGATGGGCATTGCGTCAGGTCGTTTGGCTGCCGAGAGCATGATGGCGCTGATGTTCCAAGGTGGTGCAATGGGCGAGATGTGTCTTCCACTGGTCTTATCTTCTACTTCCCTACTATGCTGTGAAACATACAAACCGGCCCTTTCTTTAGTCTACTCTCACACTCCAACTCACACATTTCACACCCTAGATTTTGCTGCCCTTAAGAAGGAAAAGGAAAACAAAAAAGGGGGGGGGGGGGGACCCAGGGAGTCCTGTCACGACTCATGAGGTACGGTCATTAGTAAAACAAGGTAAGTACTTGTGTTGTGCATTTTATTTCCAGATCGGGGTTCATCATGGCCTCGTCCTCGTCTGAGGGGCTGCTGTTTTGGTGGCATGGTTGCGAATTCACTTGTTAAATAAAGAATAAATAAATAAATAAATAAATAAATAAATAAATAATTAAAAAAAACAATTATAGCACCGATAGATCACTTTCTTGCGCACCAAGGACCGATAATTTCCCCACGAATCGAGAAAGGACTTCCCAGTTGGTAAGAGCTATGACGGGTCTGGAATCGGGATGTCAATTGGAGCTGAAGGCTCGTCGGAACAGTCCCGGAACAGAGGGGCCTCGGGACAAGTGTCGGAACAGTCCCGGAACAGAGGGCCTCGGGACAAGTGTCGGAACAGTCCCGGAACAGAGGGCCTCGGGACAAGTCTCGGAACAGTCCCGGAACAGACCCGGAACAGACCCGGAACAGGGGGCCTCGGGACAAGTGTCGGAACAGTCCCGGAACAGAGGCCTCGGAACAAGCCTCGGAACAGTCCCGGAACAGACCCGGGACAGTCTCGGAACAGAGGCCTCGGAACAAGCCTCGGAACAGTCCCGGAACAGACCCGGGACAGTCTCGGAACAGAGGGCTACAGCGAGAGTGATGCTACTAGATAAATGAGCCAGTGTTTAAATTTCGATTTATGGAAAGAAAGAAAAATGATACGGATTTGAAGTTAATTGACTCCTCACTCGCTTCCTCACACTCGGGCCGATTTGTTTGTTTCTTACAATTTTAAATTTCGGAATCTACAACTAGCACAATTTAAATTTCAAGATTATAAAACGCGACCCAATTCCTTCAGAGCTTTTTCTCACCAATATTCGCCTGGTCAAGATCACTTGTTGTGGATACGACAGAAATCGAGATTTCTGAAATATCCCACCGCTGCCACCAAAAGATGTAACCCGCCGTTTTCACCTAACGGGCTAGGGATCCAGAAATAGACCTAGGCGAATAAATTAGTGGGAGACTAAAGACTTTCACTTACCGTCCGGAATGTCGGAGATGGTCGGTCATAGACGCCAAGTACACCTGAATTTACCAAGCTCTGAGGAATGGGGTTTCGTGATTGAAAGACAAGGGTTCAATATTGGCTTATAATAACGCAATTGTCAGAAATATGAAATATGGAATGTCTCGGCCGAGAAGGATACTGACTATGACTTAATCTAATTAGTGAGTAGGTAGAAGTGAAGGGCTGAAGGCCAAATGGATTTACGGAAGTAGCTGAAGGCTCAGGAGTGTTTGATTTGGAATAACGGAAAAATACAAGTGATTTACTAATGTCCTCCCCTAATTCCTGTTACTTTTCCTACGACAGACAAAATACCAAATACTACGGTTACAACGTACAATTCTCTGATCAGCTTTCTGGTGACTACACGTCAGGGCTTGGGCCAGATTTAAAGATTTGACTTTCGCGTTGCGAGGGTACGAGACAGAGTTATTTCGCCACTTACGTGCATCAACTCCTTCGGATGGAGACAACAGGGTGATGTTCTCTTCACGAGATAGAGGTATTTCGCCACTTACGTGTATCAACTCCTTCGGATGGAGACAACAGGGTGATGTTCTCTTCGCTGCTCGGCTACGGTCAGGGGAACGCCGTCCAGGCCGGAGGAGGCGAGGCTCTTTCCGACGGAGGTCCGACGACTGGCGGTGCGTGGAGAACCCAGACTATTGGCCGTCGGTCGGGCGCGAACGGATCAACACTCGGGTCCGACGGGGGATTTTCAGTTCGTAATAGGGGTCCACTGTTACGGGATAGGAATTGGCTGATCTCCCAATTCCCGAGTTCTCACCCTGAAGGAACCACGATACACTCGTTCCTTCAGGTCACTTTCACAACACCGGGTCACAAGGGGTTGACTTGCTACGCGTCGGGTGTTCCGCTTCGATGTTCCGGTTCACTTCGCGTCGATGTCCCGGTTCACTTCGCGTCGATGTCCCGGTTCACTTCGCTTCGATGTCCCGGTTCACTTCACTTCGTTCCGCCCCGAAACAGGTTGTTTCCGCCCCGGAACAGGTTGTTCCGCCCCGCCCCTGCCTCGCCTCGTCCTCGCGAGCAGGGGGGGGCCAACCTCGTTTCGGAGATCCCAACTTTCCTTCTCTTGAGTTCGTACACGACTGCTTGATGTTCCTTCTCCCAGTCCGCTCGTCACGTCGCCTTCCCCTTCTACTCCTCCCTGGGTGTCTTGCGCCGCCCATCGCCTAACCAATCCAATGAGGACACGCCTTCCGCCCAGCTGGGGTCAGGCGCTTGGAGGGGAGAGGGGTCGATCCGTCCCCCGCCGCCGAAGTTTCTTGACGGGGCGCATGGAATCTGCCGCCCCGTTACACCAAAACACTGGTCAACGAACACCCGTTCGTTAAGCAAGTAATAAATAAAAGAAGATATATTCCTGATTTTGATTTTATCACGAATTTATTTGTCTCTGGTTCGATACATTAACTTTCAGATGATTCTCGCCGGTTTACGGCCTGAAAAAATTATTCGACTTATCGAAAGATCGTTCAAGTTGTGGAAATGCCAGTTGGGTGCTGAGAGACGTCACGTGGCATCCAAAGTCCTCATCCTATCCAAACAATTGGAAGAGGAACGCAAATAACTTTAGACGGATTCTACACCGAAGAGAAATGGAATATACAGGACAAATAGCCGGCAAGTAAACAAGCACGATGTACAATTATTTAGCTTATAGCCTATCTAGTCAACCAAGTTTATTTTAAAAGTAACTTTGCTTTCCAGGTCTTCAGGCAAATTATAACGAAGCTACAATGAAACTAAATCGAGTATGCCAGGAATTGGATATCGCCAAGACGTCCATTCGCCAAATACAAAGTAGGTATCTTCAGATAGAATCCTATCCTTCTACTTTTCCGATAAATACTTCGTTAATCGGAAGGTAACATGTTAACTTCCGGCACTACAATATAGTTGGATGGGTATTAATCGAAAAGCTCCTGGGAGTTGAGCTGATTTTTTGTTTCTTTCATTTTTACCAAAACCGAGTCTTTTACAAAATTACGGGTCGAAAACAGCGATACCCGAGTCTCTAATCTTCAAATTTGCAATTTCTCATACATCAATATGGATATAATTATAATTTGTGCGTCAATATAATCATCTTCCCCGCCATAGGGAGCTTATGAAGCGTGGGTAAATGCCAGAGTACCCGGGGCTGCTCGTCCTTCTCCGTCCCACGGTCATGCGTCCTTCAGCGCGCCTGATTTTCCTCGCTTGACCCAAAACGACATAAGTGAGTCAATATAACGTCAAATGTGATTCAGTTCCTTTTAGCTACTTTTGAGTTGACCGTTTTGTTTAACAGGTTCGATTGGGATCAATAATCCAAGTTTTCACGACTTCAGCGACGTGTGACAAGTTCTGGCTCCAACAGAAACCAAAACAATTACGTCAGTTGAATGTTAAAAACAACTAAATGGATAAAATAATTAGGATTTTCTAATTAGAAAAAAAAGACTTGAGTCCCAAAAATATAATAAAGTTTTTCTAATTTTTCATTAACAACTGTAGAATTATTGTGAAACGGCAACAATCGTACATAGTAATTTACAGCTCAAGCAAATCTAACAAAAATCTCTAACAAAATTTTCGGTAGCATCATCTTGTAGGTTGTTCTGTATTCAGGGGTCGTTTTCGAGTCATCATTTGTGGGTTTGATCTCCAATGGAACGATTTTGAGCTCATTGTGGAGCTCCGTGATGGGTTGTTCCCAACGTTTTTCGAAGTAGACGTTCATCAACATTTCGGCGGTCATTCCAGTTTTTATTGCCCAAGGAAGGTAGCTGGTGACGTATTTTTGTCTTTGCCTGAAAGAGAAAAGGTAATTAATGAGGAGAGGGAGGAGTCGTGGTTAAAAGTGACGTACAGGTAGCTTTTGAACTAGACGTTCAGATAACGCAAATATGTATGTTTTAGCCTCAAAAATGATTTTCCTAGATTTAATGTGCTGTACAGACTGTATGATCGTTATCCTGCCTCAAAATGTCAGATCACAACGGGCTCTATCAAGAGAATAAAAGGGTAACATTACAGGAGTGACAATTTTCCTGCACTGCCTCAAGTCCTACATTACTCAAGTGGTTATACCTAAATGCACACTTTAGTGGCATTGGAAGTCAACTTTAGAACCAAGACCGAACCTAGATTATTTAGACAACAACGCAATTTACTTTGGTTTGAGCCGCATGGCACCGAATAGTCCTCCACCAAGACACATCGGCAATCGCGTCTGCAGTCCTTCTATCCATTTCACGGTAACTTCACCTGTACTGACACAATTATTCTAATAAAATCGAAAATTTTGAAAATGCGAAGTACGTGTTTTGAAAGCGTAACTCACCCAGCATAATTAGTGGGCATGAAAAGGATGGCATGAACCAAGTCGTGTACTTCTCTGTATCGTTGCATCACGTATGCGAGCTCCAAATCGTCCACAAATTGAACAGGAAGTCTAGAATCTGGAGTCACTTTCTGGAACGTCAAATAAAATAAATTAAAGACAAATACTGATTTAACATTTGAGATTTATTTCCCCTAATTTAAACAAAATTTCAAACGGACAACTGCAGGTATTTCAATTGAATTTACAAGACTCAGGGTTTTCAGCCTTCATTTCGTTGAATTTTGACAACAGCTGCCTTATTATGTTATTCGCTCTCGTAGCACAATCATCTCACATTTTTCACGAGCCACTTGTGGTAGATGCGCCCGACAGTGTTTTCAGGTAATTTACTCAGGTAATCGAGATTCACCGTGTTAGAATTGATTCTCGGTTGCACTCTGAAATAGATGGACATTATTCCATGATTAACAAGGCGAAAAGAATTCAAGATTGAGAGATCACTCGTTTTATTGGGATTTACCTCAATATTTCAGCACCTTCAGTGCTGTTTTCCATCTCGGACTTGATGTATTTGAGTGCGCCTCTCCCCGTCGTCTCTCCCAAAGTGGCAATCATGTCTGGAACCAAACAGTTACATTAAAACGGCGTTCGATGTTGAGTGGAGGTCAGAAACGACATTAAGCTGGAGCTGAAGCAATTTTTCCTTTACTTCATATAAGCTAGGTAAAATAGATTTTTGTTTTAGGCTGAAATAATTTATGATTTAGTGAAGCTGGTAAAGGATATTTGCCTCGTGACTCTTTTCCAAATGATCATGATTACAGTCCAGTCCCTAGCAGTTGCAGGCTACTGTCATTATCTCTCAAATTCAAATTTAGAAATTTTGCGGGTGAGTTATGATAGCAGCTACGTGGTTTCCTAGTGATTCACGATTCAAATTATGTTAAAATCATGAAAACATCTCCTCTGTGACCTTTGCTCTTTTATATGGCCGCGTTGTGCGTTGACGTCACTTAAGAATAAGAAGGGTTTTAGAGCCAGTCTTTAAGTGTGAGTGTGACAAACGGTGCCAGAAGAAGCGCTCAGATGTGTGAAATGCGCATCAGATTAGCAAACTGTTCGAAAAACACCCCTCATTGCATACACTTTCTTGACCTAGCATAAACATGGAATAAGGGATCCCTTGTAAGGCTAAATTTATCTAGCTTAACTCACTTCATAGTTAACCCTCTATA
The DNA here is from genome assembly GCA_019603395.1 of Cyrtorhinus lividipennis. Taxonomy (NCBI): domain Eukaryota; kingdom Metazoa; phylum Arthropoda; class Insecta; order Hemiptera; family Miridae; genus Cyrtorhinus; species Cyrtorhinus lividipennis. The sequence goes on from CM033999.1 coordinate 32,594,357, forward strand.
CGACTTTTACCCTGGAATAACAGCACACAACAGCTCTACCCACCGCCTCTGGAAGGATCTAGAAGAGAAACCGTTGCACTTCCAACAGTCAACACGAGTTTTTGAAGAGTCGAAGTCTGAATGTGATGCTGGTGAAACTCATGAGGGAAATCGGCACAAGCTGAGAAACGTCGGCACTGAGCCGTGATTACCCGAATTTTTCCAAAACTACTCATCAATTTTACTGACATCTTCAGAAATAGACAGTGGCCAAAACGAACAACTGAGTGCAGAGATATTTTCAGGATAACAACAGATCAAACGTTATCAAAATGACGTCTTGTCATTGATATGATAATCATCCTTCTTTTGACAAAGCAAGTTAGCCAACAAAATAACGAATCGAGTGACGTCATCAAAACTGGCGTTGCGGGTGTCGATCTCTGCTGTGGGGATGCAACATCGCTAGCAATGTATCGATTACGACATCTATCGTTGCCTATTAATATGGAATGAACATCGAACCAAAAATATCGATGAAACCCTAATTGAAGGGATGCCAAAACAAAGAAATTTGTCAGTAAGAAAGTGTATCTCTATTAATCCTCTTCAATTATGATTGAAATCATGAGTAGTACCAGTTCATGATGCACTCATCATCCCTAAAAGAAGAGTTGCCATCAAGTTCTGTTGCCACTTCGGTGCCTTGCAAGTGATGTATTTTTTGGTACTTGAGTATTAAACGGAGGCCACTATTACGAAACGCGCCGCGGCACTTATAGAAGGTTAAATTGTTATAGATGTTGTAGTAGAACTATTCTAGTATTGTTGTGAGGAACTGCGCGCCATCATTTGGATAGCTATTTGGTAGAATACGTGTGGCGATCAGATGTGACTGCTAGCGGCGGCGACGCTTTCAACTCCATCCTGACCGACATTGCTGCGTTCTGGGTTGCACAACGTCAGAACCAGGCGTCGGATTAATTCTAAACTTCACCTGTTAATCTATTAAAGTGTGTTCTTTCCAATTATGTAGTTATTTATGGTATCCCGTACGAATATTCTGTAGGTTAACTGGGCTCATAACTTGGCTCATTGTGTCTACAGAGCGAATCAGGCAAAACAAAAATGGGGAAAAAAACAACCAAACGGAGATTACTTGGACAATACACAATAATAAAACCAATATATCGACATCAGCTTCTATAACATCGATGTTCCAATATTACCAGACTAGTCATCGATGGTAAATCTTCGAACTTTGGAGCGAAAGTTGACGTTTCGTATGGTTCGATAGTAGTATCGATAGTAATCCCTGGAAGTGCTCTGTGGTGGATCCGGCTGGGTGGGGTAGGCGGTTGGCTCTTGTTCTTGTTCCGTTTTGTTGGGTTTGTGCCGTCCGGATATGCAAGATGGTCAATCAAGATAGATAATCCGTGGAAAAGTTTTGTTTCTGTGTCCACCAAGTCACTTTCTCTGAAAATATTTTGAATAAGTTTTAGGCAGTTTTTAGTTTGAGTGTTCGTTCGGTGTGAAAGATGGCTGGAAGATTACCGGCCTGTGTGATCGATGTGGGAACTGGGTGAGCACTTCCTCGTAATCATGTTTTATGTTTGCTGAGTGGCTGTTTCAGTCAGGCATCGAATTCGTTCACCATATCTTCAGTGGCTGTGTTTTTGTTGCCTTTTCTTGTCATTTTTTTCATTCTAGAATGCCCGTGAACTAATCATTTGTCACCGTTTGCCGCGAGGTTAGCCACATTAGTCACCAATGGCCTGGGGGCTATGACTCGACTAGGACCCTCGCTTATTCGCATTGTTTTGTCGTACACACCTTTTTGAGATCAGCCACTCGCGCTTGAGAGTACTCGATTTAAAGCATGTTTATCTGCGGCAGTCGACGCGACAAACCGTCCTCCCAACTCATGACCTATTTTTTTTACTACTACCATTTCACACAATAAAAGGTTGCTTATTATTGCTCTCTAGGGAAAAATATACTTTAAAGCTGAACTAGACGGCTGATACATGGTACAAATATTCATTCTCCTGCTGAATCATCAAGTGACGCTCATGAGCAACTCAACTAGAACAATGGTGATGTACTGTACCTACTGATCTGAGGCAAGATCGACGACTAGCATCCAACCCCCAGGAGTCGTAACTCCCTAAAATAGGACCACAACATCTTTAGTGTTCTGTCCACGATGGGCACGGATTCGATGACCCCGGTTCTTCTACGGACATTTAAACGATTTGGTGATGCATAATTATACACCCACTTCAAAAATCTCACTTCTGCGGTTCCAGTCCTACGTTCTCCTTGAATTGAAAACATGTTTTTGGCTCTCGAGTTGTCACTATTCAAAAATCGGTGGGCAACGCTCAAGCAAAGTGAAAGTACAAAAAATATCAATAATTCATGCCCAGGCGCATGATGGATGTAGTCGCCTAACTTTGTAATAAGTCGTGCCAAATGATACAGGATGTTCCTTGAGTTGTTCCCCCCCCTCCTAAAATCGTCCAAATGAGAGTAAACAACAATTTCATTTTGAATCATCTTATTTTTTTTTTGCAGGGATCTTAGATCCGCACCTCATGCGTGACTCAATGACCGATATTTGTTTATTTATTTTTTAATTAATTGTTTTGTATTTTCTTTTCCTCCTTTCTCAACAAGACCTTGAAAATTAATTCCTGACAAAAAATCTATAAACAGGTGCAACGACTATGACAGGGGGCAACTCGTGGGACACCCTGTAAAATCGACATTTCTTGCTAGGTATTGTCATTGAGGAAAATTTCCATTGCTTTCCAGGTACACCAAGCTTGGGTTTGCCGGAAATAAAGAACCCCAGTTCATAATCCCTTCTGCCATCGGGATCAAAGAAGACGGCCAAGGTTGGCGAACAGGCGGCTCGCCGTCTTACTAAAGGCGTTGAAGATTTGGACTTCTTCATCGGAGATGAGGCTTTTGAAGCTACTGGATACGCTGTCAAGGTGAGCAGTTTCTCCTGTTTTGCCTTTGTCCTGTGGCGTTTGTTCAGAAAACAGAATTTCCATGTTTTGAGAAATTGTTCCAAGTACCCCGTTCGACACGGTTTGAATCGAAGACTGGGATCTTATGGAGCGATTCTTCGAACAGTGCAATCTTCAAATATCTACGAGCCGAGCCTGAAGACCACTACTTCCTCCTTACTGAGCCTCCTCTGAACACCCCGGAGAATCGAGAGTATACAGCCGGTGAGTTGAATAGTATATGCAGCAGGTTGACTATAGTCAATTTCCTCGTGTATTGATTTACAACTACTGACGTTAGACGAGGTATTATTTAGCTTGAAATGGTATTTTGCAGAAATAATGTTCGAGTCTTTTAACGTCCCTGGCCTGTATATTGCTGTGCAAGCGGTCCTTGCTTTAGCTGCTTCGTGGGTGTCACGATCTGTCCAAGAGAGGACTTTGACGGGCATAGTTGTCGACAGCGGAGGACGGTGTTACTCACGTCATTCCCGTGGTTAGTACGGATTCTGTTACTCTATTCATTGATACGTTCGGCAAATGATAACTGGTTAAATATACAACACCCCTTACAGGACCAGACATGTCGTTTGCCGAACGTTTTTGAGTAACTTAATTTGTGCTATTACAGGCCGAAGGTTACGTCATCGGTAGCTGCATCAAGCATATTCCCATCGCTGGGAGGAACATCACCTATTTCATCCAATCTCTTTTGAGAGAGAGGGAAATCGGAATTCCGCCCGAACAGTCCATGGAGACTGCCAAAGCCGTCAAGGAGCGCTACAGTTATATTTGTCCTGACATCGCCAAGGAGTTCGCCAAGTACGATGCTGACCCTTCTAAGTGGATCAGGAAGTTTGAAGGCAATCAACAGCGTGACGAAGAAACCTTTTAGTATTGATGTGGGCTACGAGCGGTTCCTTGGCCCTGAAATCTTCTTTCATCCTGAGGTGCGTTGATCAATATTGTTGTTGTTATTTGCGTTATTATTATTTCTTTCGTTGGTTCCTGCTGGAACCCAAAAATGGTCACTCATGAATTTTTCGTCCGCAGTTCTCCAACCCCGACTTCAACACTCCGATCTCGGAAATAGTCGACACTGTGATACAAAACTGTCCCATTGACGTTCGACGACCCCTTTACAACAACATCGTTCTGTCCGGTGGGTCGACGATGTTCAGAGACTTCGGGCGAAGACTCGGACGCGATATAAAGAGAGTTGTTGACGCAAGACTGAAGCTCTCGGAAAAGCTCTCCGGCAATCACCTCAAAGTGAGTGAGGTTTTAAAATTATATTGTGATTTGGGGTGAGATTATCTTTTAGGGTGATATCGGGGGAGCCTGTGATTGATTTTTTAAAATTGAATGATAGAATGATAAGGAGTGGACATTAGTTCACTCTGGAGAGGTGTATTCTTCCCTCACAACAAAAGCCTGTCACCCTTCATCAAAAGCAGGTCTTAGATAACCATTTCAGTTCCCCTTTGGCACATAGAAACCGCTCATATGACAGGAAAGCTGGAAAGCCAACATTCTGACGACGCGAAAGGAACAACTACAAGGGCTATCCAGAAAGTAGATTACGTTTTGGAATATAAAAAAATGAACATAGTATTGGAAACAAATTTTGGTATATACAGATGAAAGCCTCACTCAGATACTACTTTTCTACATAGTCACCATTCAAATTAAGGCACTTATCGTAGCGATGTACGAGCTTGGAAATTCGTCGAAAAATTTGGCCGCCTGCGCCTTCAACTACTTTGTTACCTCTTCTCGCAGCTGTGCGTCGTCATCAAAACGCTGCATAGCCAGCCACTTCTTCATTGTTGGGAATAGGTGGAAGTCGCTCAGTGCCAGGTTGGGACTGTATGGCGGATGAGGAAACAACTCCCACTTAGAAGATTCAAGAACATTACGAGTGAAATTAGCCGTGTGGGGGCCGGGCGTTGTTGTGAATCAGCGAGATCTTAGAGCTCAACATTCCTCATCGCTTGTTTTTTCTGAGTTTTTGGAGAGTTTGGCAATACAATTGAAAGTTTATTGTAGTGCTCTTTGCATTTCTATCGGTTTACAGTTTTTTTTGCAGTCAGAAACCTTATTACTGCACGCACCTTGCGGGATTTTTAAATAAGGCAGACATTTCCAACCATCACAGTGTCTAAACAGAGCACAGCACAAACCTCCCACTAGCACGGCTAGATGCTGACTGAGCTGCACAACACTTTGACCCCAAGATGGCCACGCTAGCCCCGCCCCTAGCGGACACAGACGAAAACGTAATCTACTTTCTGGATGGCTCTCATATATCAACTTTCAATTCCCGACGTCTTTTCCGGGTCCTAAATTGAGAAAAACCGACTAAATTGGGTGTTTTGAAATCTAGATAACAAAGTAGTTGTGACTAGAATTCATAAATATATTCTAAAAATTCGAGAATATGCTAAAATTAAGTGTAATTTTGAGAGAAAGAGCCGCCCTTGTTTCTGCTCCTCTCTGACGGTCCCTGGTTTCCTTAACAAAAATGTTTGCTCAATTTTGTATAAAAAACTTGGCGGGTTTTCTAATGTATCTCAAAAATTTGCGGTCGAAAGCTTCGGATGTAACTTATTATAAGTTATTATAAGACCCTATAATAGGGTCTATAAATCATTCATTTTGGATGTTGGTGAAAATGTGTGTGTTCTATGAAAGTTTCGTCTCTTTTTCAGCCCAAACCCATAGATGTTCAAGTCGTATCTCACCACATGCAGAGGTACGCCGTTTGGTTTGGAGGGAGCATGCTTGCGTCCACGGTAAGTCTCAATGATCACAGTTTCTCATCTGTTCATAATCTTGCAGGCCTTTCTTTTTCTTACTCTCACCTTCGTCTTCATCATAGCGCTCGTTAATTGGTGATCTGCCTTTAGTCTTCCCCAGTTGAACCTACTCCTCCTCTTATCACTCTCAGGATTTTTTCAGCCTGCGTCACCGTTCAGCCAATGAGGCCTCCCTTGTTCTGTCCCTCTCCTAACACCAGCATTCAGAATACCTTATTACTTCAATCATTCATCCTCCTTTAAGAATCGCCTCCACTCCTCATTTTGCCTGCAGCGAATCTCTCCGATTTGCTAACAAATTTGATATTTTTATGTTGAGAGATGTCCTGATTCCAAATCCGCATTGTCCAACCGCCGTCCATACAGCAGTAGAGATTTATATCAAACATTGTTTTCCTAAATAGATGCGTAAGCTGAAGACACGCTTTTCCCTTATGAGTGTAATCCACTCAGAATGATGAACCTTTTTGGAATATTTTTAGGCGTTTTCTCGTTTCTCCAAGCATCATACAATTTCTGGTTAGCGGCGCACAAGAAGAAGAATTTAAATATTTAGTTTTGAATTTTCGATAACACCTAATTGTTTGTGTTTCGGAAAATTCCCAGATTCCTTTTAATTTAGAAAATTGTTGTAAATTATTCGAAATTTTTGCGTTAAATCAATCTACAATAACAAATAGAAAGGTGAAATAATTCACTTTATAATGAAAATTGCCCGATTATTAGTTGGTAGGCTGCTCAGAAGCAGGATGCATAAAACCTGCTAGCATATTCATGTTTCCTCATTTTGTACTTCTTTTTTTCAGCCGGAATTCTACCAAGTCTGCCATACGAAAGAAGCATATGAAGAGTACGGGCCTAGTATATGTCGACACAACCCTGTCATTGGTACCATGACGTAGATGTTTTCCATTCATTAATTTTCTTTCTTGATTAACTTCCCTCTACCTATTTAACAGTGCAATTATCTTCACGTGCATTTTTGTGTATAAATTACCGACAGTGATTGTGTTGTTCATTTCAATCATCCTTTCAATTATTTAATTTGTTTTTGTTCTCATCATTTGAAGTTTTGAGTATTGAAATATCTTCAGTTCATTGTATGAATAACTCGGTGCCGAATAATGTGTGCAAGGCACCTTTCTCTTGGCGAGTTGACGAAATAAATAGCTCAATTTCCACCGGTCTTCTCAATTTCATTGAACTATTTCTGAAAACCGACCTAGAAGAGAAAAAGTCTAACGTAGGCATCGCACTACACCTCAGCAGATACCAGAATTGAGAAGGAAAAATTGCTACAACTATTTTGGTGAGATTTTATTTTCAGATGAGTTTGTTACTAAGAACATAAACGTAAGTACTTATTATGACAAATATTTTAGATACGTTAACTAAATAAGTACTTCAGACTCGATTATTACACAGTTAATACAATTTTACACCGCTTAGTGATTGAATCCACCAGCAAAGTAAAAATAAATAATATAACAATCATACAGTAATCACCAATACAGTGGTGGTTATAGGACAATCACCGTCGAAATATTACAAAATAAATTAATTTTGGCACGAAACGATAATAATTTGTTTTGAAGGAAGATAGAGAAATATTTGTAAAGGTGAACCATGAATTTTTCTGTCAGTGTTCACACAACGGTAGGCACAACATTGATTGTTCTCACTACTAATGACCTACGCGTCATTTTATTATTTGAATTGACAACAATTAATAGAATTTTGAAGGTACTCAATAGTCAACTATGAAGTAAATGCTACGGATTTGTTCGCGGCGACAACGCCTTAATTTCAAACTGCAGTAATAAAATGATTTATTGTGAACAGATAACAGTGGAAGACCCAGTAAGGGGTCCTACGTTCTACGCAACATTCATATAGATTTATACGATCTACAAATAACAATATTAGTAGCGTTCTACCGGTACATAATTTAGAAATATAAACTTCAACAATATGGATTCAACGATTAAATATTTTTTGTCAATCTTCAACATGATTTTGATTTTGTTTACATTTGCATTTCACTCGGATTTCAATAGAAAACTTAAACTCAACATGGATACGATTAGCAGCTAAACTTGCACTGAGTGATGACTTGATCCGTTTAATAAAGCAACCAAAGACTCGATAAAAACTGCGCCGACTTACAGTCAGTAAGTTAATGAAAGTTCTTCAAGACTGGCGGCTTACGAAATATTTATAATTAAATCTTTTTCAGCATCACAGTTTAATTAAGAAGGCACAATCAGTAATGGTTACTCGTAGCGCATTTTGGAAAGCAGGTATGTAGGTACACATAACCAATCAAAATGTAAATGAAATTAAAATCATCAAGTGCGTTAAGCTACAAAATTGGGAAATGTGTTCAACGGCCACTGGGAAACATTTATATTTGGGTTGGCGATAATTTTATGTGGAACTAAGTTTTCCATTTCTAAGTGACTAGTATTGAGACACGAAAATGGGAAAGTAGTTAACCTTCAGCTGTGTATTGACAAGGGAAATCATTTTTATCGAGCGATGCAAATATCGAGTTATAGATAATTGGCAGTGAGAAAAAAAATGATCGCAAAAGGGCACTTGGGTGCTTTTCAGTTCAGTTAAGAGAAAGAGAGCTTAATTTGTACGTCAAGGGAATTAATTTGAGCTTTGTTGATTTGTTTATAGAAATTTAAAGTAGGTAACAACAGTAACAACTCAGCTACTGAGTGAAGGGTCATAGTAGTTCCTGGGTGAAACTCAGCCGAGTCAATTAAACAATGAGGCCCGCCGTAGTAGATGTGGTGGGTTGGAGGGGTTTGCATTATTTCCTAATCTATTTGACTAAGAAAAGTCCACAATTTATTAAACAATTCTGTCCCGAACGAGATGTATGTGGGTCACCACATCCTTTTGTAATGTGTAAAGCGCCACAAAGAAGACATGTTCTAAGTTCCTTTTCCATGTGTCAACACACTTCCAATGTCTTCTCAGTGGTTCAGATAGGAAGGTACCTACGTCTAGATAAGAAGATAGGGATAGCAAGTTGGACTAATCTTTACAAACATTGAATTCGTTCCAGAACAGGTTGGTAATGGGGAATGCTAGTTAACTTCGGATGAGTTGAGTATCACGTAAGATATATTAATTCGTATCGCCCAGACGGAGGTTCTGTTCTCAAACGCAAATTGCACCTCCGAGGACGACTCATGAAGGCACAATCAATCGACAAACACTAAATATTGCACTAACATCAATAGCTCCATTGAAAGAAGTCCAGCCGCAGAAAATAACAACATTCTTTGAGGTTCCATTAAGGCACCGTTGGGGGTAAAATGTTTCTATCTGGACTTAAAATTTCTCACAATTAAGAGGTGTTTTTGGTATTCTATGGATTTGTATTATGCAAGCATGCTGATGAACAAAGATCCAAATATTTTTCTAATTCATCTTCATTTAGATCAAAGCTCCTCATGAGACGATTCAACTGGTCATGATCCTAAATACAGCAGGTAGGTACTCGTACCAACAAGTAGATGTATACTTTGCTCATTGCACCTATTCTTCTATACCAACGTATCTGCGTTCGTCGACATAAATTAAACATTAATTAAGGATAAATACTGCCAGGTGGCGTACGAGTTCCTACTTCAGGGAGTTCTTGCAGGACGGCCTAGGATGAGCAGAGCCAAATTGGACTCCAATTGGATGTCAGATGGCCAGTCACGGACATGCAGTTACCTTGACGCCATCCGTTATCATTTTTCACGGGGAAGCTTGCCTGTTCGAACTCACCTCTATATATAATCTTCATCTGTTCACGTCTACACGCTCATAGTTCAAAAGGCTCCAACGAATTCTAAGACAAGCTGGAGGGTAATGTTTCTGCCGCTCAGCAACTCAACATTCGAGTTAGTCAGTAAAACTATCCAATAACTTCCATCGCGCCTAATAATTCTTTACAAACGCGGAGAAATTTTTAAATACATAATGATTAGAATTTAACTCATTGGCTACCAAATCATGGAACGCCGTAAGCAGAGTTAGTGTGTTAGAAACACGACATCGATGTTTCAAAATGAAGAGATAATTTGCTAACTGCTCTTCTCAGGATGAACGCTTATCGATTCATTTTATCTAAAATGGGTAGCACATGTCAAACGTTGGACGTTTGCCCGGGTCTTCGTTCATGCAGATTCGTATCAGTTTGGAGAGATGGGGAGAAATACCGGGCGGGATGGCAACTCGGAGGCCTTCTAAAGCGATCTGCAAGAAAAAATATGATCAGTCACATATTCGAAGTGAGAAAAATGACTTCAAAACGGCAGAACCATCGCGGGAAAATGTTTATAATTTAAACGACGAATCATTCATTTTGTTTTTGTGATTACAAACCTTCATTCCCACTTCAGTGGCGGAGTATTCGGCAAATGGAACTTCCCGCGTTGCCAACTCCCACAAAAGGATAGCGAAACTCCACATGTCAGACGCCTCCCAATTTCGATCAGTAGGTCGTTTTTGAAGAGCTGGAGAAACAGGAATAGAAAATGTAAATCGATTTTTCGTGTATCCGTTAACATAGCTTAACGTACTAATAACGAGGTTTTCTGTTAATCTATGAGCGCCATTTTAATGTGAGAAGAGATGGGAACACCACAATTAATACAAAGTTTCTAGTTTGGGATAGAAATAGCCCTTGTAATTAGGTTAGTTTGGTTGGCCTTCATAGATAACGTTGCCCCTTAAGCGGGGCATTCACGTTCCGATTTGTCGTCCAACTTGTGGTCCTACTTTCAAAGTTGGGATCAGCAAATCGGAACGTGAATGGGCTTGTTGGATGTTGGAGATCGAGTCGGATCATTTTGAGGGGACAACTCGAAGACCCAACATCCAACTCGAGGCGGAGTCGGAGCGTGAATGGGGTTGTGGTACCACAAGCCGTCCAACTTTCCTCAGTACGTTGTTGACAGTAGACGCAGTTCGGGTCGTTGACCTTTCTTTCAATCTACTGACGAGGTGTTACAATGAACAGAGAAGGAACAAGTGAGTTCATTGAAGTCCATAAAGAGAGTACTTGTTTGTGGAACTCTAGTTGCGCACTGTATACGAACAGAAATGCTCGGAAAGCAGCGCAACAACACCTGCTCGAAATTATGTTGAGGTTCAAAGCCTCCGCTAAATTGGCTTCCTTACGAAAAAAATTGACTCCCTCCGTTCAATGTTCTTAGAGAACTAAAGAAAGTCGTAGGAAGCCAAAGTGGCACTGGTACGGGAGCTGACAACTATATGCGCCTAACTGGGTGCACTATGACGAGTTAAGTTCTTGACAGAAGTACAGCAACCATCCAGGACCGGCATCGATTCCCTTGAAGCCCCAAAAATCGCTAAGTTGCTACAAGACGCTGTTCACATGTAACACTATCACGCATAACGGTATCTTGTTTACGAATTAATGGTCCAACTTCTTCGAGTAAAAGCTTAAAGGTGTCTCTGTCCATTCTGAGGTAGCTCCGGTAATCTTCCTGATCTATAACGTTCAGCAACTTTGTGTCACAAAAGTTCACCCGATCAACAAATAGTTGCTTCTCCCAACACTTTTTTTCCTTCTTTTGCAGCGGTAGACTTAATAAGCACAGTCCCTGCCATTTTCCTCTCCATTACATTATTTTCGAACTGTGCTCGGTGCATTTTCTCGATCTTTTGCTCTCACTGGGCGCACAACTGAGGCTGAAGTTGGACCTCTAGTCGGATTGCAAGTCGGAGCGTGAGTGGTGCAAACGCTCCGCTAGTAGTCCCTCCTAGTTGGACGACAAATCGGAACGTGAATGCCCCGCTTTAGTAATCAGACCCACGTCCTGAAATACCTTTTCCAAGTTGGGCAATGTTAAAATTTTATAAATTTCTGATAAGTTTTTGACATCATTCCCAAAATTTGTGTAACCTGTACATCATAACGTATGAATTTACCATCGGGCGACATCCAGGCTGGGTAATAAACGCGTCCTTTCTCTTGAAAAGAGAATTTGGCGTCAGCCATGTTAATTCTGGCCGTCAAGTCCTCGTCAATCTGCAATAGTTCACATCAAATATTTAAGGGATACAGAAAACGTGTCCACTTATATCATTGCCGTAACACCACTCACCATTATGTGACGCGAGTTGAGAAGATACTGAGGGATGATCCGCTCTAGACTGTGTAGGAAGGCCATGCCGCGAGCGACGTCACCGGCGAACCGGAGAGCCTGAGCAGAATCGACGACAACGCCTGCGCCTTCGTGAAGCAGAGTGTACAGTGAACCCCAAGGCATGTGCTGATTGATGACGAGAAGGTTGGGAGGACTGTTGCAACAACCGATGACTGGCAGGACGTTTGGATGGGAGAATATCCTTGGAGAAAATAATGCAATTACAGGATTGAAACGGATACGCTACTTTAGAGTGCAATCTTCAGGATGCTGCGTTTTTTTAGATTCTAAAACATATAAAATGTACCTCAATTTGGGAAACTCCTCATTGAAGTCCCGCGATATCCTGGGAGTCACCTCGCCAACGTTGAGAATTTTAGCGATGATGTCGTTCTTCTGCCAACGTCCCCTCCAAGTTTCACCGCTTGGCGTCGTCGCTATTTTTGTGTGAAGGGTCAAGTCAGCCATGTTGATGCCCTTATGTCTAGAGAGAGTGGCGTCTCCTGAGAATATAAATTTGGAATAAATAATACTTTACAGAGATATACTACTTTAGCATTTTCCGGCATGATCGTTCGCTTTGCATGCAGTTTGACAGCAAGTTGTTGGAAGCTCTGAAGCCAGAAAACTCCCTCTGCCTCCTAACTTTGGGTTCTTGGTCAGTTGTGGAAGGGTCCCTTCCCGCAAACCGGTGAAAGCTGCTTGGAACCCACCCTGAGCTATCATTTTTTGGGCATTTTATGGGAATTGCACGCAGGATTGGTACGTATCCTAGAATATGCTGTAGGCTGACTGATAGTTTAGGGAAAAATTGTCCGAATTCGTTGTGCTTCTGAGTGGTAAAAGACTGGTTAACATGGACCTAGACACGTGGAACCTGTCGGAATCACTCACCAGCTACTCAACACAGGGAAAGTTTATGGGTCAAATTGGACTCGATTAAAAAATCGTTTAGTTTTTATTTGACACCACAGGCTCCCTTGGCAGACCAAGCCCCGTATGGAGAAGTAAGTCCCCCCATCCAACACCTAAAATTTCGGCATTCTTAGTATTATCATAATGCCACTACCCTCTCAACTATTTCCGTCAAAATTATGGTTAATTTTTGAATAGCTGCTCTAAAACTCTCAAAAGAAAAAAAAGCTGAACCTGAGCTCAAATAGGGCTAGTTATTTCAGCAGTAAGTGGAGGTCGATGGAATACTCACGGCTTCTGGTCTTCAACCCCAACCAACTCTGGTCTTTGAATGTTATCTTCCTCATGTCTTGCCCAGTTTCAATAGCCAATTCTGAAACAGTATCGACAAAAGTTTAAATTTTCACTCAAGGAAAAAGTACAAATAAAATTGATTTAAAAAAGACGATATTTCTACAACAGGTTTGAAAATGAAAGGAATCAATTCATTACCGTGAAGCCTCTTGGCGAGAGAGCCTCGTGCTTTATCCAGCGGAGTGTCACCATCTTTATTTGCCAACGAGATAAGAGCTCCGCTGTTGACAAGATCTTCGGCAAGCTGGTGGTAGCCCCAAAACGCAGCGTAATGCAAAGGCGTGTTCCCATGTTCGTTGGTAAAATTGACGTCAGCTTTGTTCCTCAGGAGCTGGAAATTGGAATTAACATATTGAAGTTTTCATTATCGTTGGAATAGTCAGTTTAGTCAACCGTTAGTTTTCAATAAAAAGCGAATTTCATCAATAGAGCGCTAGGATTTTCAAATTTTCATTCATCAAAAAATGCATTTCATATTTAAAAATTGGTCTACATGAATTTTTTCAGGAACAGAATAGTAAATTGAAGAAAGGGCAGTGAAAATGTTCAAATTTAAACAACTACGAGGAAACTTACAATGTGAACAATATCCTTGTGGCCATGGGCGGCTGCTAAGTGAAGAGGGGTGTCATCTCCTCTGTTGGTGGCGTTTATTCTAGCTCCACGAAAGATCAGGAGCTCGACGATTTTCGTATGCCCTTCCTTGCAGGCCCAGTGGAGTGGGCTGAATCCGTGATCGTCACTAAAAAAGAAACCAAAATAACAATACCGTGATAATTGGAAAATGTGACGTTTTTACGAGGACAAAATTTGGTCAGAAGAACGAATGAAAACTCAAAACACACCGAGAATAGATGCAAACCTCGGTTTGAGCACACCTTTTCATCTAGGATAATTCTTGACAGGCTGAAAACCATGTTATGTTTGAACTCCATTCGCGCAAGTTCATTATAACATCATTGTGGTCCATTTAATTTGACCAAAATCTCTTTCAGATTGTGTCATGACAGGTGCCACTGTTACCCAATCTCGCAGTTTTGAGCATTTCATTTTGATTGTTTAAAACTCTATACACTGCGTTTCGACGTGGTAGAAAGCAACCTAACGTAGGTAAATGTCATGTCCAGACCACAACGTGGAATTCATCATTCGAGAATGAGAAATTCGACAAATTCCAGGTCACTGCCATATATGGTCAGATAAACGTCCTGGTAGATGTCTGGCCTTCCCTTTCGCGGACCGCTCAAGGTTTTATAATAGAAATCTGATGACAATCAACGAATCGACCGTAACGAACTATCACTATCTTTGACGAAGAAACCAGCGTTTTAAAATGAGCAGATGAGTAATGGGCATGACAGGATGTGAAGAGTGATTAGAAAAACAAACCTTACCCTTGATTCAAATCGTGCTCCGTATCATCCAGCCAAACTCGAACTTGCATCGCATTTCCATCGCGACACCAATGAAATATATCTTCCATAGTCGGGAAACAAATTAAATACTATCGGGATGGATAACAGAAACGGAAACGAAGGAAGAACGGACAAGCAAAAATAAAAATAAAAACTAAGCTAAACGACGGAAATCATGAGTTCACTGAGTGGGTCGCCATTTGCGATTTGTCCGCCCATCCCACGGGTGGGAGCGAGGAGAGAAAAAGTGGAACAAACGGGGGCAGAGTTCAAGACGATGCCAATAGAGTGCTCTGCGTTCGACTGTAGAGCGGGTAATTTGATTTTGCCTCCTGCAACAAACGCTGCTAATTCTTCCACAAGGGTTTTTTTATTCCTTAGAGCAATGCTTATGGGGACTACGGTGAGTCTCCAGGACTCATTCCAATAAATAAGTAGGTACCCATTATCACCCATACCCACCTCGGTGGGCGCCAATCGTTCCGGGACCCATCTCAATCGATTCAGCCTCCAAAATTTAGTAAAGAATACCTTAGCATGCCCAGTTCTAAAAAAACATCAAAATTTAGTTGAAAACAAAGTTTTTTTTCTTCCAGATTTTACTCAAATTTGGGTCAATCGGGTTGAAAAGTTTTGAGGACTGACTAGAGCCGGAAAGAGGTCGCTGACAAAACTGTCAAATGTTTAGATAATTTTATACAAAATACCTACAAAAAATGCCATGGACGGAGGTTGATTATACACGTTATGATGAACCAAAAACCCTAAACTAACAAGCAATTCACCTACATGAGAAAAAAAAAAAAAAAAAAAAAACATTCACCTGCTAAAACCGACATTAAAAGCATAGGAGTGTTGAATGAAAACGCTTAACATACTATTCCATGACATTTTATTTAAATTATCGAGCAGAAGAGGTTCCAAATCACCTTTTTATGGTTTAACAGATAAGTGAATTAATAAAAGAAGGAACATTAACGAATAAGAACAAAATTAATTGAAAGAATTTATTTGGAAAGAAATCAGTCTATTTCTCGATTAGTTTGACTTGGAAATTTCAGAATTTCCACGATTGAAATCTATTGCAGTTTATTCGTGCAAGGCTGCTGGACGTAGTTGAGACAGAATCCTCTGTTTCCAACATCATTCGGAGCTTCAACGTTGTCCGTATGAACGACAATTCTGAATGGTTTCACTGTACCTGGAAGAAATATATGTATATTTTTCATTAGATTTTGACAATTACCACAAAACTACGATTATTATATGTAGAACGTTGGTTAAAGGATGAGGTGTTCATTTGCAGAAAATGTTTTCAGTGATTTGAAATGTGCTTTAAAGAGTTTGGGGATAGTATGCAGGCGCGATCATCACCAACTATCAAAAATGTTTCTAGTATTACAGTGTTTAATTATTACTATTGAGATAAGAAACTAAGAATGTTACATCAGTAATAACTTAGGGAATTAAAGAGGACGTATTCTAAAAACAAACCCCTCTGTTTGATTCAGGATTGGTTATGCCTTAACACTGTACACAGCACAGAGTAACCTAGTCTAGGTACAGCCATATTGCTCTACCTGGCTTGATCTTGAGCCAATGGTACAGGGAAAAGTTTGTTTCAGGAGACACATAGACACTGTAAACAGTTACCGACAGCTTTCTTCTAAATGGTCAATCTATTTCTGCTCTACTGCAAGGAATGCCATATTTTCGTCAGCATATTCATTAATTTGAAAGCTCCAAATGGCAGTTGGATTACGTCTAATATCATTTGAAGGGCCGTCAATCTGCATCCTCTCCTGGGACAAAAACTATTGACTGCAAAACGAAAATCCCTACTAGAACAGCAGGAACATACTTAGACGTCATACATTCATTATAGTTTGCAAAAAGGATCAAAGATATTCAATAGCTTTTACAAATTGACCTATCTCTCTCGCTTTCATTTTGTAATGCTCACCCTCTGTGGAGCCCATTGTTCATTGATGTTCATTCTTTGATTTATTGTGACACCAGGCAGGAACCATAAGAGCAGCAACACGAGCGAGAAGACTACTATTCTATTGGAAGAAACCTAGAGCCAGACCAATAGTAGCCCAATTCAAAAGGGACTGGCTTGGTTTATTGGTCTTGCATGCTGTTTCAAATACCTCTTATTGTCTCTGTTTGAGACATTACTGAGTGGCAAATTAATGCTACTGGGTCTGCCTCAAATAAATGAACTGAACACAGCGGGAAAACATACTGTAAACAGTTGTATCAGTTGTGGAGATTTCACTGTTGAATGTGCCACCGCAAATCCGGTCGACGCAGGTAGGTGGCGCTGTCGGCAGGCGTCCTACGTTCGAGGCACATGGTATGATCACCCAGTCGTTGTTGCAAGCGTTTGGCCCAGTCGCGCCAACAGCGGAAGTAGCGATGCTTGTACCTTGAGTGTTTCCGCTCATCGTGAACGCTTTGGTTCTGTTGTTGGCTGAAAAGGGTTAAGACCAAAAATATTGCGAAAATTGAAATTATCAATTAAATTTCATTGTCGATGTTCATAAGGAGTTTGAAAGCCCGCAAATCCCATCAGCAATAAAATGACATAAACTTGTGCGAAAAATAGGTATATAAGTGAGTGCATCAAAATACTCACCAGCGTCCATACAAGGTGTGTATTGGATACCGCAGAAATTTCTTTCCATTCTTACGCAAGACGAGTAGTCTTGGTTTGACAGTTGGAGGCCTGTGACTGGCTCGTAATTAAACGATTTGATTTGGCCCGACACGCCGGTGAAATATTGCAAACACCCTTCTTCAGCTGTGAAATACGAAACAAGTGTCAAAGGGACGCTAGTGAGATTAAAAACGTGATCCGCTGAGCGACACACCGTGAAAAGAAAATTATTTTAATAAATTTAATCGGTAGCAAGATTTCATGATATATATTGAATTGGTTCTCAAAAGCTGGAAAAACCTCAATAAATTGATAAAAATATATGAAACAACATTTTATATATGATAGATTTGTTTAAAATGGACAAACTCGAATATTTTGCAATTTTCGTGCTAAATACAGCATTGAAAATGAACCTGTCCACATCCACAGTTTTGTTGTTCCAAGCAATTTCATCCAATCAGGATCAATATTGTATTTTGTAATAAATCGCGGACTAAGAGACAAAAAACTAAATTTGTGCAGACATTGAAACAAATAAAATTATAAATTCAATGCGTACTGATTTTTTTTTGAAAGTTGAATTTTGAAAGCTGGTTCATGTTTCTTAGTACTTGAACCACTACACTCGGTCTTGGTGTGGGAAATACTGGAAAAATAGCCTCCTCGATAATCCCTTACACTGGTGAATATCCGATCAAAATCTAACAGCATCTTCCTGTCCGTTGAAAGCCGCCTTCTAGTTGAACACGTTAATTCAATATAATGCAATGTATACCTGTAGCTTACCACGGTAATTTGAACTGCAAGGGATTTGGCAAACTTTGATTTTCCAGTTTCTTGCCATCGAAGGACCGCTTGTCACGACAGTCAGAACGACAGGATTCGTCGCTCCCACTCCAGCATCTACATACACTGAAGACAGAAAAACACGTCAATTCGAGTAAAAATGTCCCCAATAGGGAGTGTAATGAGAGTATTTGTACGTCTTTCTGTTATATTTATTAGTTCAGTTAATGAACAGAATGTCAGTTGTTGAGCTGTCAAGTTGGTAGTCACAGATTGAGAAAGTCCTCGGCATCGTCTGAAAAACAAAATCTGAGGGAAGAGTAATATTTCAAAATGCTTAATTACAACAAAAACAGTTCCAAGTTTCATCGAATCTAAAAAAAATCGTTATAAAAAAGGCATATTAACTTGCTCTCCTAGTGAAAAAATAAAAATTCGTACGCCCCCCCAATTTTTAAGTTAAAATAGGTGGGTAGGTTCGTATTTTTGAAACAGACACTGGTACAGTGCTATGATTATTAACAGATAGGCTAGAATATGATCCATTGTAGTATAAAATCATTTTAAAGAATCATTCCCCCAAGTGTTCACGTATAGTGACTTCAATGAGTACTTACTGTGATTTCCTTTGTTATTTCCGCAAATACCTGGAATGGGGCTACCACCTGACACGATGAACTGATCATTATTGCACACGTTATTGACGGTTTCCGGGCCGGCCAATTTGAACTCGTCAAAATCTAACCTAAAACAACAGAAAATTAAAAAAAAAAAAAAAAAAAAATTAACACAAAAAAGCACTCTTTTTATATTTTCAAAATGCTGTCTGATTTTGAGTTATATCTTTTTAATATACTGAGAATTGAATTGATTATTGGTGAAATAACACGTTGACTAACCTGTATTGACAAACATCTGGATGGGCTTTTTGGATCGTTAATTGACACGAGCCAGTACCGTCATACCCTTGTGGATAACTTGGATTGACGAAATAAGTACAATTTTGGGTCGTCGTCATCCCACACGTTGCCATGACTGTCGAAGGTAAAAACAGATTACTCTGATTCACGAATTAGTCCTACTACATGGAATTGAAAATCTTACGCCACTTACACAAACAGCAAACTCCGAAATCCTTGGCGCAGTTACCACTGGCCATTCCACCTCGAGCGGAACATTCAGAAGCTGTAACGCAAGTTCCATTGTCCCCTGATGCGGACATGCACAGGTTATTGTCGAATTGGACGACGGTGAAAACCGAGAGAACTGAAAAATTTGGATTATTTGTTAAAAATGACGAGTATTTATTCAGTGAAGAGCAACCACGGTTTTCGCTGTTTATTACTTGAGTGAATAAAAAAATTTAAAAAAACTATTTGATTAGAAAATTGAGACTCTAAAGTGATTTGGAGCCATCACTACAGACATTAGAGGTTTCCGACGAACGTATTCATGAAATTAGGCAATTGATACAAATAATAATTTATGAGCTGCTGTGTGATTTTGAAAAAAATTGGACGAATGGGTTGACTGAGACTCAAATTCAGCCACTTAGTACTTGAAAAACTATTTTAAACGCTAAATCTTTACGAAATCTAGAGAAACAATGAAAAACGGTTGCGACCCCTTTTGAAGAAATATGAGCCTTACAACTCATTTCGGATTGGGATTGATTGAGAAGCCAGCTTTTTCGTTGTCCATATTTCACTATTGTACCTCCTCGTACTGAAGAGGCCTGCAGGAAAATGAGTTTCATCAAAAATTATGTTCTCGTCAGTAACACTTGAAATGATTTATGCAAATTTACCGAAGTATTGGACAGAAGTCGCATTATTGAAATAACTGAATTTCGTAAGGGTATTTGATATCATTACGGAGCCCACTAAAAACAATAAACTTCTTTTACTGCCCTTTCGCCAAGATTATTACTTTCATAAGGGCTCGAGGAGAACTTACTGTTAAAGAAACACGTAGATAGGAAAAAAAAACGCTGCAAATTCTTACACAGGGGTTGGTTATTCGTCAGACCAGGAACAAGTAGACTCATTTCTTCAACATGGGGGAAATGGGGATAACGTGGTGCGGCGGGTCCCAGACACATTCCAATCGATTCAGTGTCCATGTCCACTTATTCAAAACGCTGCAAATTCTTACACAGGGTTGGTTATTCCTCGGACCAGCGCATGGAGACTCATTTCTTCAACATGGGGAAAATGGGGAAACAGTGGGTGCGGCGGGTCCCAGACCTATTCCAATCGATCAGGATCCAGAATTTAGTAGAAAATGATACCCCACACGCCCAGGTACCGGAAATCTCGAAAACGCATATTCAAAATGGGTAATATATACCCAATTTGACCCATAACTTCTTCCAGAGGGTGCCAATCGTTCCGGGACCCACTTCATTGAAATTAGCGTCCAAGATTTAGCGGAAAATGATACCCCACACGCCTAGGTTCCAGAAATCTCAAAAACACATATTCAAATCCCGAAAACACATATTCAAAATGGGTAATAAATACCCAATTTGATCCATAACTTCTTCCAGTGGGTGCCAATCGTTCTGGGACCCGTTTCATTGGATTCAGCGTCCAAAATTTAGTGGAAAATGACACCCTACTCGTCTAGATCGCCCAAAATCTCGAAAATCCATTTTTCAAAAACACATTTTGACCCCTACCCCTCCCAAATTTGGTCCGATCGGGCTGAAAAGTTTCGAGGACCCGTCTCGGCTGGGAACAGACCCCTGACCCAAATTTCGGATTTTTAGAAAATTTTCTACTACCAAAAACGGCGTGGACGGCGGACGGCGGACGGCGTACGGCGGACGGACATTGACCTTTTGGTTGGTTATTCCTTGAATAATCAACCTATGTTTTCATGCAAATGGTCAACCTCTCCGATTTGGCTCAAAATTTTTTTCTGGACGTTTCATGATGTCTAGCTCAAAAAAGGTCAATGTCCGTCCGCCGTACGCCGTCCGCCGTCCACCGTCCGCCGTCCGCCGTACACCGTCCGCCGTACGCCGTCCGCCGTCCACGCCGTTTTTGGTAGTAGAAAATTTTCTAAAAATCTGAAATTTGGGTCAGGGGTCTGGTCCCGGCCTGGGACGGTCCTCCAAGCTTTTCAGCCAGATCGGACCAAATTTGGGCGGGGTAGGGGTCAAAATGTGTTTTTTGAAAAATGGATTTTCGAGATTTTGGGCGATCTAGGCGAGTGGGGTATCATTTTCCAGTAAATTTTGGACGCTGAATCAAATGAAATGGGTCCCAGAACGATCGGCACCCACTGGAAGAAGTTATGGGTCAAATTGGGTATATATTACCCATTTTGAATATGTGTTTTTGAGATTTCTGGAACCTAGGCGTGTGGGGTATCATTTTCGCTAAATCTTGGAAGCTGAATCCAATGAAGTGGGTCTCAGGACGATTGGCACCCACTGGAAGAAGTTATGGGTCAAATTGGGTATACATCACCCTTTTTAAATATGTGTTTATGAGATTTCTGGTACCTGGGCGTGTGGGGTATCATTTTCCACTAAATCATGGACACTGAATCGATTGGAATGGGTCTGGGACCCACCACACCCACCGTTTTCCCCATTTCCCCCATGTTTTTAAATAAGTTTCCATGCGCCTGGTCTGAATAACCAACCCCTGTGTAAGAATTTGCAGCGTTTTTGATCTAGACATCATGAAACGTCCAGAAAAAAATTTTGAGCCGAATCGGAGAGATTGACCATTTCATGAAAACATAGGTTGATTATTCAAGGAATTACCAACCAAAAGGGAAAGATTTAGTACGGTTTTTGCGCTATTGCTAGAAGTTTTTGTTGTTAGAAACCATTATAATTATAACGATAATAGGGTGGCATAAAAGAGTTTCAAAAAGTGGGTTAGAAAAAGCCTAAACACTAGTCGGCTCTTCAAACAAACTGCGACGATCTAATCATAAAAACCTAATTACCAAAGTTTTATTTCTAAAATCAATAATTCTCTCATTTTCTCATTTTTATATGAATAAATTAATAATCAGCGGTAGTAGTTAGACCTGATCTTACATCTCGAGTCTTTTGCATTTGACGTTGACGAAAAGTCAGTGGGGGCGCTCGTTTTGAACGGTTGGGGCCTTTTGATTTTCCTTCTCTTAGCCCACACACCTGGGCGAATTTCGATTCCTTCCTAAAGAAAAAATAAATAAATAAATAAGTTCGCTCTTAATCAGTGGCAGAACCCAGGTTGTGATTTCTTGAGACACTATTGAAAAATATTGGGAATAATTCTTACTTTTGGATATTTGGCTGCAGTAAGTCCTCCTTTCTCATATTCTTGAGAAGACGACAACACGCATACACAGGCCATGCACATGAAGAGGGTCCATGATTTCAAGTTGTGCTGACAAAAATGACGAACTTTGGTCATAATAATCAATCTTGAAAATAATAAATTTGACACACTTGTAGGAAAGGGTGTTCGTTAATGCATAGTACACATATTATCAATTACATATAAAATAAGATGACTACTAACTGAATGTTTCCATTTGATCACAACTGACCCAATGAACTATTTCGTACGAACCCACCTTCGGGACTCAAATAATATGTTTTTAAAAGATAAAATTAGGGAACTGAGATCGCATTCAAACCGCATGCCGTGTACATCGTATTGCATACAAGGGAAGGATATAATAGCTGAAACGACTGTAGTCAGGCCAGAAGGGGTTAAACGAAATTAAGTGCAAAACTGTGATTCAACATTCCAAACGAAACGTAGGTACGCTTCTTTAGGAAACAAACAAAAAACACAGTTGCGTGAATGTGGCTAAAATATATTTTTCAAAAAATGCAAATAAAGTGCATTAATTTTTAATAATAAAAAAATCGGAAAAATAAATTTTAGAAGATGATTAAATTAAATTTTGAAAAAAAAGATAGAAATTTACGACAAAAATAATAATTGCAAATTTAATTGGGTCGTTTTAAATAATATAACATTTGATAGTATTTCACGAATTATTTGCAACACCGTCAATCGTTCCCACGTGTGTATAAATTCCCCAACAAGACTCACCTTCATAGTGATCGCGCGACGTCCGTGTGAGCTGGAGCATCATAAAGTCACCTTATATATCAAGGAGCCGCTGAAGAATGGCACGTGCGGTGAAAGCGTCTTCCTTCCACCCTGTCAACCCTTGTGTACCTATACACAAAGGTTCATATTATGAGAGACGCAGGGAAGCTATGAAATGAACGGAAATACAGGGTGCGGCAGCATTACTTCCTTTTTCAAATCACGATAAAACACATTGTACGAATCAGAAAGTTTTCATTTTCTAATATATTATAGGTAGGTACAAACATAAAGTTTAACATATTGTTTAACTTGGTTTTGAAGATCAAATCAGTCAGGTGTCGTCCCCCATTCTCTTACACTGGGTGGAGTAGTCGCCTAATCCCAATTAGGAGCGACTTGGAATGGCAATTCCTTCCAATGGGAATTCCTTGGAAGGAATTTCCAGCATATCGCCTGCTATGCTGGTGAGAATTATGACACACGCCAGAAATCCGGTTGATAGAGTGATAGTGAACCCAGTGTATAGAGAATGAGGGACATTACCTCACTGACATGATCTTCAAAACCAAGTTAACAAAACTATATGTTTGTACCTAAATTATAATAAAAGATGAAACTTTTCTGATTCTTACAATGTGTTTTATTAAGATTTGAAAAAAAGGAAGTTATGCTGCTTCATTGCTTTCCTCCATTCTCAGTTTTTTCGACGGAATATTTAAATTTGAACAAACTAACAAGATCGACTTTTTCAAGCGGAACCCTCAACTTGCACAGTTTTTTAAATTTAACGATTTGTAATATACCTAATTTCATCGTTATAGTACCTTGTAGAGTAGGTTCATCAGGCAGTCATTAGCCATTCATGACAAAAAGTGCTGAGCAGTAAAGTAATTGGTGCGACTTTTACAAATACCAATGTTTTGTGAGTTCAGTCAAAATATCTACGTTTTTTTGTATCAAATTTCCTCAGTATCCAAATTTTCGCCGTCGTATCACTAAAGTAGAGACAAAATGTTACAATTTTCGCATTTCAAAAAATTTCGGTTGTTTTTGCAAAGCTCTATTTTAACTATAAGACTTACAAAATTCGTCTACCCCTGCAAATTCCGAGGAGTTGTATTTAGGCCAATGAATACATTCATGCAGGCAGACAGACATAACGTTTATAATATATATTTCAATTTTTTTCCATTGGTAATAGAGCACATTTTTTTTGGTTTTAGTTGGTTATTTCATGAATAATCAACCTATGTTTTCAAGCAGAAAGTCAACCTCTCCGATTGCCTCAAAAGTTTTTTTTTTTTGACGTTTCAAGGTGTCTAGATCAAAATAAGCAAATGTCCGTCCGCCGTATAAGCCGTTTTTGATAGTAGAAAATTTTCTAAGATTCTGAAATTTTCGGTCAAAGACCCATTTCTTGTTCTAGTTGGTCCTCGAAACTAATCAGCCCGATCGGACAACACTTGTGGGGAGGGGGGGGGGGGGGGGTCAAAATGTGTGTTTCGAAAAATGGATTTTCGAGATTTTTACGATCTAGGCGACTAGAGTATTATTTTCGAGTAAATGTTGGATGCTGAATCCAGTGAGACGGGTCCCCGAACGATTGGCGCCCACCGGAAGGGGTTATGGCTCAAAATGGGTATCTATCGACCTATTTCGGAAGTGGGTTTTAGAGACATTCGGGTGCCTAGGCGTGGTGGGTATCATTTTCCACTAAACTTTAGATCCTGAATCGATTGGAATGAGATTAGAAGAAATTCAATTCAAATGAAGAAATTCACGGCAATTGGTGCTTGGAATGTACGTAATGAGGTACTTTTATTTTAATCACATTTGGTGATTTGACGACAACAAATATGGAATTATCACGAATTTGAACCAACAACGATAGTATTAATTGGGTAGGCTTCTAGTTTTTGATTATTCAAATTTATTAAGTAGACGTTTCGGTACAACGATGTGACCCAACTTCATAAGCCATCAGCTATGTGAATATTCACGTGAGCTACTAGGGCAAGTTAGTGTCCTTTCAGACCTGATGAAATTGTAAATTATTCATTACCATGAATGAAAGAGTGTTCGTTGTGATAGTGGAGAAACACCAATGCTTGAGGACAGTGGTACGATATGAGAAAAAACCAAATGATCATGTGGAAGAAGCCCTCATATAGTAGAATTTGATTAATTTAATTTTTCATCATATTCTGAGGGAATACTTTAATTAATTTAATTAAAAATAATCCTTGAACGCCAGACAGGAAACCACATTTGACTCTCTTCAGTTTAAGGATGTTGTTTGCCACCCTTGTTGTACGAGTATGTAATCTGCTTGCTGATTCTTGGAAATCGCAGAGATGCTTTAAATAATTCTGGTTCTCGTAATCGCTAGTTTACGTCATCCAGGGCCAGGGGTATAACCTGCGACCGTATAACTGCATCCACTCGGAATCTAAACAATGAAATTGCGTTCAACCGGGCGCAGAAACGAGGTCTGTGTTGGAACCTCGTGGTCCACATTGCGATTGTTTACATTTTAGACGTTGTATTCGAAACTGGAATATTTTTCTCTTTATACATTTGCTACTGCTAGGTGCTTACGGCCAGTTATTACGTCAAACAACGCTTATTCTACCTGCTAAACCATTCTGAAACCGATAAAATCTGGTACTGACGAGATTAATAATGTTGTAGCCATGATTATAATGAACCAGTCAAGCAATGGGGCAAAGTCCGGATGGGGTCCTGGGGTGTTTGACTCATCTCTCCTTGACTTATAGTCTACAATCTTGAGCAAAAATAGCGATTCTTTAGTATTTTTATTGTATTACTACATTTTGAGAAAATCTACGTGTCAGATCAAATTCCGGCGATTTTTGGCAATGAGAGCAAGGAGCTAGCCTCCATGTACGACTATGTTTAATTACTATTACTATTACACAATATATTATCACGAGGAGTCGGAAGAGGACACATTTCCGAGCCTTTGGGGACAATTAGAAAGAACAATGAGGAAAGTGGTAAGATTCAAGTGATAACTGTTACACCGGCCGCCTCCGCACGACGCATATGTGTGCCAAATTACGGTCGAATGGTTTCCTCTTCTTTTTTTTCGTCTTTTTACATAAGACTTAGTTGTGAAGAGGAAATCTCTTCGTGAAGAACACAACAAATTCCTTGGTGCACAGTTCCAAAGAGAGCTCGTTAACATACAGCCCCTGAAATTATGCAGTTGGCTTTATTAAAAAAAGTAAATGAATGAACTAAGTAAAAATGGAAATGTTTCTATCTCCTCGGAGTTGACAATCCATATTTTCGTTGAGAAGGATATGGGGTTTCATGAATGTCAAAATTTCTTGCTTTTCCAATCATAGATTGTGGTCGAAATATTCGTGGCGCGTAGGGCACCATCATCACAACATCTACTGTTGTTATATATTATATGGGTCAAATGATCACTCATATTTTCCACTTTTTCTTTCTCATAACTTGTCGAAGTAAGATATATAATTTTAGGTAGGAGTTGGGAAAAATGTATAATAATATACTTTTTTTGTTATCTAGTTGAATTAAGATTCTATCGGAGAACGTCTTCAAAAACACCTTGAGTATGGGAGAAACCATTTACAATGATAAAAGATAAGTTGATGAGCTAACAGTGGTCGAGTTGGCAATAACTTTGGCCTAACGGAACATAATGGTGTTTTTAATTACTCGGACCTTATGACATTATGGACAGATAAAACATGTAGGACGATGGGGGAACGGAGGATCATCAGATTGCAAAAATATGGCAGAAAGAATAAGAAATATCTTATTGGAAGCATCCGTTTTCATCATGATAGTACATTTTTCAGTTGAAAACCAAGAATTCAAGGAATAACCTACCAAAAGCACATTACAGCTCCTTACTCAAGCACATTTGGATGGGCAGTAAACGGTGTTAAGTTAGGTCTTTTCCCGATAGAAAATGCCATGTTTCTCGGAGTTTCTAAGCCTTAGTTGGCTCAAATCGTTTAAAGAAATGGATACTAAGCCATATTTTAATTTTTATGAAGGCAAAATAACTCAAGTTAGAGCTCGAACAGAATTATCACATAATCCTCGTGATCGGTGAGTTTATATTTTCGTATTTATCTATCTCGAATATGTTGGGGTTGGTTGTCAATGTGCCATTTCGGCCTCCTCT
Organism: Cyrtorhinus lividipennis; assembly: GCA_019603395.1. Taxonomy (NCBI): domain Eukaryota; kingdom Metazoa; phylum Arthropoda; class Insecta; order Hemiptera; family Miridae; genus Cyrtorhinus; species Cyrtorhinus lividipennis. Next base: position 32,621,750 of record CM033999.1, read on the forward strand.
AACTACGTACAATATTCGATATTATGGCTAGTATCCTGAGCAGAGCAGAGCGTTGAAGACAAGGTGTGAATGCGATTGGCGAAACTAGCTCGCACTCGGATCACTGTATAGTTTGCACGATCACAGGGAGTAGGGATTTTGTCTAACAGCCACTTGTGCTAGTTAAAGTTGATGCGCGGTCGAAGGAAGAGGAAGCATGATCCGCCTCCTGCTCGTCGCTTTCTTTTGTGTTTGTGCCCACGCTGACGTGACCGTGGAATACCAACAGATCACAGAAGGTGAGTTAATCATCCATCTGCATGAGTGTTTGATTGAAACTGTTTACAATTCTTTCAAAAAATAATTATTTGTTCTCGAGATAACTGCGCAATCAACATACCATATCTATTAGTGAAAACTATGGTTGGGCTCATACTATCCATTTATGACCTGTTCTGATGGTTAGGATGAGGTTTTATTTCGTACATAGCTACATGATGGTCACACTTGAGAATCCCCGAGTGAACCGAATCCTGATCAATTTTCTACAGGAACGGGGCCTCATTGCGTGGATAAAGAAGGATCAACAAGGTCGCTGGGAGAAACGTGGCAGGATAAAGGAAGATGTTCAAAAACACGGTGCCTCGCCAGCGTCGGCGACAAAGCTATTCTGCAGCATCATGGGTAAGTGTGTATACAAAATCATTCAATCGTACAAAAAATTTAGTTTAACAATTGACTACAAATCAGCTTCCAATTTTACAGATGCAAGAAATTGGAACCTACAGCAGACTGCGAGGTCGTCGTCCCGCCAAACAAGGACCTTCCACATCCCGACTGCTGCCCTAAACTCAGTTGCAAAGCAAGATAATGACCCGGATATCTATAATAAACTTATATGTACATTACCTACTTGTATTAATTTATACCGATTTTGTTTCCAAAAAAAATGCAGCACCATAATAAAATCAAGTGTTAAAAACCGCGAATGTTAGGGCAGCTGGAAATTCAATTAAACTTCTCAAATGATTAAGAAAAACGTCCACCGTGATTCTCCATCTCATTATTAAGCCCTTCTCTGGCACTTGTGTACTTTGTATATTATTTTTGTTCATACTAATAATATTGTCAATAAATCATGGTGAAATCCCTCGCATCTCACAAGCCTTTTCCTTCTATGAGTATGGCTAGGTTTCCTAACTGTTAACAAATTACTGAGATATCTGGTATAATTTATCATTACAGTAGAAAAGAGAAATAATGTTTTCGGTCATAACTGATTTCTAGCACACACACTCTCGCAACCAAACCCCACCGAATGGATAGAAAGGATCAATGGTATTTACTTGAACAGTAACTCTGAACGTCGTAGAATCAAGCGGTTTTCAATAATTCAAACTCTCATTATCATTGATATCATTGATGATCATAGATGATCAACCAAATCAGCATTTCCTATTACTATTTGATATGCGATAGGACTGCATTATGTGGATGAGCAGGCTCAATCCGAGCGCCTGTAATGAGTCAGGACCTGCCTGAGACGACGGAGCGCATTGCTGGCTTGTCTAAACTTCCTTCGAAGGGAGGGCAGACCAGTGTGTCTGCAAAATGCGGGCCTACATTTAGCTCCATTGAGCCGAATTCATGCCTAATTTCTCGTTAGCCCGATCACCGCATTACAAGGAAGGGTACAGGATAAGTACCAGGTATTTTCATGGATATTCCCTCCATCAGTTGTGATCCATTTTCGCGCCCAAAATATTGTTAAGATTCTCAAAAGAGGAACCTACGGATATCGTTCCCTAAGTTTCCATGAAAATAGGGACATTGCTATCACAAACCAACGCTGATACCCACGTATTTTTCATTTTAGAAGTTTGGACGTTCCTAAACATCATCTAGCTGGGTTTGCGACTATGCTGTAAGGGGCCTGCAGCCTACCCTTGCTTTAAATGTTGGAGGTCTCATCAAACTACTTTCAATAGAGTAACTTATTTTAGAGTAAAATGATATGAAAGTAATTCCAGGAATGGCAGAAAAACATCAAAATTTATTTGTTAACATATTCCCAGCCTACAGAGAAAATAAGAAAAGCATCAACATAACAATGGATCGACGCATCGGAACCAGATATTGATATTTCACATTTTGTGTTTTTATGAGGTTCAAATTTCGAAACCGTTATGTCGCTAGGCCGTCCACGTTGTTATTTGCAGAAATTTCGGTCATTTGAGTTACTCCTCGAAACTTTTCAGCTCGGTCGTTGCATTCACAGATGGAGGGAATGCGAAAAAATTGGTATTATGAAAATACAGTTTCAAGATTCCGGCATCCCCCCCCCCCCCTACAGCTTTGTGGGGGTACCATTTTTGAATAAATGCTAAAAATTCAAAAAAATCTAATTTTGGAGTCTGTAGCTTTGGAATTTTACCGTAGAAACAGAGGAGTTAGCTGCGTTGTTTTGAGGTATTTTCGAAAATTATTCAGTAAACTTGGTCTATTCGGATTGATTCCAAATTACGGTCAAGGCTTTATACGACTAGGCTAGAGCATGATAGAGGAACAAAAACCAATGTAAGAGAGGAATGACAGGGGTGACAGTCGTACCCTGTCGACGTCGGAGTATCAATGAATGTTTCCTTATACGGCTTTCTTATCTTGATATCTTAGTCAACTAGAAAAACTACTGCATAGGTACATTAACGATCGAAAGTCAAATGTTACGAAAATTTACGGCCGACCCTCGTCGTGAACTCACTACCTGATCAGGGACTCTCGAATGAGACATCTGCCTGATCGAAGCTGAAAAAAGGACCTGAACGGCTTTATATCTGATAATAATTGAATAACTGAATTCCTTTATTGCACTAGAATGAACTAATCCATGCTTCGGAAAAACATTGAGTAGAATTATTTGAGTTGTAGGTCCTTCGCAGATTATTCATGTCAGTTTTTACATAAGATACGATTGAGATCCTTTAGGTATTTTCATCGGAAATTATTAGAATAATTATGGTTCTGCTTTCCAGCCACCAGACAAATCAATACAATATTCAACCTGTCACGAGGCAATCCGACCTGAGCAATGAAATATCGATCAGGAGCGGCAGAAAAGACCAACACGATAAGCCCGTCGAATGTCAGTAAGATTGAAGGATCCTGAGTGGATTCTCCACTTGGTCTCACTCAGAGAAAAGTCCTCATCTTCACCAAAGACAAGGCGACCGGGGTCATCGAGAAATCTTAAACCGGGACGATTTTTCGAAGGAATCAAATGTCGACTCATTTGATTTCGTTCACACGGTCATTCACTCGACTTCGATACGAGTTCCTCCACAGATTTGAATACAAATGAAGATAGAAACTGATTGGTTCTTTTTTGACTTCTTTCGTTTCTTCTTCTTCTTCTATAGAATAAATAGAATTTTGACTTTTAAAAGAGAAAAAACTGTCGATGTATTGACATGTTACATATATACGATATGATACCATGAAAAAATACAAGGTTTAATCTTTCAAATAAGAATGATAATTCAGAAGGTGTCAACGGCCATGCTAGTACCGTTGAAGAACTTCGAGTGAGAACGTTTCCAGCTCACAACGGATACTGAAGGTTTACAACGATATCCCTTATACTCTCTCTTGAAAACGTCTTATACCCGCCTTCTAGTGCTCATTTACAATCACTTATCTCGAGCAATCCAACTCCTTGGTATACAGTAGCGGAATATTATTGCAAAACCTGTTCTCCGGTCCATTGCCCGGCAGCTTTCAAGTAATTTATGCAGGATGCGCCGCTCGTGTGACGCTTTTCAGACCCAAGAGCACTCAAGATCGCTATGGGAATATTCTGAAACGGGACATTTTCTTTTTCCCTCGAAGCAATGAATCTTTCTTCGCATTTAAATGAACTTCTCGATACCTCTCTTGATGGCTCCTGCGCACTTGGTAGTTACAGTGTACCATTTCGATATGGGGTTCCCCAGATATAACCTACCGCTTTGCTCTACTAAAGAATAAAATTGTTGGTTAACGTGAAACACTAGTAGAGGATCAACTCCTGAATTCGTGCTACCCAGCAAAATGCTCAGCGAAGCCCTCACTGGCTTCTTCCCACACTGTCCATTCAAAGTCCAGCCTTAATTCAGTCCACCAGTCCAGTCGTACCATCAGCGTCAACTCACGGTATATTATTCATAATTTATCACCAGATGAATCATGTCTTCAAGAATAAACAATAAAAAATAGCAAATATTTATGACGAAGTTTGATCGGGTTTGTGGTATCTATATAGCAAAAATGTCACTAAATGGTTGTAACAATCTTCACTAGTTGAATTCAATAATTAAGTAGGTATACATTTTTCAATCTCATTCTCACATAAAAATATATCAAGCACCTATTAAGTACGTCATGGCGAGTACATGAAGATCTTTGTTTGTAAAGTGTGAATAAATGAAAATGTACACACCATTCGCTACTGACTATGATAGTTATACTTCCCGTTCCCCAAATGTAAAATTTTGAAGAAAATAGTTGCAATTGCAAGAAATGTCTTCGTTTTTTGAGATACAAAGTATTTTGGCCCACTCTGATGAGAAAATGAAGAAGTTTTAACATTATAGGGAACAACAATTGATACTTCAAATTAAAGTATATATATCTTGTGGAAATTGTATTCATGATTCTTCGATGGGTTTTAGTGTTTTATCACCACTTCAGATCCATAGGGGGATCCAGTGCCTGACAAAAGGTCTCTCGTCAACCATTCAGAAAACTCAACTAACATCTTGATCACAGATTAGAATTTATCGTCAGCCCATGTATTGGATTCCTACTCCATCCATCGGATGACGGCGTTCACCAACTTTTCTTTCAACCTCAGAATTATATCCATTGCGAGATCTGTATTGTCATTAGGCATTCTCCTTTGACGGACAGGTGGGTGTGACGCAAATAGAAACCACCGAAAGGGCGCCAAAATACAATAGGAGGCGGCGCCTCGAGTTCGACCTCCAGCAGTAGAAAAGAGCGAGAGACGAAGACGAGAAAAAAAGAACGCGAGAAAATAATAAGAAAAGTCAGAGAAAGGAGGGAATGCCGATATTAGAGGGGCCGAGTAAATCACACCTGTAAATAGTGATAGCGGAGGGAATGATTTGTGCGTAATGAGGTGACAGAGTAATGACAGTGCCCCAGGACAGCTGAGTCATCCTCTACCTAAACTCCCGTCTCGGCGAGTCAAACCCAAACGAAGATTTCCCATGATAAAGATTGCTACCGTGCTGCTCTGGCCCCGCCTTCATTATACGAGTTTTATTTTTTTTCGCTGGACCGGAGGCCTACGACTGATATTAGGCCACGATATACACTTGCTGCCTCAATCTGACGACCAACTTTACGCATTATCAGTGGTCTTTATTGACCTTACTGTTCGAATAACTCGCAATCATGAGTGGGCACAGCGCTCGCTTTGCACGTTCTTCAACTGCGCCAAATCGATTAGGGGAAAGAACAATCTTTTGGAAAAACGAAGGATGCTGAAAAATAAGCCCGGCTGGCAAATTATTGCCGATTACTTCAACTTTATTTTGAAATAACAAGGAAAATGATCCTTGAACGAGGACAACAGGCCACTTGACCAACTGAGACCTGAGGAAGAGGCCAGTCTCTGAAACAACAAGCTGTTCAGCCCCAGGCTGCGCTCTCAAATGAGAGAGAAGTGCGGTTGGACTTCCTCCCCATAACTCCTATTTGCAAGGGAACCGCGAGCATCAGGCCAGAAGTTCGAAGCAACACCTGAGAGTCTCCAAAATGATTTCCTTCCATGTCCACAAATTATATGATTAATAAGGAAATTTTGAAAATTACCGTATTTATTGGAAGTTGGAAGCTTGAAAATTTTGGCCGGCACTTTCATCGTAACTGATGAAGAAATTGATAATCCGCGTTTTCTATAAATCCCGTATAACTTTTGAATATGCTGACGTTGATGCTTTATTGCAACTGTATTCATCCATCAGTTCTCTTTCTTGTTACTAGAGCTGCAGATGGTGTGTTGGTAATACTGACGTTCGGCCAACCTGATCAAGCATTGTTTGGTTATCTCTGAATCACATTCACTGTTACATTCGATTATCACTTGTTTGTGTAGGTGCTACACCGATCGCACATTGTTCATTCAAGGTTTTACATTTTCTGTGACTGCAAATATCATCCCAGAGAATATAAGCTGATCTCAGCTCATGAGAGCAAGTAATATTTTGTTCTACCATCAAAGACGTTCGATAATTTAATACTTTTTTTGTAGCTGTCATTCTTTGACGACTCTACAGTCCTTTCAATATTTTGCACCTCACCAATAGTTATATAGTGCACGCTATTCCAATTGCAGTTTCAACATGTTCTACGTAGAAACAGATAATGGCGTTTTTGAGATTGAACATGGGCTACTCACTCATCCTGCCACTAACCCAATACGCAACCATGAAAAAAAGAGGAATCTTCTTCTTCCATGTAAGCAACTTAATTAACCTAATGTACCTCCTTAACAAATGCAAGGGTATACCTATACTATTATTCAATAGAGTTTCATTTTGGAGGTGCAAGATTCTCAGTCATGTAAATTATAGCAGCTGCAGTTTAATTTGTTCTGTCAGAGGTCAGGAGTTTTTACATTGAGTGTTTTTATTGTGCGCCTTTGCAGCAGGTTAACGCTGTTAATAAATAATTATCTGATGAGGAACTGTGAAAATTCTCTCAGCTGATTCGTACCGCGGATTTCATGAGCAACTAAAGGTAGCTCGGTTACATGAAAATCATCGTACAAATCGTTGATTTGCTTCAAATATTTTTTCTGCATTGCTATGCGAGGTTGGCACAAGTGGCATCCTCTTGCCACACTGGGCTCAATGATCTGGTTGACAACCACGTTTTGACAATTCACCCTTTTCACGCACAATTCTTGGACCAATTTTTCCGTTTCTAATACTGACAAAAAATCAGGCGTACACACGCATATGAATGTGGTAACCTGGGGGTCGCTCAACTGCCCGTTGATTTTCTTCACCGTCATCAATAAATCTGTCATTTGCTGCAGAGCTTCGGTGATGCCGATTGAATCGAATTCTTGTAAATTTTGGAAAAGTGACAACATTGGGGAAAAACGATCTCTCATTGATACGGCTTTTGTCAGGAATGACTCCAATGCTGCTGGAAGGGAGAGCAGACTCATTGAAGTGTAACCGTGAGCTGCTGTGTCGATGACGACCGTGTCGAAATTACTGTCGTCGACCAATTTCATAATCACAGCGTACGTCATTAAGTCGTCCAACCCGGGCACGGTCTCAAAAAACTCTAAAAAATGTTGCATGCCATTTTTCTGGTTGGGTGCGGCACTCCAGAGACTGTTGGGCGACATTTTGTTGCTTTTTGGATCGATATCCACCACCGATAAGTTCAGGAAGCCGTCAACTTTGGTCGGTGTTGGGTTGAATTTCTGATCAAATTTATGTGATACGCTCCCAGATGGATCAGTTGAAATGAGCAAGACGTTTTTTCTTACTTCAGAGAGCCTTATCGCCAGGGAACAGCTGCAGGTAGTTTTACCAACACCTCCTTTTCCTCCGACGAATATCCACTTGAGTTTATCATTTCTGATGATGTTTTTCAACGATAAATGGTCATTCTTCACCTCTGTTGATCTGGCCTTCGGTTCGCTTTTGGTCGCTGACATAGTCACGTGGATGCCTTTTTTGGAGAAAATCAGAATGTAAGATGGACTTGGTGTTGTGAGGTTGTTTGTATAGATTTTTCTGGTAGTTTTGAGATTAAACTCATTGGCACTATGTACTAGATATCTAGTTGCTATGCCAAAAATAAACAGGAATGGAATGAGGTCGGAGTGCTATGACGGTGGAACTGTGGGACGAGAAAATTTTGTTCCATAGAAGCCTCTCAAATACGGCGTACGGCGGACGGACATTGACCTTTTTTGATCTAGACACCATAATCGGAGAGGTTGACCATTTGCATGAAAACATAGGTTGATTATTCAAGGAATAACCAACCAAATAGTGTAGGTACCTACAACGAGTTGGAGGTGACGTGACCGGGACGAGTATAGTTCTTGGGGACCTGGAAATATCCTCTGTGGCCACCCAATAATATTCCCGGCTCAAGATGATAGATGAAAGTGTGAGTTGCAATTTGTAAACAGCTGAGCTTCTCCGGTCATTTAATTTTTGCTCAAAACCCCCATCGGGGGTTGACACGCAGTAATACCTGCTCGACGACAAGAAAAATTAAGCTCCTTTTCCATATACGAACGATTAAATGGACTCTTACGTAAAATTAAAATAATAAAACGAATAAACGAAACATTTGTGCGGTTTTAAAATATTTTTCATGATTTAGAGGCTCATGCAGAAAGCAGGTATGATCTTGAGACGAAAGGTTAGCACATTAATTGCAATTTATTTCTTAGAACTAGTTTCCCCGAGCGTCAAGTATTCGAGCGCTCGTCTTTTTAAACCTTTGAACATATCGTTACCATTTAGTCGAGCTTATATGATGAACGAGAAGATGCAAACGATTAACTCCTCGATAAGACCCACGTAAATTTCAAAGCTTCCTCTTTTTCCTGCATCTTCCACTTACATCTCCAGAGAATGAAAAAATGAAAACTGTTTCCGAAACATGTAAAACAGAATGTCAGATAATTTTTGTGAAATGTCGCTTCGTGTTCAGGAGCGAGAAAATCGAGGGTACATGGGCATAGATTAAAATCTTTTCAACATCATTAGTACTGAGTTGGTTCACGACAAATTGCTACCGTTCGCCGGCTCTCGCATCCTGCTTGACGCTCAATTAGTAACGGTCATAATTTTTTTTTTCAAATTTCTAGATATGAATCCCTCGACGAGTATTCCCATTTTTTATAAAGTCGAGTTTTAACGTAGAAGCTGGAAATTTACCGGTGCCCTGCTGCATTTGTTTACTTTGTTTGGGCTAGTACGGGGGAGTACGGACAATAATGAGGTAGCTGTCGGAGAGATAATACGCATTTCTTTTCCTTCTTTTTTCTTCGTTTACTTGATAGCAGCAATCAGTCTAGGACTCATCTACATCAATTCAGCGTAGACTTTTATGGAAAATGTAACCCTGCACGTCCAGGTCCTCAAAGAACACGAAGACATTTTTACCCGCATACCGACTCTGTTTGCTGGGATTGAGCTCAAAATAGCCAACCTAGGACCAACTAAGCTATCAACGGATTCTTTAATCCGTTAATTCTTTCTTCTCTTTTTTCAAAGCATTGGAGAGGGAATTTCCGGTCAGGTCGGCAGACGGACATCGCGGAATTGTGACGTGTGGGGTATCATTTTCCACAAAATTTTGGACCCTGAATCGGTTGGAATGGGGCTAGTACCCGCAACACGCACTGTTTCCCTCATTTTCCCCATGCTCGACATTTTCGACGACTTAGGCGTGTGGGGTTCGTTTTTCACCAATTTTTGGACGCTGAATCGATTGGAATGAGTCACCATTCTCCTGATCCGAGGTTTTTCAATAATAACAGATAACATCGTGAACAACGGGCTTACACTGTTGTCGTTTTGTTGGCATTTTTATGTCCGTAACGCAAACCAAAAATGCCAAAATGAACGATCTATTACACTGGGCGCAAGTCCATAACATACGCCAGGACGAACCATAATGGAGGCCGTTTCAAACAGCGGTCTCTTCCAAGAGGGGAAAAAATGGAGCTCGAATATTACTCGTATCTAGATGATTTAGGGCGAGAAATGCTGATAAGGGAAGAAAGTCATTTGTATTTAAATTAGTTTACCGTTTTGATATTCTTTCATCTGCCGTTTTGGGCACTGTTGTTGGTGCAATTAATTCAATGGTAGAATTAAGACAGCCAGTGACTCGTGATGAGCTGTAGGGGGCGGGGACACTTTCATAAATCTGTCAACGTAACGAGTTTAAGGTAGTGAGTGCCGCAGGAGCGGTTGAAAAAAGGGAACGTGAGTTAGGTGGTGAGTTTCATATTATCTAAGAGCTTCACAGCACGCCACATAAGTACGATATCCGTAGCCGTGTGACGGTGAATCAACTGGATCTCGTTCAAGTAGCGTGGGGCGGTTGCTACTTAAATGGGTGACCTGGTGAGTGGGCCATCCCAAATGAGGGAACCATGATTGAAATATACAAAACGAATTCCGACTCTCCACGTCCGCGACACCCTACATGTATGCAGTTGGACGTAAAGCCCCAGAATGAAATGCCTATTTACTTTACTTTACATGGACGTGTGATAGTACATGGATGCATTCCAGTTAATCTTTCTTCACCAAATCTTATTTCTAAACCAAATTTCAATGAGTTCTAAATGAGATTAATATATTATCTTAATGAAGTTCGTCTCAATGCTTCTGAAATTAATCGGAAGGACTCTTATTTTTTCCATTTTTAGGAGAATATTGGCTCAATATTAGTTCGTCATTCTTATTATAATAACACATCTTTACTTTAGTATTTAGAAAAAATAATCTAACAAATAAAATGAAGATATAAAGTCCCTCTATATTTTAACCATTCACGTCCCGAAATGTGAAGATGTCCATGTATTTTCATTCCAATAGCTGCAAACGCAGACAGGGGTGATACCTATGGATGCAAACGAGGCTTTGAGATTTTCGGAGACATCGGCGTGTTGGATATCATTTTAAATACGTTTAGAACGCTGAATCATTGAAATCGGACCATGAGTTGATAATCATTAGTTGAAATATGAATGTCCCGCTTTGGGGACACCTAACGGGGGAAGAATATATTTTCAGTCCACAAGGGACACTGTAATGGGAAAACGGGGTCTGGGGGTAGGGTAACGGGACGTCCCAGTCGGCTACCCCCAGTTATACACAAATAGGGGTTGGCTAGCGAAGAGCAAATACAACTATTTATTTATTTATTTGTTTTTAAATTTACTCCGAAGATTAAGTAGGATAGGAAACCAGTGTGTTCTGATTCGAAGCGTTTTTATATTCTGATGATATTTGGAAGTAGCTGATCTCGGCAACGGTAATCTATCCAGTTCAGTCTTAGAAATACGCAAGAAAACTACCAACACATTAATCCCTGATGATGAAAGCCATGTTTCCATCACTCCACAAACAGGAATTATGGTTGTTCCCGAATAAAAGCCTCGTTGATATCTCACGTTCATTTCTCCCACATGAACTTCCTTCGAATTTGAAAGAACATGAATTACTCTGAAGAGCGCGAGTAAACTTGAGCGAAATATGTTCGGAATGTTTCACGACTGCAAACGTCTTTAGGAAGTAGAGTGCACGCTGGAACAGCAATATAGATGCAAAACAGGGAATACTCAAGAAGATACACAAATTCTTGATGCAAACTCGTATCGTCGCGGTCGGTCAACTCATGCAATCTCCCTTTAAGATCTCTAAATGAATTGCTCCCCATAAAATGGTGTCCTCCGGAAACCACATTTTTCTCGAAATGATTCTTTCCCTCGCTAGTATCGTATGTTTCTAATTTTTTTCTTCGAATTCTGGCAGCCTTTCCTGAAATCGTAGTAAAAACAAGATGTTCACTGTAACGGTTGCAGTTTTTTAGCTAGTGCATCCGTGTGATGTTTGGAAGGAAGTGAACTTGTTCAACGCTGTTCACTTACCGAGAAACGCTGACTTATTGTGATTATTTTTCCTTAATTGCGAATATATCTGCATTAATAGCGGTGATAATCATGAAGACATCTTTGATCGTAGCCGCTCGTATCAAACACGTTCAGGTTGGACGACGTTTCGGTAGTGGTCACACTCAATTCACTATACATTAACTGGTGCGAATAACGATAAATACGCGTCTCTTTAATGTTATAATTAAGCCACAATGCGTTAAATATCACAGCAGGGGGTTGGATAATTTCACGGTTCGTTCGAAATCGTCATTTATTTTAGGATTTGTGATCATTGCTCTCCGAAGACGTAACAATGAATTGTATAGTTTGTTTTGTATAATTCACGGTTCCCAGGGCCGTCATAACCGCAGGATCAGAAGGAATAACATTGTCGTTTGGACAAATTTTCCTTTCATTGCCAACCGAGTCTCTGCAGCAATTCTGTGAATACAAACTCTCTGCGTGTGCTCTCTGCGTATCTTACAATTATAGTTTCCTACTGATTTTATAACATTTATAACCACCCAAGAGATTAGGTAGGTACCTCTGGTTTGTATCGTTGGACCAATAGAAGGATTCTCAATATTTAATTACAGTCTTAGGCCGGCCACAGAGATGATTTGAATACTGTAATAAAGTCGGAAAGTCTTCTCAGTCATTTTTTTTTTTACTCTCTTTACTTTCATTTACTTTTACTAATTTCTCGATCCTCAAAAACTCTAATCACAAAAATGAGAGCAGAAATGAACAGAAGATTTTTTTTTTTTTTTTTTTTTTTATAAATGTGTTTAAATTTGTAAAGTATAAAACATTTTTATCAATGGAAGTATACCTAAAGGTTTCCTGGGGCATAAATCTTCCCAACCTCCCATATCAACTTCGAACACCACCGAATGATCTTAGATAGCTAGAAACGGAGACAAAACGACTGAAGAAAAAACGCGACAAAAAATAAGGTTTTGGGAGATGACTTGAAGAAGTTATCTGGTTCTTTAGGGATGATTGTCACCCACGCCATCGGTTCAGTTCAGACGACTTTTTGTTGAGACTGAGAGCTGTTGAGGCCGTCTTATAAGTAAATGATCACTCGGGTGATTTATGCTTGATAACGCCCTTAAGAGAGTCGACTCGGAACCTTAAAAACAACCCACTCTATCACTAAAGAAGGGTAGGAAGGAAGAAACGAAAGGACGACACAACTCTCAATGTCCAACTCAGGTATTAGAGAACTGGTGTGTTCAGGCCGTTTCCGTCAGAATATCCGTGAAAATTTCCCAAGCAACCATTTTAATAAATCATTAGTCGACAAGGTCACCTCACGCTATGAGATGATTCGTTTCAAAACTTTTATGCTCCGATCCGTGGGCCGATGATCGAAGCTAAGTGCTCCCTCGTGGACTATCGTGTTCTTTTCGGGCGGTTGGTCACGCCTTGAGATCGCTGTGACGGCTCCCATGAGACCACAGGCGCCAGGTATGTCAGGTTTTCGAAGGATCTTTGGGATCCAAGCAGAATTATACGGTGGTTTTGATCTTGTCCGAGTTGAGGGACACTGACAACAAGGAATTTATTCCGTAACTAAAGACTTGAGAAATTGATTGAGTCCAAATGAAAACTTATTATCAAGGTAATGTGCTTAGCTTCCTTTGACCATAAGGGGTAACTGATACTGGCAGGCCGCAGAAAACGCAAATAGTCCACGGAAGTATCGTACTACAAGCCAACACCGAAGAAAAATCCGGTCGTATGTTAAAAATTCCACTTTGGAAAAGTCAAATATGTTTCCAGAAAAGAGAAACGGGAACAAACTATTAAAAAATCCAAGGTGTCGAGAAAACTTGATTTCAAAAAGTTCCAATTTGTATTTGTTGTAAAATGAATTGTAATCAAGTCTCGAGAATTGAAATCCTGGGCAAATACTATTCAAGGTACACTAAAATGAACGAGCTTGACCACCATAAAATACTCAAAAGTAATTGAGACAACATCCGCCCCTTTCCACCTTGCCTTCATCTAACATTTTATTCAACTCTCTGGGCATGCGTCAGCCTCATCGTCGGCCACGTGGTCCTAGCGAGACTTGATCTATGTTAATAGCCCTTCAAATGCGGTGCATAATTCCAATCTTCTAGATAAAACCCTCTGCGTCCCATCAATTACCCCCAGGTCTCCTTCCATGCCCAGTTTTCATTAAACGAGAAAAAAAGAAAAACCGGACGGCACTCCCGTTATTATGCTAACAGACGCGTTTTTATGACGTTTATGATTATTAATTGCTTACATCGCGGTAATTTGTAACTTTTTCTCTCCCCAAAGCGAAATGTTAATAAATTTAAAATGAGAAGATGAGTGATTCACAATTTGGCCTTCGGCATAATCTAATCTATACTAGACTAATATGGGAGCATTAGGCAGGTAACTAAACGTTTTTATGGCTTTCCTTACTATCGTGTTGCCAGGAATATATGTTTGGAAACTTATAGGGGCTAGAATCTGCTGTATCGGGACCTGTCTGTAGGCCCGTGGGCTCTACAGACCAGTAATGAGCGATTTAGACTTCGAAATGCACGATTGTTTTAGAAAATCAATGTAGAAAAATGTATTTGCCTAACTTCGAAGGATCTCACAGTTTGTACGCATTTCTCAAATGAATTCATAACAGTTTGATGTAATATTCCTAGAGTGTTAACCAGCAATACCAGTGTCTAGATTACAAACATTTAAAAAATGAGAATAGCTATCTGATTCATGACATATAATAAGAGTTCGAAAGCTGCCTCCGTTTTCTACAAAGAATATTATGAGGCACCTTGTTTCCTAATTACCTTTCAAATGCCCGACGAGGACCCGCTTTGGAACGTTGTCTACTCCGTACGACATGAAATCGTTGTCAGAAATCTCTCACAATCACCTTAAAACCCCGATTTAATTACTGTAATTCAGCTTATAAAAGAGGGCATTATGTCAAACGGCAGTCAGAAATGAGTTTCTTCCTGTCATGTTCCGTGCACTGTAGCCCCCAACAAGACCTTTCCAACATTATATGTAAAGGTGCCTCCAACGTTTCCGCTGTTGAATATTTCGGTTCTTCCTTTAATGTATACGACGAGGGATGTATTAGCGGAAAACCTGTTGGCACAACTCGAGAGCTCCCGTCGGCCAGGTCGCTTTTATGCGCGAGAATAATGAACGAGCGTACTTACTTACACGAGATCATAAATATCGTTCAATCAGAACTGGTGAATACAAAAAAGACTGAAGAAAAAATTTATTTATTTTTCCCATATCCAGCAAATAAAGCATCATTAATTAAAAAAAGTTTAAAATAGTATTATTCATCTATTAAAAACATCCCTGGAAGTACGAGATCATGAATTTGACAAAGGAAAGAGAGTAAGATGAGAATAAATGCTTTAGTGCGATCGCTCATAGTTTATGGGATGGTAGGAATAGGACCTGAAATACATATATACAGATATTGAGAATCTGGCCGGAATTTGTAGGGAAATATGCGGATGGGATATCTTCCCTAATCAAATTTTCTGACAATGAGATGGGTTGAACCGATTGTCTTTTATCGGAGTAGAGTATGTATGATTTAAAAAAGGTACTAGTTGAAAATTCTACCTCTAATTCAAAGAATTCTTGATTTAAAGCGATTTCACACACTTGAACAGACATCATGTTACACCTCTCTAATTTTTCAATCCAAGAACTGATCTCCTCACAATGGAAAAGTCTCGATTTAATCGTCAATTTCGCAACATAAAAGGAAATAGAACAATTTTTAAACCAACATATGAATCAAACCAGGCAGTTCCTTAAAAAATTAATCCTCTTTTCTTTTTTTGGGGGGAAAAACACGATAGAGTGCCGGTAAGCTGGTCGGTATCTACTGCATTTTTTCCAGCTATAGTAAGTAGTCTTTCACAAATTCGTTTCTGAATTAGAAAAAATATTCCCACAGGAAGAAAGTGAGTTAAAATCACGGCCAAAGGGAGCAATTCTAGAGGGACTGAGAGACGGAATGAATCATGGGGAAGTTTAGGGACGGAAAAATACTTCATATTTCCATGGAACGATTTACAGATACCTTATTTACGTTCAGAGAGTACTAATCTTTAGAAAGAGAATTTTAATCATCTTGAGCTAAGTTCGACAAAATGTAAAAAAAAAAAGTTTTGCACCAATGTGACGCTTTTTAAAGGACAAATTAATTAATAACTAGGCATGTGGAAAATGCAGAGTCGTCTCCTCTGACAGGTGCATGGATAGTGAGTGCACACTCACAGCAGTTTCCGGAGTAAAATACTCGTCGACCCTATGAAGATGATTTAGTTCGCAAACTCGCTCCCGCCGATTATCAAATTAATTCGGGGCGTATAATTAGTTTTTTATGGTTTTAAGGAAATTACGTAACATCTATTGTATCATGTGGGTTTCGATAGCCCGCGGAAATACTTTTGAAAAAATGTTGGATGCGGGCGGGCACCTGAGGATGATTTGGGCGGGCACGTGCCGAACAGAAGCTGGTAGAACTTGTTTGCCGCCGTCAACAGAGGATACAGAGAAATCAACGAGAATAATCGCGATGATCGAAGACTGTCGGATCTGGCTGTCTTCACGTTGTCTTCTGTCGTCTCGTTGAAGTTTTCGCTTTGTTATTGGATTTTCCTAATAGCGACAAAATGATTGTTCTTCATTTTGAAAACATGAGAAGAACAACCGGACAAAAAAGAGGAACCTTTCAATTAAGATGGAGTTTTTGTGAGTACACTCAACCCTGTAATATAATCCAAGCGTACTTAATTGCAATGCTTTCGATTCCTGAGTTTCTAACGAGTGCAGAGACCAAGCACTTGTATTTACCGAAAACAACACTCAATTTGAAGGAAAAAAAGGTTATGTGAAACACTAATTGTACGGTTAAGCTTCAAGAGGAATACGGGAAAACGCGGTGGAATAATTGAAAAGCGTTCAGGTGTATACTTTGACGAGAACAGGGTAGTTTAAGCTAATCAATGGGTTCGGGGGCACACGCTAGCGTTGATTGTGTTGAAGGACCACGCAGATGCTCGAAAGCTCAGACATGATGTACTTTCAGTCGTAACCATATCGCCCTCTCTTTGACTTACCATCGGTTACGTGTAACAAAAACTTTCACAGGTGGGAGATCTTGTCGGATTTGTTCTAAACAATGAAATACTCACGGTGAACCTTCCTCTCATTGACTCATTGTAATAGTAGAGGAGTGAGCAGAAATGCTGCGACAATGAGTCTTACGTGGTTATCCTTTTTCCTACGGACTTCTATTCAGTTAGGCATGGCAAGTTGGGTAAGTAGGATGAAGAAACTTGAAGAGCAGTGGTCATACCAGATGTGAATAAAATTGAAATAACCGAAACCAAAAAAGTCCGATTCTCGATTGGAAGGATTCAACTGAGACAAGGCTATTTCTTTTCGTTTATTCAATAGAAAGGACACTTAATTATTGAAAATAATCAGGGGATTGTTCAACAATATTGCTACACCCATGCATTCCTAGACTCAATCATATCAGAAGGTCCGCTCATCGGTTCTCATCAACAATCCAACGATTCAACATCCACCCGAAGTCTGGCATCTCCAACTGTCAATGGTCGACACGCTTCTACCGCATAATATTCCACAGAACCTCCACCCCTTGACCAGGGCCTCACAACATCACGAAATTCTCCTCACGTTCCGCTGACTTCAAGGCTGCTCTCGTGGCTTGGTATTGATAAATCTCCCGACAGAATAATTTATTATCTATTAGCCTCTTCACCAGCCCCTCCCTGTATACCATCTTTTGTGAACCTGTACATAATGCAAATCACACATTTAATTAAGACTTAATAAATGGCTGACTTTAATTCGAACCAGGTGCGTTTGCAAGACGCAATTCTTCTCGTAGTATGCTTCAGGGAATTCGACCATTTAATTGAATTTACTAATGTTTGTTTTATAAGAAGGATTAATGGCGAATATATTCTTATTCGGTAGCGCGAGTGGAGAACTGTTTCTACGGATCTTTGCGTGAGTGATTCACGCAGGTTTAGCATCCTGCCAACAAACAGATCATTCATACAACTGGAACATTTTTTAGGGTGGGTGGGGGTTTTGGCAATAATTCTTATTGAAACAAAACACAAACAAAACTTGTTGAAAACAAAATTATGGTTGTGAGAAAGAAATGTTTGGTTTTTTATCTGAAGTTTTTATGACTTGCAAGACAAGAAACCCTTGTATTTGTATCTACAAACAATTTTTTTTTGAAAGTGCAGAAATCGAAATCTGTGACGTCCAACCGACGCCAGGCCGGAGGAGCTCTTCAAAATACTCCGAAAAACATGAAATTTTGCGCAAAGCCATTTATCTCCAACTTATTTTCACGGTCACGGTCACGGACAGGCCTATCTAATACGCTAGAGGCCGACTCCTCTCTAAAGAAAATGTTAAAAAAGTAAAATAAATAAATGAAAAAGTAAAAATGTAAAAGTTTATTCCAATTTCTCTAGAGACCATGAGGGATGACGATGAAACCAAAACACGGACAGTTTTCAGCGCCTAGTCGTTCATCGGGCAACCGGTCGGCTGTATACGTGAAGGCGTCGTCGCCGTTTTGAAGTCAACCGTGGTTCCTTTTACTTAAGGAACCTTTTTCAAGGTCAATCCGTCAATATCGAGTAGAAGATAGTGTCACTGATGTCTTACAGTTGAAAGGTAGAACGACCGCACCTTCCTGTTTGAAAGTCTTTACTATTTCGTCTACTCTAAAGCGTATTGACAGGTGCACTTCACCTGGGCCAGATGTTTAAGGTCCTTCAACACCCTCTGAGGTAGATCTTCAGGGATAGTTTGAAAATTTTGTATAGGATCGCGAACAAACAGACAAACAGTACAAAAATAGTGAACCTCCTGGAAACGAAGGGAAACGAAGACAAACGAATCCAACATCTCAGGCTAATATGATGATGATTTTTGCACGCTCTGCTGGAATAAAACTCCCAGTTTTATTCTTCAAATTTCAAGTATTGCCAATTTATTAGGAGGTCAAAGTGTCATGAATAATTACTACAAAATATTTATTAGCTACCACCGTAAGGAAGACAGCTAACGAGCTAACGGTTCATTTTTCTATGCAGCTGTAGGTACGCTTACTAATACTTATAGAAGAAGAGACGGTACCCACATAATACATTTTCTTGTCTACTTCCATCACACAATAGCCGAAGCAAATTATCTCTTGCATTTGTCCTAATATGTCCCTCGTTCTATTTCAGACAACTGTCCACTTCTACACGAGATACTTCAACCCAACCCCTAATTAGCAATAGTTCTCTCAATTATTTACCCATCTCGTGCAACTTTTACGTGAACAATTATCGGGTGATCAACTTTAAGGAAATGTCTATCATAGAAAAATAATTCGACAAGGAGGGCCGTTTTTAACCGTTTATCGAGTTTTAATTGGCCATAAAAAGTGACAGAGAAATGATGCGGTACCAATGAGGGTAATTTGGTAAAGTTCTTCTTCGCCAAAGAGGAAACCGCTTTCGGGTTTCCCAACAATTAGGGCTTCGCAGGAAGTTATTTCGATAAAGTCAAACACAGTGGGTTACAAGTCGAGCAAAGTCGCGCTTCAGGAGGGTAATTACGCTCAGCGGACCGAACTAACTGAAAAGCGAAGTTATCGTTGGGAAGTGGCGGCTCTTGGCGGTAAAACGGCCCCTTTCCCAATCGTAACTTGGCAGTTTGTGATACCTGTGCTTCTGATGGGCGATGGCCTCGACAAACTCTCTGTGTTTGCTCTCGGCTGGTCTGGGGAAATGTTGTTTGAGCAAAACTGTCGAGGGCAGAGGTTGAATTGCCCCGTTTGAAGTAGGTAATTTTGATAAAGACGATCGAGGTACTCGTAGAAAAGGTCTAGCCGACTTCTAGTAATAAGTTCCACCAGTTTCAAAATTATTTTTGTCTGTACGTCTGAGATCTGGAGAAATAGAACTGTACAAAATTGGAATTGAATTTTAAGGTTTTATCATCACGACCGTAAACATTGCTCGCTGATTAAAACGCAATCGCAATATTGAATTTCATGTCTGGGTACTCAAAACGAAGATAGCCTCAACAATAATTTATCACAATATTTTTTGATGATGATTAATTTTGGTAATTTATTAATAGTAATAATTACTATTATAAAGTAAAAATAATTATTTAAAATAGCTTTTAGTTATGAAGCTTAATAAAACTCTGAGCACTCATCTAAGGACCACTCCCTTTAAAACGGAACTGTCTTTGTCTGTGTCATCTGAATTCCCTTGCATCTGCAGCCTCTGCGGTCAGTTGTGTTATTTGTCTCGTTCTGTTTATCGGATTTCGATTTAGTTTCTAAATGGTCGACTCTTTGCTTAGCTGACCGTTGTCCTCGGTTACAAAAGGGTTTGATGGACATGATGGTCAACCCTTTTGAAAAGTCGAGGCAGCCTCACTAGTCGAAATGGACAAAACAGGCGTCAACTGGACACCTCGGGCGTGCTGACCAGGCAGGGGGCATCGACGGGCACGCCACTGGTTTGTCTTATTAGAACTACTACAGATGAAAAGTCGCGTTTGAGTGACCAATTACACGCTAGAGAATTTTTCCGAAAATCCTTCCGTTTTTCAGAACTGACAAAAGCCCCTGGACCCCACAGCTGAGGCTCTGTTGTGGTAAGTTGGGTCGCGTGGCACTCCAAGACTAATCCCTTTTTTCGAGAGGCCGCGTGCATCTGGAGCCTGGTCCTATACGGGTCATTGTCAATGCCGCAGATGCCTTGGACCTTCCTAATTATCTCTTCACGCTGACACTGACCACTCTGACCGATGCCCCGATCATATTAGGCAACAATTGAGGTGATCTGCCTCCAGCCGGCAAACTATTTGCTGAGAAATTATAATGCAAATTATTCTATTCATCTTGGTTGATCTTCATAATAATAATAATTTCGAGACCAGCGCGAAATTTCTTATTTACGCCTAAGAGACTGAAGTATCCTTCATGGAGTTATTTTTACAACAGTGAAAATTTATATTATTGGATTTATTTGACAACTCGGCTGCTTCTCCCATCTTCTTGTATCCTTGTGGAAAATGGGTAAAAAGAAAAACACATTTTTTTGTCGTTTTGAGGCAGCTGTAACCAGCTCACCAAGTAAAAAAATAAATAAATAAATAAATAAAATAAAATAAATTTTAAAAAAATCACAGGATACTTACGTTATTATATTTACTATATTTAAACTATCTTCTCCTAATAAATACCTGTAAATGTATATTTATTTATTTATTTTTTGGAAAAATTAATGGCTATTTCTTCTCTGAATATTGCTCCTCACGTTTCAAATTGCTATGATTTATAAATCTAAAATTCCTGCCATCTGTCCGACCCTTGAAGTGCTCGCAAAGTCTAAAAACTTACCTACTGCCTGTGGCCCTGGGACCCCCCCTCCCTCCCACCATATTCCTCGGACTGACCACAGGCTTTTCTCTCTTGAATTTAAAACCCATGAAAAGAATATCTGAATTTTCAGAAAGCGTTTTGCGTTGGTTAGTGTTAGGTAGTAGCTTCCAGCCAAGATGCCAGGATTAAAAAAAAATTATTTACCATACTTTACAAGCCTTGGTCCCCCTCTTTTGAATTTCGCTTTGAAGTAATCCAGAAAATCTCGGCTTTCATAATAATCTCCTCTTCGAACAGTTCAAGGTAACTATTCAAGTTCGTTCTCTTTCGGGGCCTGAGTGCAATTTTTCAAAGTACCTCGACTGATTGTTGAAATGTTCACCTTCGGACGACAGATTCGGGCTAAAACGTCGGGGTATTATGAATTAAGGTTATGTCATCCGGAAAGTTTTGCTAACTTTTCAAAATTAAAGAAATAAGACTCCAGCAGTATTTTACATCCAAGATGAGGAGGTATATTCGTCCGGGTGGTCAAACCCCGTTTAAAATGTAAAATTACCGAGGTGGAAGTTCTAATTAATATTCAACGTTCCGTTTTTGAGTACTATTAGAGTTTTCACAGCCATGTCACGTCCGATCTAAAGACCGTAACTAAGAGCAGGTATTCAGGGGTCGAGATACCGCGAAAAAGTGTACACAATTCAAGCATAAGTACAATGGAAAGGGGTAATAAGTTATAATGATTTGCTTATGAAGTTCATTTAGCACGCTCCGGTGGACCTCGTCAGCTGTCAAGTTCAAACCGTATGTATCAATTCAATCTTCCAAAAAGGCGGCCCTCAAAGACGTGAGGAGACTTAGCTATTGTCAGACGTATGGAAATTGTTTAATCGTATCGTTCAGGAAGAGGGAAAAAATCAAGAAAAAGCGATGCGAAGTCAACAAACCATAAACAAAAGTGTGCGTCGACATGACGTGTTATCTGGTAATTCCATTAAGACTCTTCTTCGAGATAGAGTCAAGTAGGATTCAATACATGCTCATCAGATTGTAATAGAAAAGGAATATTTCCTCTCTTTTGTTCCATTAAAATCATACTTGAAGATGAGCTGTTTAATGTATGTGGTATGTATGTATGGTGCAATGCGATAACAGTATTTTTGAACCGATGACTACGAGTATCGTAAAACCCCAATACAAAATAGGTGTGCATGATTTAGAGTCAATTTGTTTGTGTAGTGATGAATTATATCAAATAGTATTTTTAATTAATTGAATCTCTACTTTGGTGGTAGCACGAATAATTTCCAAATTCTGAAAAACGTATAAAAAAATAGTGAATGTTGGGAATGTTAGCTTCATGTATACGTCCAATAAGTAGTGCAGCCATCCAGAATTGTTAAAATCCAATCAGTTAGGCAAAATATTCTAAAATAAATTTTTTTTTTTCAATCTGAGTGTCAATTTATCCATGAATTCTAAAATTTGATCTAATACTATCCAGAAGCTCTTCTCAACCTCTTTGCCAAAGCAAAGGCGAAATCCTCCAAAGGAAACGGACTCGTCGGACCAGGGACAAACCTACCAAACATCAGCCGCATGTACTCGGTTGCACACAATTAGTCAACGTCCACCCACTCAAAGCAAACAATTTATTTCCAACTGTTTATGCTCCGCTTGTATTATCATACGGAGATTGAGCTGTTGTGTTTTTCTCAAATCGCTTGTCAGATAAAACTGTTATTAAGTTTGCGTGATAGCGCCCTCCACATGTTTCATTTTTCGGTAGTTGTGGGTTTTGAGTTTTGAAAAATGGGCTGAGTGAACAGCTTTGAAAGCGTGAGGCAGCCTTGAAAGCGTGAAGTTCCCTTCCATCAACTAAGAGCGAGACTCCCTTTCAAAATATCTGTAAAATAGAATCTGTTGTGAACTAATTCAGTAAATTTTTCTTCTTCATGAAGAGTCCGTGTTGAATCCAACTTCTCGTCATCCGTTTGTTCGATAAAAAAAAGTCGTTATAACGGACGGCCGTAGGCTCGTTGGGTACTCTCTATTTTTTACCTTATTATTTGCCATACTCTCTATTATTGCCATAATATTATTCGAACGCAGACCAAGAGGTTTGGTTGGGTGAAATGTTGGTTATTCCCTGATACGATCTGAGGAATAAGATTCCATGAGTTTTTAAATGGCTTGGTGATGTTATGCACTCGTTCCTTAAACCGAGTAATGAACCACCCACGAGTTCCACCGGACATATACAAATGTCCACAAAGACGAATTATAATTTAACGCTACTCGGCCTAAGGAAACTGAGACTGAAAATTGTTGCTCCTTGTTTGATATACCTAATGAGTCTTTAAAATGTACGTATAAACATTTCAAAAAACTAGGGTACGAGGTTAAGAACATATAGTAGTAAGCAGGTTTTTTGGTGTCTTTCATGCTTATGGTAATCACGAATAGAATGCAGGTTACAAATCTTCACTATATGGATGCTCTGTGTGATGAAAACAAAGGTGACTTAAGTAGGGGTTACATTGCCTCCCGTGGAATGATTGCGGTAGTTTCGTTGCAAGAAAACCTGACGTACAAAATAGTTGCCGTCGAAAATAGCGGGAACAAAATAACTGTCGGAAACCAACGCATTGATGACAGGTCCCAGATTTCAATTATTACGAGCTCCAATTTTTATAATAGTCGAGTAAAGGTACGCGAGGGCGTAGAAAGACGAAGTTCAAAGTGTACAATTATATCAGGGTACCGGGAAGGAGCTGCGGTTACTATTAGAGGACTAATTAGATGCGATCATGGTGCTGTGATAATTATTTTTCGGGAGCTGTAATTACTATAGAACAGGGATAGTCCAAGATACCGAGACATATGAAACAGGCAGATCTCTTGTTTCATATTTCTTTGGTGGCCGTGAACACCACTTGTAGGTATCCTGCATGAAGTGAGAAAACAACCACGAACTGCCGTGTTTATCGCCGTGTTGGTAATCAGTTTGTGCTGAAATTGATTTGTTCATGCTGCAATGATGAAAGATGTACATTCTTATATACTAATAATACAATTATATTAATGTTTCGAGTAGAAATCGTACAGAACGATCAGAAACACGAGCACGAAGAGTGACGAAAACTGCTAAATGCGGTTCATGTAAGGTTATAATTGTAGGCTTCGTCGAAGAATATAAATTAAACCCTTAGTGGTATATTGTACTTGTAGTATTTTATGCAATGTTTCGCATTTCGCAACCCGTAATAACTTGGATATTTACATTTTACAATCAATTCAGATTCCACGACCTTATCATATTATTTTTGATTTCAAAACTTTTCAACCGCCGCCGGGAAGCCATTATTGTCGCGATTTCATTGGCCTGACGGTGTGAAATGATACACATAAAGATCAGTCGAGTCCTCGATGTGTGAAACTGACGCTCTACTGACGTAGAGCGAGTAAATGGTTTTTTCTCGTAAGTCAATGCGACACCCTCACCTCCCCTGCATGTGACTAACAAAAAGCCTTATTTCTTTTTCATTTCTGTTTCGCCGTCAACACACCTCTCAACGATGGATAAACATCTTCATAAAAACGATTCCACTATTAGCATACATCCACTGATGCGCTTTTTTACCTTCTCCTGCACTACGGGCGCATCTCAAGAACTTGAAAAAGGAAGTTGGTTTTTTAATTCGTTATAGCTTCGAAAACGGAAGCGGGGTATTAATTTATTTATGATAATATTCTTCCCGTGAAAACTTAGTGGTCGAGGAGAAATCCTAAAGGCACTGTTCTTCTAGCGTTCTAGCGACGTAATAACAGGTTGAACGAAATTAACGTATTTTGCATGGAAATTCGGCACAAAAGATGCATGAGCAAATGAATGAAATATACGACTTTCAAGACCCAGGATCGTGTAGTTTGATAAGTCCGTGATTAGCGAATCCGAGCGAAAACTGAATGCAGATCCGCCAATGGGCGCAAATGTTGTCAAGGTAATTACTAATGTTTATAATTTATTATCGCAAGCGCTCGGCCAAAAATAATTATTACGTTGAAAATAAATAACTATCGTGATTTATTTAGTTTTTGTCAACTTTCTGGAACTACACCCAGGATCTCATAGAACCCCACAACAATGTTCGCAGCTCTCCATGAAACATTCAAGTAATATAGAACTTCTTTGCGTGAGTATTTTGTCGCTACGTACAATGAAGCTGTAAGTGGCTCATCGCGAAATTTCACGTAATCGATGGTGGCGTCTCCTGGAGCAGCAGCCGATTTTCTTTTTTAATCAGAACAAAATTCTGGTCATTTCACCGTCTTAACATCATTCTTTGATCAATAAATGCAATAATAATGTTTACGAGGAAGTGAATGATGAAGCTTGTTGTACTTATTGAATCTACATGAGATGAAGAATGTTTTTAGGCGCTCCAAACAGCAAAGATGAGCATCATTGGACGTGGTCGACCTTGATGATTACTTGGAGGGATTGTTGCTCGTCAGGTGGCCAGCCTTCCTATAAGCACTCAACTGGCTGTAGGATCAATTCTCCACTCGAGACAATGAATCCGCATAACAAATGAGCAAAATGAGTTCTGATTTTACTTGGACAACTGACCATGTCCGTCACGCCAAGCAGTTATTTGGAAGTTAAGCTCAAGCCTGACATGCCTGATATATTACTACTCGTATACCTACACACTACGAGTTCGTCGAGCCCTTGTACCACATCTGGAGACCAGAAAGGGAATTATACTATGATTGTGTACAGAACAAAAGTTGAACGAAACGAAATGATACGATGTGTATGTAAATCGTTGAGGTTTTCGGTGGCGAACTCACCATTAGGAAGCGTCTAATGAGGGAGTAATATCGCAACACATTTGTACTCGGGTCTAATAATAACAGTGGGCCGTGTAGCTCATGCGGACAATATATACGCTCATCGTAGGCGACGGTGGTCAGTTGAGGAAAATGGTCAAAATTGAAATGATATAATCTCGCACGAGTGAGCCGAATCGTGAAATTGGTAAGTAGGTACACAGGTAATACACGATACTCACGAAACAAGATGAAAGATGCGAACTAAAGACTCTGCAATCCTTACAAGAGGAGGGAATATATTATAGTTAAATTGGAATCATATAGGCAGGTGGATTTAGGTCAGCTGAAAGGGAAAAGGAGGACCTTAACAAAAATGCATTCATTTAATAAAGCTTGATTTCTGAATTTCTTTAATATTCAGTTGCTGCACGGATCAAGTTAAAAAAAAATCGTTTAATAACCAGCACCAATATTCACACACTGAAATAGGCGATTTCGTTAAAAAAAATTCTAGGAATTTTTTTTTGTGGTAAAAATAAAATCTTTTTTCGTAGTAAAATGAGTTGAAATTTGAAATCCATGTCCTTTTTCTGAATACACGACACTTTATTCACAAAAGCCTAAAAAAAAAAACTTTAAAAAGACCAATTTGGTAAAAAAAAAAAACTAAAATTTGAGGTTCAAAATCCAATACAAAATTGCCATTTTCTACATACGTATGCAACCCGAAGCAACTTCACTTGGTGATTACAGGAATACACACGATGAAAAAATAATAATGACCCCAGC
Source organism: Cyrtorhinus lividipennis (assembly GCA_019603395.1). Classification (NCBI taxonomy): domain Eukaryota; kingdom Metazoa; phylum Arthropoda; class Insecta; order Hemiptera; family Miridae; genus Cyrtorhinus; species Cyrtorhinus lividipennis. Next base: position 32,648,533 of record CM033999.1, read on the forward strand.
TGCTGCTCATGTTCAGTCGTGAAGTGGAATTTTCAGTTTTTTCTCTCCCGTAAAATGTGCGAAAATGGATCCGTCGGGTTTTGATTCTAATCGCCTCACATGTGCATGATTGAAAGAATCTTCAAGAAGAACTCTGGTGTTATGTCCTTGATTTTATATGGCCTTTGGATGCGTGAACAACTTTAAAATCAAGAAATTAATTGATTTGAATTTAATGTTCAACCATAATTTGCGGGCTGACATACAATTTCACCTCGTTGTTGCCTCCTGGGCCACAATAATTTAATACTAGGAATCTTGAAAGTCTACCTAAGGTCACGAGTAAATTATTTATGTGAACTAGTTTTTCAGTCAACTATTGACCCGGGGGAGATCTCGTTCTATCACAAAATTCATTTTTCTATGCCAACGGGTGATAGCCTACCTCCCACGTAGGTCATTTTTCAGGGGAGACAATTAATATTCGCTTGATAATCCCACCGCATTAGCACGTAACTCGGAAGCATAGCCGCGAGGCTCCATTCACGGAATTATTTCAACAGATTTGATGTAAACCCCTTTTTTGAACCTCTGAGCAAATAAAATGGTAATTCTTCCCGCCGCGGGCGAATTAACGGAATCATGCGGAGTTAACGAAATAACTAAAACCTCGCACAACGTCCTAAAAACGGATAATTACGCGTTATAATTATATTATTAAATTAGTCTCTGACGGTCTTAGTATCTTGAACGTGCGTTCCAAGCGTGAAGAGACTAATAAAATGGATGGTGGGCATCAATCACTTCATCGGTCGCGTTTTTCCTTCATTAATACAACATTATTTAAATAGACGTTGTAATTACTAGAATTTACGAGTCTACGGAAAACCGGATGCTTCTTTGGATGAGGTATTTGAGTTTGACTCCACTAGCTTTAAAGTAATACTCTTTATATTTGAATAGTGGGCCCACTGGGCAGTTACCAACGTTTCCATTGTATACTGCCGTCAAATAACATGCCTCAAATTAACTATAAACGAGGCTTTGTGCCGTTCAACGACACGCGCTTGCGGAGTGACTTTTCGGAGTACAATCCGCATCTTTTTCTATCCCTTGGAAATAACAGAGAATGAATTTCCACTCAAAATAGAACCCTCATTAAGCCGAAAAAAATACCCGAATTAAAAGACGGTTCCTTTTAATCACGCCGCTCCTCCCACGGCATTCGTCATTTGTCTGCCCAGGTGCTCCCGTAATCTTTTTGATCCTCCGAATCGACACGTGACGGGTTGGAAGGTCTCGGCGGTCGTGGCGGCTTCTTGGCCCTGTGAAAGGGTGCAAATCGCCCGGAACGCCGCCGGTGCTCCAAAGTGAGGCAGATTTCAAAGTGAGACATTACACGGGTCGTTACCGTGAGGCCGTGACTATCCTCGCGTCTTAACTTCAAACCTCCCCCCCCCCCCTTCACAACACCACGTGTCGGCTGTTTGTATGTCTCATTCTCACCTGAGATCATTTGGATGTGTACGCTCGTTCAAACAATTTAGAACGGAAGCATTGAAATAACGTATGGTTTCAGAAAGTATGGGAATTACCCGCTGGGAATACCAGTTAGATAAAAGTATTCCTGAGGGAACGTCGATGTTTTCTTCGTGGCTCCCTACTATCGTTTTGGGTAAGTATGTGAATATGCGTTTGAACCAAAAATGCCTTGTCTCAAAAAACTACGTTTTTCATAAATCGCTTTTCAAGTTATCCATAGAACTCAGGCCATAGTTCCCCTCTAGTTTGTTCTATCAAACCCATTTTTTGGACACACATCAATAATGCTTGAGTTGACAAAATGATCGAGAAAAAATTATTTTAAAACCAAAAACTCCATTCAAGGCGGGGAAATCAGGTTGATGCGATTTTTTGGCAAAGTTTTTGAAGCTGAAGCGCCCTAACTTGTATTAAAAATTAATGTTTATCATGGTAAAACAATCACATCGATATGTTGTCTGAGTAACCATAAATATATTGAAAAAGACCGGAGTTAACTTGGGAGCTTTAGAGTTAACTTTTTGAAGGTAACACCTTATTCCGTTTTTTGCTGAGGCGTTTCACCTTCAAAAATATCCAAGAGTCAACATTAGTTTTGAGGCATTTTGAACGGAGTTAAGGCATTCAGACCTTGAACGACACATAAATTAGGCTTTTTTCCTTAAAATTCAACGATTTTTCGATTTCGAGGGTGAGAATTACCCCCCCTTCTGAATACAATTTGGACTTCACCATTGAAAAGAGCATATTTAAAAAAGTAGGGAGGTGGATACGTAAAAATCTTATTTTGTCAAAATTCCTAGATAAAACGTTTTTCAAACGGCAGCATGTTAAAAGTCACTAATGATCTAATGATATCATTTCTCATATGAAATTTGCCCTACCACGGCGAATCAAACAGATTTTGTTCTATCTCTGCATATGATGTCACTAACACGAAAGTACGGCACTTGATACCTGTTAGGCGTTTTATGATTCGCACTTCAACCGTTTCACTTGACTAAATAGGTACTTGGCAATGATTATTGGTTATCATCACCTTCTTTTGGCTTCAGCGCTTGGTTTTGGTCAAATGGCAGGTCTTGGGTACTTCCTAATTTCTCCTCAATAGTGTTCAGTATAGATTCGTCTTGTTTCCGGTAGTGTGAATCCCGTGAGCATTCAAGATCCACTGATAGGCTACATGGATTGATCCGGGTGCTAGCCAGAGAACTTGAGACAAACGAACCCATCGGCGCCAAAACGGCACCGTCGGTCGTAGGTGGTAATTATAATTTGTTACAACGTTACAGCAAGGTTTCAATTATGTTCTTTGAACCCATTTACACTGCAATTAGACCGATCAACTTCGCCTTTCCGGTGATCAGCTCGCTGAGAGAATTTCCTTTGATTAATTCCCTCGCGTTCCAGCCGTTAAATGTGAATGCTCAGTAATTCCCGTAATGCGGTGCAGGCGCCATCATAATATCGACGTGTTGATTTGACGAGAGAGTTTCCGTCCAGAATGGGCATATGCAAAAAGAGAAAAAAATCACCTAAGCAGAAGTCGGTGCTTATTAGTTAAGCCAGGATGGTTCAGTCTCGTAAGATTACAGTGATCGAGTTGGGACTATGTGCGTGCATGAAGCGCTTTACTTTACATCAGGTTACTTTGATAACATCGACCGATATGCTAAAAAAACCGCAGTTGGTCGAATTATTTACACGGGGAAATGAGAGTTTAATTCCATGTTATTCAGCGTAGCGAACGCAGTAGGCGCAACATAACTTATACTTAGCTTTATACCTTTAGATATTCCATATATGGAATCATAACTCACAGAACCTATCAGCGAACAAATTGTATGCTCGGATGTATGGAGTGGACGTAACCAACGTGCAGTTCAAATATTTAATATATTATGCTCGCTTTCCTGCTTTCCCCGATATTATCGCCATTTGCAACACATATACGCTCATTCCATGATTTTACCTAATAAGGGGATTAGGAGGTAGGTGACGGTTATAAATTAGAAGTGACTAAGCCTCTAAAAGGAGAGAATAGTTATTCTGAATAGTGATCTGAAAAGTTCCCCCATTTTATGGTGTGAGGAAGGGTTCTTTTTCCATTGTGTAGTGGATTTGTGTTAGTAATTAATCGTTATGCTTTTGGGTAGATGCCAGTGTCTGGAGCTACAACTGGGCTCAGTAGGGTAACTTTAGTATACTATAGTATATGAATAAGGTGGATTATATGATAAGTACATAACGAATTTGTAGAAGCTATTTTTCAGAACTCTTAACACTTCCATAAGAAGAACTGTAGTTGAGAGATGGGCAACTTTATTATATTTTGATTATATTAAATAGCAGCAGGACTGTAAATATAAAAATTACAGGTACCTCGGGTTGGTCCTGTATTCAATTTGGACGTTTTTAAACAATATCACAGTTGCGGGTTTAGAAGTAGTATTCATTTCAATGGCTGTGTATCTTCATCTGTAATAATTTCTTCAAAAATACCTGTATTTTTGTGTGAATGTGGAGTAATTCTTTCTAATTACCCCTGTAAAAATATACATCCTTTTCTGTACCTTGTGTTTTGTTTACAAGATCACTATCATCCGATGACCAAATCGAAATGAATTTTGTGAACATAATTACTTATTTTCCATGTCGATTTTAGTCAATATTACCCTTGTCTCTTAAAGATACATGCCCGTGATGGTTCCGTGTTAAAATAGAGTATACTCGCTACAATAATGCGAGCATTACTCATGGAGCTATCCAGTAAAAGTGGATTTCTCCTTTATACAGCCGCAATAAACGTCCAATGTCAAACCGGGAGCTTATTACCACAGAACGGGAACCGTTAAAAGTCTTGAAGTGCGTGTATTACCGCGAGATAAAACGGCTGCCTATAAAGCACAACGCAGTTTATACTCGTGAAATTTATTGGAATGTTATCCGCGTATGACAGGTTGAGGAGTGGCCGAGTGGGGCTGCGAGGAAAGTTGGTATAATTGGATTTGCGAGGGGTATAAAGTTTTCGTGATGAAAAATTCCCGTCTTGCACAGAAGCTAATAATGAACGAGCTTACAATGAAATCGGTTGGCAAAACAGAAGGAAATATTGTGTTCTCAAGGGGCTTCCATGTAAAGAATAGCAGTCACATTAGTACCTAAGCCATTTGAGGCAGAAAGCGACAAGGAAGTGGAATTTTTACTTTTTTAATTTAAATTAATAATCGGATTTCCTAGATTTTGGGGTACCTAGGCGTGTAGTGCATACATTTTGAACACTGAATTGGATCAGATGAGAATCGAACCAATTGCTGCACACTAGAAATGGATACATTCAAGAGTAATAATTCAAAATTGGATTTTCAAGCTATTTGAGGTATTATAATGTATCACCGAATGGTGGGTAGTTTAAAATTGAGATCCTTAACAAGGTAAATTATAAAAAATGTTTGTCCACTTTTTAATTTGGTTTAGATTACTTTACATTATTATTCTTTTTCTCAGAATCTATCAATACGCAACGTAAACGAGCAAGTTATAATAATAATAAAGTTATTGCAATAGTATTTTGTTATAATAATAAAACATAGTGGAATGATACTCAGCGTTTTCATTTGATGTATTTAGGAATTAGGTACATTTATTTAGTTTGAAAAGGCACATCACTGACCAACGTTACGCGTTTTGGCTCTGATCAGCTATAAATCAGCTATAATCTGACATCAGCTCCTAGTATAGTATTTCACCCATTCTCATTTACTTTATTTAAACATAAGATACGCGAATCTATTCAACCACTTGTAACCTCCACATCCTGTCATCAACCAACTTTCCTCGCTAATTATCACACGTGTTTTCCTGCTAATTTTTTTTTCCTGGAAATATTATAATTTGAGGGTAACAAGATTCTTATTCCTCATTGAATGGCTAAGATCTCTCATCAGGTTGCGTGTTGAATTAAAATTCTTCATTTTATAGGCCAAGATAGAATGAATGATACCTTTTGCAGTTGCCGCCGCATGAGGAAGATCACTTTTTCAAGATATGAATTAATTACAAATTTTATTACCTGCATACAGTGAGGTCGTAATTGTCGATAGCAAGAATAACGGTAATCTAATCTTTAGGTGATGGATCAAGTCCCCAACTTATCCTTTTTCTGACACCCTAAGGATTTGATTTGATTTTGGCGTACATTTAACACTATACCGAATTTACGCCGTTTTCATATCAAATGTGTTCCATACTGACGGTAACTCAGGGCTTAAGTACCTGAACAGGATACGTAATGTGATAAAGCGAAGAGTTGTTGAGTTTTTGAGTTTTTCCAAATTGATCGAATATAGGTTTTGAGGCTTGTGAAGTATCATTTACGACATTTTGGACTCTTGAACAATCAAAATGGGATCACAGACTGATTGCTGCTCACCAGGGTAGATTATAGGTCATTATGGTCACTTGGGTATTGGTTTTTTCGAGAAGTTTAGAAACTTAGGCAAGTGGCGATCTCTTGAATTTTGTTTTTTATCAACTGAAATGCGTATCGGGCAGATCGCCGTACACCACAGAAAGGAGTCGGTCACAGAGCATACGAATGTTTGAATAACAAACCACTATGAATGAATTGACAGTCATTTTTTCATCAGAAAACGTTACCCTGTGCGTGAAAAAGTTCTTATCCTCGCGTATTTCACCATGAGTACCCCCCCCCCCCTCCCGCCCCAGTAGTTCTTTATTGACTATTTTATTAACATTGTTGAACGGGGAAGCTAGAATAAAATAGTTGAATAGCAGATCACGATAATTCACAAATCATCATATCAATAATTTCGTTTCTGGAGGAGCATTAAACGAAAATTACCCTCAAACAGCCCGATTATCGGAGGGACCCACTTGTCAATAATGGCGGTTCGTAATTTCCCATCATTTTCACTACGCCCCGTTTAAGCCGTCAATAATTTGAGTTTCAGCGCCGCACTTATGTGATTCTCCTCTTCACGTTTCGGGAGTAGCTATGGGTTATAATTTATTTACAAAGAGCGATTGTTGAAACAACAAGGACAAAATTGCATCCCCAACCCTGTTTTACGACATAATAAACTACCATTATAATAATAAAACGCGCCGTGATGGTGGTCGTGAGGTTTACCGACGTTTTTCGGTAATTTCAGGACGATTTTTGTGACGTGACGCGCGATCGTCTCATAAAATGTTGAATGAAATTGGTGTTTTACTCGATGAATGCGGCTGTAGAGGAGTCATTCCTTTGTCGATTACTCTGAATCGAAGAAGTAGTCTTCTCTACAATCTTCGTGTTCTTCATCATGTTGACCATCTTCGGAATAGTCAAAACTTGGGGAAAATGAATATCGGAATTAGGTACTTTACGGCGTGGCGGACAACAGTTTCAACCGTTTGGAGTAATTCATTGACTCCGGGGTTTAAGAAGCGTGACGGTGAATTGTTTTCCACCCGAAGCCGACGGTGGCTATTTAATTACTGATTGAGATAAAGAGAAATTAGGGACCACCCGCTGACGAAGGCAAGATCAACTGTCACAACGACCCGCGGCGCGAGAGGTTTTCAAAGAAGCGCGCTCGGAACCATACTTCCGACTCGCGACTTGGACTTAATTCGACGGGTTGATTCTACTTTATATAAAATAGCAAATGATAATTCGGCCTCAAACACTCTCCTGGTGGTGTCAGGTTCTCGCACATGTTCCTGAAAATGAGAATTGACCACACAGAGGCGCATTGGGTGCCCAATGGTACTCGTATTTCAATAAGAGAAATTCAATAGCTTTAAAGATCCATGTGTTGATTAGCCGCGGCACAAAATTCTTCACACGTCACGCCACAAAGCCGCAACTCTGAGACAGAAGAATCTGGGCCATCACCTGGTTGCGCACAACCACGAGCGCTACCTCCCGGGCTGCTGGTCAACTCGTAATCTCTCCTACCTGCTTGTTTTGATTATTTTCTCTTAGTCTGCTGTGTCAAAATAGTAGTTGAATTGTAAATTTACGAGTTCCTACCTTGTCACATTTTTTCAAGTTGATTTATTTTTATTATTTTGTGAGAGAATATTAGGAAGTAAGTGATCAACAAACTGTTGCAAAGTTGATTACATATATGCGTTTATTTATTTGTTTCATACTCAGCAAAGTTTCGACTTATGTTGGTTGAAGACGAGATAGTTCTGACTAAGGGCGAGTAACTAGAACACGGGTTATCGACGGTTCAGCTGAACCTTGGGTTAACTCCTGACCTGGCTCTTATCAGTGGAGCGTAACTAGAACAAAAGTTAACCCACCGAGGTTAACCCCGGTGGGTTAACTCTTCGCAGTGTTGCAATCAATCTGCTTCCCTGAAGTGATAGTGTACATTTGTGTTGTTGTGTTGGTAGCTCAACTCCTGACGTGAACGGTTACGTTAACGCTAATGAAGCTGTGCTCTGAGACGCCATTTTCGTTATATCGCGTTATGAAGGAGTGATCAGTGCAGTGCATCAGTCAAATTATTTCAAGATGATCAGGCGAGCCCCGAATTTTTCAGTCGAAGAGGAAAGGTTATTGGTGGAAATTGTCGACCAATTTCCAATACTTAACAGCTTTCAAACGGACGCGGCGACTGTAAAAATGAAGGTAAGACTGTTTGAATGTTTCGTGTTCTGCACTAGGTTAGAGTAGTAACTAGAAGATTCGGAACACAGCAGATGTGTTGTGCAATTGTTCATACAGCAATATTTCAATCACACTCTGTTGTCCCTCTACCCTCCAAGGTGGATGCATGGAAAGTAGTTGAGGAGCGCTTCAACGCGCAGTCTGGCTCGGGTACCCCCAGACAAGCCAGCGCCCTCCGTGATAAATACTCAAATATGAAGAAGAGGCTGAAAAAGAAATTTGCGGACGAAAAAAACTTCATAAAAGGAACCGGTAAGAATGCATCTAACAATATTTTTATAGAATGATGGTAAAGTAGGTAGGTGTTTTCCTATGTATCGCCGGCCGCTGGTCAATTTTTGGGTCGCTCAACGCCTATTCGCTAATGATGAACGTCGCTTCATGTGATGGTAAAGTCATGTGAACGCGATGATCAGAACACATGATTTTGGACGCGCGAAGAGAATTTTTCCCTATGGGGATGATACACACTGACTCGCTTCCATTGGACGTAGTTTCATCTGCAAAGAGGTGGAAATCATCAGTCGGACAGAAAGTTTTTTGTCAAGACATGTTTCTTTTTTAAATTTGGAATTTTGGATTTTGCCCTGCCTAATCCAACGTTTTGATCCCATTCGATGCCCTTGTAATATGGCCCAATTTAGAGAGACACAACACTTTCCCAAAAATTTTAGATTTAAGAAATTTCCTTCACCCTGAAAAGGCCCAGGCAGTGAACGGGAATTCTGGCAACTTTGCATTTTCCAACTACAGACGTCATTATACGTTTTAAAAAAAAATCAGCAAAATCAATTTAAAAATAATAAAATAATAATAGTAATAAATAAACCAAGAGTCTTCTCACGGAGGAAGAAACTTATCCGAAGTTATGTTAAACACTCATTCAGCAGGAAGCAAGTAGTTTCTGAATATCCCAAGAGACTGCACTCGCCGCGGTGCGCAACCAGTTCAGGGTCCAGCCTCTTTTCTATGAGGTAGCCTGATGGGTACTTTTAGAATCAAAATTTAAATGGACACTTTGTAAAAACGAAAATTAGTATCTTGAGAGGGGGTTGAAGAATCGTGTATTCCCCGTCACTAGCCGCTTTTATAGAATTTTGCCTAGACTTACTTTTTTCCATTTTTATACAGTTTATTATTCTCATGGGAAGAATAGACACGGCCTTTGTTCATTCAGCAAGGGATAAGAGGGCACTGATAACCGTATGTAAATATTGTATTATACAGCTAGAGGCCTCGATCTGGTCCCATTACATACTTGGATTGGTGACCACCTCTCAAATCGGTATTTCGCCAGACCTCTCTCGGCTTCTGCGGATGCTGGTAAAACAATTATTGAGGAAATTATAGATTGTTACATATTTTGAGCTCGTCGCGGTTCAAATCTGTTTGGAGTATACGGATGATGAATGATTGATGAAGATGAGAATTGACAGGGCGATATCGCACTTCACAAAGGCATGATCAAGATAGATCATTGCAGAACGTACACCTATCTTTCCTTAATTTTAATACCAACGATGAATGGAAGGTCGATGAAGAGACAGGCCGATTGTAGCGTTTCTTTCTTCAATCTTGGCTCTCACAGTTTTAATGTCTTAAGCAACGAATGTCCGGTAGGTGCAAAAGGCACGATCGGTCTCGCTGTTCCGGTATTGAGTCACTGTAATTAAAAAGTGCGCACGAAGAAAGCCCCAGTTGTGGGAGGAGTAGAAACAACGGTTAAAAGGTAGGACTCAGTTCAGTATGATAATGAATACAAAAGCCTGTGCTCTTGATGAGGGGCTCCGATAGCATTCATGGTTTACTTCTCACTCGCACGGGCTTCTTTTTTCGCCCTTTGAGAGATACGGTACCGAATATTGGATGACTCGTACTACTCAGGCATTCGGATTAGAGGATAAATGGATACCTTCTTCTCCTAAAGTTCATAAGATTAAAAAAATGTTTTGTAAATCAATTTAATGCGAGGATAAATGATGGAGATAATAATAGAAAATTATCGTCAATATAATGTGTCCATCAATTTTATGGTAAATTTTATAGGTCCATGCAGAAGATGTGAGAGACTGTAGAGACATCTATGGCAAGCTGAATTCTATTAATCGATCGAAATCGATTCAATAGAATATTGAGTAAAAAATTGATGATTTGGTGGTGTAAAATTCATATAGTAGGGTTATATATTATATATATATGAATTTAAGAATTGTGGGGAGTACATGAAAGGCGCTGCTCATCACCTGGGCAGAGGTTTTTGTGATCTCACGCTCACGGTAAAACTCAGGCAACGTCACTTACGTCCCCTTAACTGGTCACCTGTGCTTCTCAACTAAATTGAAATTGCCCACGGAGGTGACGGAGCGATCAAAACTCCGATTAGACGTTGAACCTCAACGTAATCTCCACCATCCCCACTCATGTCGGCCATTCATTACAAGCTACTTAATTACAGTGGACGCTCCTTCCTGAAGCAGGAAAATCTCCAAAAGCAAATAGCGGGTTATGCGCGACTTTTCGCCTTTTTTTGTTGTTAAACTTTCTGGCCTGTGAAGTTGGCGGGATGTGAATATCCTCCCTGGTTATCCGCATTTAATGACAGGTTGTTGTTGAGAATCGTTCGAAAAAAAGGTGGGACGCTTCAGTATCACTTTAACGCTGACGGCGTACCGAAAAAAATTGTTTTACACAATAATGCCGTATACAAGTGACTTTAATTACAAGACAAACCTTCTTATATTCAACCGGTGCCAAGTTACGAAGCAAGTTTTCATGAGAAATGTTACGAACCCAACGTTGCGGGGGAAGTTCAGTAGTATCTGTGGGGTCCGTTTATTTTAGCATAGTTTAATAATAATCGCTACGTTGCTTCGGAGTTTTTAGTGGTTTTTAACCGCTTATGAAACCAAAGAGTGATATTATGTTAATGAAAAGTCTTCTTCAAGTAGTTTTTTTCTCTTGACCGAGCGCATGCGAATGGAGTATGAATATGAATTGATACGGAAGGGCGGAGTAGCAAGTGATGTGTTGAAACGAAGACGAAGGAGGGGCGAATTTGTGCGATGTGTGAGATCTTGGATCTGTAGTGAGAGTGTGAGTGTGTGTGTAAGGGGGGGGGGCTAATCTTTATTACCTGTTTTGATTGAAAGATCGTGAGCACTATTAGTGGCCTTCAAGGTCGTGCATCTGTCTGCTATGATAGTTTCTTGTTTTTGTTTCATTCATTTTATTTATTACTCTCTGAGTAATAACCATATGTGACATTTTGTGTTTCTTGTAAAAGTCTCTAGATTCTGAAATAGATTCTCTCCGTTCGACGTTTTTGATAGAAGGCTTTTTTTAAAATCTGAATTTAGAAAATGGTTTTTCGAGATTTCAATCTACAGCCAGATGGTCAGACGGATAGTCAGACAGACAATATCTTCTTTTGGTTCATTATTCTTTGAATACTCACCTTATGTTCTCACCTCTCTTCGCCCGAAAAATTGATCATTTATCATTCAATCACAATATCAATTGAGATCGGATTGGGACCGATTGTCCACCTTTAATAATAAACAATGGTGAAATAATTTGAAGCATTGACTGGTCGACTCTAAAAAAAAAAAAAAAAAAAAAAAAAAAAAAAAAAAAAAAAAAAAAAAAAAAAAAAAAAAAAAATTGTAGGTACTACCTTATGGATTTGCTTTTTAATTATTTTTATTTTATTCTTATTTTATTTTCATCTTATTTTTTTAGTTAGAAACAATTTTGACGTATTTGTGTACAAAGAACGGCAGATGCGGTTCACGATAATGGAGTAGCACAGACTCTACGCAGAGTAGAATTATACACTCAATTGAGGTGAATTCTCACTGTGAGTTGGAGAAGGGAGCATGGGTTGACGCTTAAATTCCTGGTTGGGAGATCCTGAGAAGGTTATAAATCACGTCTTCAATGGTGAGGACATTGAAGTAGTAGCTGCGTCGCGTTCGCTGATCATTATGACAGAACGGCCATGACATCTGGCAAAAGTTACGTTTTCTTGTCATGTTCGTATCTACTGATCAGGAGAGGATTCAAGCTGTGTCATCACACAAACAGAGACCAGTTGAAGGAACAGGCGGAAGCGGATGGCTCTACACGGAGAAACAAGAGCGCCGACCTATCTTCAAGTACACGTCTGGACTCTCGAACCGTGCTCACCCAAAACTTCAAGTCGACCTACTCTTCTTATCGAAACAACGAGATCAAGACAACCGCACTTCCTACACCTTACAATTGATAACCTGCCCATCTGTTCTGCATTAATAAGACACCACCAATTTCACACCCTCTCTGTTCCTTCTCAGATTACCTTTCGACGGCATAAGAATCCCACAAGTCTTTTTTTTCTCCTGAGGTCTTGGATATCGCAGCCCTTTGATAGCATTGTTGCCTTGTTTCAGTGATTTCCTCTTGGATTCGAAGGAGATAAGACACAACGCAAACCCAGTGAAAACCTTTTGGGCGGACGAAGCCTTGTGTGAAAGCTCTGACGGAGTCGACAATGTTATCTCGTTCATAACCAGCCTTTTGAAACGAGCCTGTCATTACTACGATCGGATTCTTCGCGTCCATCATATCAAAATTAAGATCTCGCGGAGTTTTTCGTCGATGTTGCGGGACAACCGTGCGTGAACTCGATAATAACGTTTTATCCAGGGCGGTTTACAGCCTTTTGGACAGACTACGCAGGCGCCAACCAGAGCCCCCCTCTCCCCTTTAAATCGTTCGTTATAACCTAACTATGCGTGAAACCTGACCATAAGACATTCTGGCAAGAGAAATTCATTCATTCTGCAGTTTTTCAGTAAGAAATTTTCGTTAATTATTATTTTAGAAATAATACACCTTTGCATTCGTATAGACCAAACACCCCGATCAAATAACCCCCCCCCCCTCCCGCCCTCAAAACGTACCGAACAATTTTAGGGGAGATTTTATGGGACTAGGAACGTGGGGTCCCATTTTTCATCAAATTTGGACGCTGAATCCTTAGATATGAGTTTTGGATCGCTTACCGCCAACGGAGTCAGGATATGGGTGAAAATAAATATTTTGGAAGTTGGGTTTCAAAATAGGATTACATTTTAGTAAGTATACTTTTTTCTTCTAATTTTTCCTCTACTCCAAAGAACTCAATGATATGCTTTCCTAAGAATCAAGTCGTGCCCCAATGATAGAACAGAACACACCATCTGTGTCGATGGTGGCAAGAAGGTCCGTGTAGTTCAAGGTAACAGTCGTAACTGTTGAAGAAACCAGCGCTGTTTATATCAAGAACTTCCGATGCATCCTCATGCCTTGTGGGTGGTGAATACGGTAGCCCAGGAAACGTTCGAGTGACCTCTCATAAAAATGATCAATACCATTAAAAAAAAAAAAAACTATTTGTGGAAAGTGCAGGGGTTTTTTTCAGAGCCTTCCAGGATTTATTTATTTAATTAAAAACAAATTTCAAAAAGGAGTCAATACTGGAACCCTCCAGGAATACGTTTTTTGGCCGATCCAGCTCAAAAATAATGTTATTACTCAACGCCATTATTCAAGCATTAGCAAGTTTACAAATAGAATTTACAAAGTTACATAGAGTTTACAAATTTAGAATCAGGTAGATTCCACCAGTTAACTACGTAATTGAGTGAAATCCAGAAAATAAGAGATTAAATTTATTATGCTTACGCTATCGATTCTAAGGGCACAATTTGATATTAAGTATCAAGTATATTAAGTACGAATACAGTATAAACATTGTGAATGATGTTCTATCAAACATTGTAAATTTGTTACCTGGATGTTAACGTCTCTTTCTCCCTACATAGAATAGAAATCCTCATTTTGCAGGTTCACCACGATTGGAGGAACAACATCATTGAATATTAAATTTATTTGAGCTCCGTTTGGCTCATGTTCACCATCAGACCGAATAATAAGCAGACACCGACGAAAAAGGCCCACCGAATCATGACGGAACAATTACTTATGGCGTATGTATGAATGAGCCATCGTAATTTCTGTTGTAATTATTGAAAGAGGCATCGGTCGGCTTTATGTCAGTACTTGTTGAAGAAGGTAAGAATTAAGCTGCCGAAATGTGTGAGTGCCAAGCTCTTAGGAAATCTGCATTTTACACGCTCGGAACTCCGCACATGCATGATGAACTTTTGTCTAATTGCTTCTTTTAATTAAGGGCTCGAGGATGTCAATGCGTTCAGACCGCATTCAAAATTAGGCGCATGTGTCTTGGGTGTTGAATGAAGATTTTGTTAAGAGAAAAACGATGTTGTTGGTGGAAACGCTTTTGCTCACTTGTGGTTCCATCCGCGAGAACTCGAGCGCATCAGTGTATTAGTTCATGCAGATAATTTCGATATTAACCCACTTTAGCATCACGCCAATTTTCTGGAGCATCAAAGGTGTTTTCCGCACGATGAGAATAGCATCTTCATTTTTTTAGAATGGCGAGTATCTGGGACGTTATAAAACACAGTCCGCGTACAAGGTAAAAACAGTATTAAAATTCTTATTGGTATGTTAGTTAAACCTCCGATAACTGCTTGTTTTTGAATGTGCCTGCGGAAAATCACTCAGAAGTATAGCTTCAGGCGATCCTCAATCAAACTCGGCCAGTTGTCATCATTCTTCTATTTATAGCATAAATACTATAACAGAATAATAAGGGGAAGGACTAGAAGAAGCAGAATCCTGCAGTATAAAAAGGTTAATGAAAGTGAAAAAAAAAAAATATTGTGCTTGGCGGGTGTTGTTTAGAAATAAGTTATTTCCGAATGTGATAATAAGTAAATTGAGGTACTGTATACACGTATAAAACATAAAAAATGAAATGTTTAAGTGAGCAGGATACGGTGATTATGGTGCGAGAGGTGGTTTTATTGTCTAGCAGTGCGAATGAAACTAGCTCAGCTCACCCATTAAATTCATTGTAAAAATGCAAATGAAATTCAAAAGTTCGCGTTTCTGCGACTCGGAAGAACTGACGTGATAGAGCGTGACATAGTCCGTGCGAGTGTATAAAAGGCCGACGAGTAAAAACGATATCAGATGTGGGTATTCGGAACTTATCCGAGAACAAAACGGAGAATTCTGAAACAATGGTTAGAAGTGAGCGCTAAATCTCGGGAGCATCCTCGAGCAGAGATACAAGCTCGCGATTGCTTGACGTAGACATAATGCTCTTTTCTGGCATGTGTATCTGGAGGATCAATGATGGCGTTATCTTCATGCCTTTTGTCTTTCGCAGCGAGACGGCGCGAACTACTGGGAAAGGACGTGGTTTCTAGAAATCCGCTTTTGATAAACTAGCGCGCCCCGTTACTTTGATTCCAGAGCGTTAGTTTTATGTGCATTTGTGATGTCGTACTTTTGCGCCCTCCTGCCCACTCTGTTTCAAACCTCACGCGAACTAATCAAATTCGTTCACTTCCCCCTATCTCCATTTTATTAAAATTTATCCCCCTAGTGGAGTTGCATTGTTGATGATGGTGGTGATTCTTCAATACGAAATAATTTTCAAATTCATTGACGATGATTACTACGTATACTAAAACGCTGCTGATTCTTTCATTGGGGTTGGTTATTCCTCGGACCAGAAGCATGGAGAAAATAGGGGAAAACAGCGAGTGTGGAGTGTCCCGGACTCATTCCAATAGATTCAGCGTCCAAAATTTAAGGAAAATGATACCCCACACTTTTAGGTACCAGAAATCTCGAAAATACACTTCTGAAATAGGTAGATAGATACCCATTTTGACCCCTAAGCTCTTCCGTTGGGCCCCTATCGTTCTGGGATCCGTTTCATTGGATTCAGCATCCATAGTTTAGTGGAAAATTACACCCCATACGTCTAGATTGCCAAAAATCTCGAAAACTCTATTTCTTAAAATTTAGTTCGATCGGGCTGAAAAGTTTTGAGGACCAACTAAACCTAACCCCACACGCCTAGGTAGCAGAAATCCCAAAAACACATATCCAAAATGGGTAATATATACCCAATTTGACGCATAACTTCTTCCAGTGGGTGCCGATCGTTCTGGGACCCGTTTCATTGGATTCAGCGTCCAAAATTTAGTGGAAAATGACACCCTACTCGCCTAGATAGCCCAAAATCTCGAAAATCCATTTTCAAAAAACACATTTTGACCCCTACCCCCCCCCAAATTTGGTCCGATCGGGCTGAAAAGTTTCGAGGACCCGTCTCGGCTGGGAACAGACACCTGACCCAAATTTCAGATTTTTAGAAAATTTTCTACTACCAAAAAGGGCGCGGACGATGGACGGCGTACGGCGTACGGCGTACGGCGTACGGGGTACGGCGTACGGCGTACGGCGGACGGACATCGACCTTTTTTGATCAGGACATCATGAAACGTCCAGAAAAAAATTTTGAGCCAAATCGGAGAGGTTGACCATTATCATGAAAACATAGGTTGAAATGGATCCCAGACCCAAAATTCAGATTTTTAGACATTTTCCTACTTCCGAAACGGCGTGGACGGCAGACGGACGTTTGTTTTTTTTATCTTTTGTTCTAGACACCTTGAAACTCCCAGAAAAATTTTTTGGGGTGAATCGGAGGTTTTTTTTACCTAAAAACATAAAATAAAAACAAAATTGGAGGCAGACGGAGGAGTCAATATTAATCGTTTAGGCGTCTACAAGTTGGTGGAATATGATGTTCAACACGTCAAGGTCTTTATAAAACTCTGAAACCCATTTTCTGATCAACGGGTGATTAACTTAAGTCAGAAAGGACTAACTACACAACGTTTAAATGTTGACGTTTTGATGTAGAACAGTCAACAACGGTACTGACCATTTTGCTTTTGAAATCAAGACAATATCTTGAAATGTATTAGGCATACGCCAAATGTTTGGGAAATTGGACAGATTGACCTCACATCCTATGTAGTTCACTCAGAAATGTCCCATGTCACATGACACGCCGATAATTAATGATTTTATGCCTGCCCAGTACTCGCGAACCGTGAAAATTCACCCTGCGTATGTGAATAAGTTGTCGGTGCGCTTAATGCTCATTACGGTTCCCCTGATTGAGTGAACACTGGGTAAATTCGAACACGATAATTAAAAGTTCGAAGAAGCTCGTCATAATCTTTTGTTTACGTAATTCCTGGTAAAACGCTGACGGTTCCGATTTTCCCCAACGCAGCTTGTACGGTGGTAGCTCTTGTAGTACTAATTGCTCACATAACAACTCTGAATTTTTCCTCCTTCATACATTTTTTTTCGCTTCCACCGAAAACGATACGTTGCGATAACCCCTCCTGTAATGGGTTCCGCTTAATGTTTGAGAGGCGCATCGTGACGCCTAATGCGATCATTTCCTAAGAAATGATTTTAATAAAAGGAAATGACAAGAAAATTCATGAGCTGATTACTATCTCAACTATTACAGCGTGTTATCAAAGTTGTTCGACAGATAATTTTCATCCTCCGCTCTGCTGCTGATTCATGTTATCGTAAAAAAAAAGTAGGGGGGAGTTTTGAGGTTGACAAAGACATGAGCTCCGACAATACTTTTGTGAAAATACTGCGTTTTCAGGTGTAATTGCGCATAATTGTGTTCAGATAAGTTGACTTCACGTTATTACAATGGACCTCAAGATCCCGGTGACCGTATCTCGTGGCGTGCATCTCATTCTTTTTTCGTTCCTATATTAATTATTAGCTCGAAGCCCCGAATAATTGCTACCTTTGGAAGAAACTTCCTTCCTTTCCAGAGCAAAGGACATCTTCCTTTTTCCCGCATAATATTCTTTTTGTCGGTTGCCATTTCCCCCTTTTCTTCTTCTCTATTGAACTGAACACAACAAAAGACCGAAAGTGGATCATGTTTTTTTAAACAACAAAACAATTATCGCGGTGAGCTCGTTTGTTCAAATCCAGCTGAACAAAAGCTGCCTTTTTTCGAAAAATTAACAAGCCCTGGTTGCACGGGTGCAAAAAGCAGGCTTAACCACCAAACACGCGACCCAATTGGACTTGTGACCCGTGGAATGAGGCAGAAGAGCCTGTATGCCCACTTTTTACCGTGTGATTATAAATTTTTAATCGCTCTTCTCAGTCAGAAGGTGGTGGACTCGCGACATGTGGCTCGCCGACCTTGTTAAGTCTACCGCTGGTTTCGTTTTGAATTCATTCAGATTCTGGGTCAATTCAGCAAGGTTGACCGAGAGAATTACATAAAAGAATACGACATGCCTTTGGCAGACTATTCCTTAGCATGAATCAATTTACAGTCAGTAATTATAACTACTGCACTTCACACCATTATTCTCCCTAAGCCATTCCTAAAGGATGGGGCATCTACTTCGCAACATTCTTCATCTGTTGAGAAAATCACAGACTATTCAGTTCAGAATGAGCCCCCACTAAGTACCATGCTATTCTTATGACTCATGATGTGTTATATTCGTCGACAATAATAATTATTCCGAGAGCGTGCACAATCATCGTTTGTCTTTGCAACCCCGAGCTAAATTAAGGTGTTAATCTGCTTTTAGGTTTTAAGGGGTAAGAGGATGAAATAATTCATAAAGCTAATTTTCACGGACGGTTTATGTGGTCGGTACAGTGAAAGAATTGCTTCCTCTCGCAAGGGAGAGGGGCCTCACACGAAACTAACAAGAAGCGAAAAAGCCAGAAGCTCATGGCTGCTTTACGTGACGAGCTGATTACCTTAAATTTAGGTTTCAACGTGAAAGAATAAAAGTGCGGTTTTAAACAGAGAACATAGAAGCTGAATTAACGAATTCCTTGTCTCGAAATGAACGAAAAAGACGATCCACAGGAAGAATAGAAAGAAAATAATAGCTAATCATTAAAAGGTTCTCCAAGTTAAATGAGGAGAAATAAAAGGTCACGATCAAAAAATGTAAAACCATTTGTGGTTATACGAAGGATGAATAGGGCGATCTTCCGTGGGTTTTGTTTTGGGAAAGGTTGACGTGTGGTGTCTTATTATTGTTATTAAAAGGCGAATGGAAACTGCTCCAGGTGGACAAGGCACGCGAAGGCAGAAGAGAAGAACAAACATAGAGCGTTCTAGAATTTTTCCCGACTTTTAACCAATTAACACACGAAAACGTTTCTTAGCGTTGAAGGCAATACTCCGAGAAAAGAGGAAGCTTCGACAACCCATTCAGTGTATTTTTAGGGTAGAAATAGCACCTTGGAGAGAAACGCACGAAGGATGACTTGAAGAAGAAAACAATAATTATAGCTATGACATAGGCAACGCATGCATGAAAAAATTATCTTTCTTCTTCTCCTTCCAACAATTTGATACCTCCTTCGAGAAAAACTAATCTGATAATTGGACTATGTCTATCTTGCCGAAAATCTTTCCACCGGAGGGAGGCAGAATTATATTAAACTTTTTGCCCTTTCGGTTTTTAAACGCCTTTCTTTTTTCTGTAGTTCGGAAGCACATAGAATAAAATTAGTCGCACGCATCACTCAGCTCGTAAAGATAATACCTCTTGTTGACGAGTCGTAGCTTTCCTGAAGAAGGAAGAGCAGCTTGCGGATCATAACAGTCACAATCCACGTAAATATCATTTAATTTGTCTTGGAATTGTGAAAACCGAGACGCAGATGAAGAATCGCAATTTTAAATAAAGGCCTAAAACTGACTGGATTTTGTGTCGTTGCTGAACGCTCTTGCGGATCTAATGAGTATATAAGCGGGCAACTACGAAGAAACTGCGGTGTAATCAATGACTAGTAGAGTTGTAGTTTGGTTCATTATCCTCTGAATGGTTTCGTCACTGAGGTCGAATCCTCCAATCTGCCCTTAACTTTGACATTTGTGGGTGACATGAGGTCTAGAAACCAAAACCGCAATAAAAACTACTGAAAAATACTTATGAGCATATTGTTCTACCATTCCTTTTTTACGAAAAAGCTACTAAAGGTCGACTCCCAAAACTGTTTTCTCGTTGAATATCGTTTCCTTCGCTTCCAGATTCGGAAGAAGGACATTAAACTAACACCTTGGTTGCCCGTTTAACGAAATAAAAATTATATTATGTACCTTACCAGCGTAAAGGGAACGTAAAAAAAAACGCTGCAAATTCTTTCACACGGGTTGGTTATTCCTTGGACTTGGCGCATGGAGACTCATTTCATCAAACAGTGGGTGTGGCGGGTATCGGACCCATTCCAATAGATTCAGCGTCCAAAATTTAGTGGAAAATGATACCCCACTCGCCTAGATCACAGAGAATCATGAAATCCATTTTCCAAAAAAAAAACGCATTTATACCCCCACCTCCTCCAAATTTGGTCCAATCTGGCTGAAAAATGTAGAGTAACAACTAGAGTCAGAAGTGGGTCCTTGACCCAACTTCAAGATTCTCACAAAATTCTCTACTACCAAAATCAGCCTGGATGGTGGATGGCATAGGGACATTTGCCAATTTTGATCTACACACTCCAGAAAAAATGTTTGGGCAGAATCAGAGAGATTGGCTTTTTGAATTAAAACAGGTTGATAATTCAAGGAATAACTATGATTCGTTTTCAATGTCAAAGTTCAGCCAAAAAAGAGATTTGCTTGGTCAAATTCAATGCTTTCCAAGCTTCTTGATGTATTGCATCAACTCCATGGAGGGTCCATTTTGCATTATGTGGATAAACTGGATTTGTAATGAAACTGGGCTTTTGTGATCAAGTTTCTGTGAGTTAACATAAGATACCTTGTAATAGAAGAGTAGATTACCATCTTGCAGAAGAAGGTGATCATCCTCAGACTGTCTTGACAGAACCAATGTGCACTTTCACTTGAACAGATTTGAGCACTGAACCAGACGGATTCTGGAACCTATATTCTCATAGTTTGTGCCCAACCCGCGGGGAAATTCGCGAAAAAAAAAAAGAAAAATTAGGGAAAACCAGGTTAGTTTGGAGTACAACACTTCAACAGCAGTAGACAGAAGGGAGATTGGAAGAAGACTGAACTGTAAGTTTAAAAGAACCCCTGTGCAGGACCCTACCTTCAGGTTGTGGAGGGGAGAGTTCACACGGAATCATATCAGTTCTCAGAAAGACATATACTGTCAGGAGAGGCAAAAGGCTAGAAACTCAGTATTTCTAGTTATTTCATTCTTGGAACTCTGCTCATGTCCACTCTTCTATGCTCATTTGAAAACCTTCCAAGGGCTGGGAAAATTAAAAAAACACCTGCTCCCATCAGAAACCAGGAACTGACACACAGGTGATGAGAGGAGAAGCACTGGACTAAATGAGTGTACACCAAATTACAGAGGTATTAGTTCTCGGAAGGACTCATATTGTGTGGAGAAGTCAAGAGACAGAAAACCCAGTATTCCTAGTTAATTGGTTTTCCTTCTTGCAGCTATATCCCTGTCCAGACTCTTCTATTCTCATTTGTGAACCTTCCAAGGACTGAGAAAATTTTAAAAACCCTGCTCCCACCAGAAAACCAGAACTATCACCAGACTGGACTGAATAAGTGTACACAGAACCAGTATGAGTTCTCAGAAGGACTCATATTGTGTTGAGAAGTCAAGAGACAGAAAACCCAGTACTCCTAGCTAATTGGGTTTCCTTCATGGAACTATATTCTTGTCCAGAGTCTGAGTCTGAGAACATTTCAAATACACAGGGGTTGGTTATTCCTCGGACCAGGCGCATGGAGACTCATTTCTTCAACATGGGGGAAATGGGGAAACAGTGGGTGCGGCGGGTCCCAGACCTATTCCAATCGATTCAGGATCCAGAATTTAGTAGAAAATGATACCCCACACGCCCAGGTACCGGAAATCTCGAAAACGCATATTCAAAATGGGTAATATATACCCAATTTGACCCATAACTTCTTCCAGAGGGTGCCAATCGTTCCGGGACCCACTTACGGCGTACGGACGGCGTACGGCGGACGGACATTGACCTTTTTTGATCAGGACATCATGAAACGTCCAGAAAAAAATTTTGAGCCGAATCGGAGAGGTTGACCATTTGCATGAAAACATAGGTTGATTATTCAAGGAATAACCAACCAATAGGAGTGGGTGTTTGGTACAAAGCCATTTGACTTCACGATAGGTGTGAGCTCACCCCGGAATGCAGGAAACGCCTGGTCAAGGGTCAAGAAAAAATTCAACACGTATTGTTTGACGTATGACCGCTAAAAAGCCCTCAAAGGCGCGTCGCATGGACCCCATCTTACTAAGTAATAGCTTTTAAACTATAAAAATGTTTTCACTTCAGAGACATCGGCCCCCAAATCGTTTTACAGCACCTCACAGGTTCGTAGTAAACTGCGGTTTACCCTATACCTCCGTTGTGGTTTTATAACACCCTCTAGTGGCCGTGGTAAGTGTGAAACTCATGTGGATTTGTTTACAACAGTTTTGTTTATACTTTTAGAGCTGCGAGAAATTGCGTAATAATACGATGATGCTGCCCACATGCTTCGTTAAGTGTTTTCACGTTATTGTCCCTAATAAACGGAAGTCGAGAGATACATATTTCATTGTAGAAGTTTGCGCAGGCTTCCATTTTGATGAAAAAGAGTAAGAATAGAGAATAAGAAGTAAGTAAGAAGACGGTGGTTTTAGAAGAATCATAAAGGCTGTAACAACACTGATAATTCCATAAATTTAACAATAATGAACTTACTTTGATCTCCTTTTTGAAAGCTATTTTTGAATTTAAGCGGAATGTTGATGTTGGTAAAATATTATTTTTTAAATATTTATTTTATTATTATAAAATATTTATTTTTTTGTTAATTTAAAAAACTTGCACTAACAAGCACCTAAAACGGTCTTTTTCTCTGTGTAGGTATTCGAAAATTGACCGACGATTTCTTTATTTATTTTAGACTGTTTTTTCTTTTAAGACAAACGCTTTCTATTCAAGCGCAATTATAAAAATATTGGTTTGATGGTTTCGCCTCCAAGTCATAAATCAAATCCACTGTCAATTACTAACGATATAAACGACGAAACGCATATATAAGGCGAATAAACCATTGAAAAAGAGAGAGAAAAGAACTGGATGGAAAACAGATGAGAACGTATACATAGGTGGTTTAATGGAAAGATAAATCATCAGCCTCGGATACGTAAATCACTCATGTGCGAGATGAAGGTACAGCACACAGGCGTGAGGTGCCATCAATGGGCAGAGAAGTCTGAACACTATTGAGTCTGATTCCTTTTATCGGATCAGTTTTACGATACGTAAAGAAATGCTCATATTCGATCTACTGTATCTAGATAACTTCTTCTTGTACAGAGCTCATTCTACTATACATATTTGAGTTTCCTTGGATTTTTCGTCCTTTAAAAAGGGTTCATACTAATAACTGCTGCCAATTTACTGCTGCCAAACTGTTCTGGTGTCATCACATTTTTCGTATACATTTCGTACATTCGTATTAGCTTGGGTGACAACAACGTGAAAAAAATCGGTACCTGCTCCACGAGTAGAAGCCAATTTCAAGAGTATTATGTGGGCTAGGGACTTACATTATACCTCACACATCCTTTGGGGAGAAAAGTATGTTTTCCTTCTTTTGTTTTTTTTTGACGGTACGAATACACGGAGTTTTATTACTGTAGGAATATACCGAAAACCCTGAGTGAATAAATATCAACTTTTAGAAGTCCTCTGCCTTCACTTTGGGTGAACCAGACTTTATTTGACGTTGAATCTTGGCTACCTATTTTATTTTGAAACTCAACCTAGGTATACCAAAATATGTGCACTATGGATGCACATAGCTTCTAGTTATCTTTTATGATCCAGTTTAGTCTCAAGTGGTTCATTTCGTCCGCTCAGAAGAGCTGACGTGCAAAATAAATCTGTAATGATACTCAGAGCCCTGCAGAGTTTGCATACTTGTAAAAACCTCATTGAAGTATATCAAGTTACGACGATGAAAGATCTACCAGCTCTCCGTTATATTGCTCAAGTGGGTTAGAACACAATCAGAAACCCCGATCTCTAAAGCACTGCAGTTCCTTTTCATAAACCTGTGCCCCCTGCGAGGATTTACAACGTACGAAAGAAAAAGAGCCGAGAGAAACAAGGTCAGAAAACAGCAGTTATAATATTGCGCTTCATTCAGAGGAAGACGAGGAAAAATTATGCGTTGAATTCTCCGCGGGAGGTTTACACCTAGATAACAATATCGCAGGAATTCAGATTACGGTTTTCCATATTTCTTATTTATAAAAGGTTAGCTGATAGTGGGAATGGTATAAAAGGAGGCTCGTGTTTATGGCCACGGAAGGGCCGAGTGGATTAAGAGATTCGTAGCAGTAAGGCGACACAGGCACGCGAACAGTGGATTTACGGTTTCATACGTCTTAACCACTCGAATCGTTCTGAAAGAGTACGAGGAGCGAGAAGTTGATCATTCCACACGCAGATGAAGACCGGCAAGCAGGAAGTAGGGCGATTAGCTACCAGGTTTTATCTACTTGAGAGCGTTTGAATGATTGAGGGTTTGGGGAGTCAATCTAAGCCAGCCCTCTTGACTGAATAACTCAAATGGAAAAAGGGGTACAGCCAAAGAACGCTACAAAATCACGGGTTGGTTATTCCTCGGACCAGGCGCATGGGACTCATTTCTTCAACATGGGAAAAATGGGGGAAACAGTTGGTGTGGCGGGTCCCGGACCCATTCCAATCGATTCAAGGTCCAAAACTAAGTGGATTGATACCCCACACGCCTAGGTACCAGAAATCTCGAAATCACACATTCGAAATGGGTGGATAGGCACCCATTTTGACCCATAACCTCATCCAGAGGGTGCCAATCGTTCTGGGACCCATTTCATCGGATTTAGCGTCCAAAATTTAATGGAAAAAGATCCCCACACGCCTAGATAGCAAAAAATCTCGAAAATCCATTTTTCGAAATACACATTTTGACCCCTACCCCGCCCGAATTCGGTCCGATCGGGCTGAGAAGTTTCGAGGACCAACTAGAGCCAGAACGGACCCCTGACCCAAATTTTAGATTTTAAGAAAATGTTGACTACCAAAGTCGGCGTGGACGGTGGACGGCGGACGGCGGACGAACATTTTCTTATTTTGATCCAGACACCTTGAAACGTCCAGAAACAAATTTTGGGCCGAATCGGAGTGATTGACTTTATGCATGAAAACATGGGTTGATTATTCAAGGAATAACCAACCAAAAATCAGGCTGGAAAATGTTTTGTTCAAAACACTCCAAATTACTATAAAATAGTTTATCGTTCTGAGACCAGAATTTAGTCGAAAATGATACCGCACAAGCCTAAAACGCCGAAAATCTCGAAAATCCATTTTTCGAAAAACACATATTGACTCCTACCTCCGCCCCCACCCCAACTATGATGACCGACTAGAGCCGGGAACGGACCCAAATTTTAGAGTTTAAGAAAATTTTCTACTTCAAAAAAACGGCGGTCGGACATTTGGTTATTTTGATCTAGACACCTTGAAACACGCAAAAAAAAATTTCTTTGTTAATGAGTCGAAGAAAGGATTGTAATTTCGAAATCAAAAAATGTTTTTCATTATTTCAAGGTGGTTTCCTCACTCTCGGTAACTGGGCTTTAATGCAGCTAGTTTAAGATTTGATTGAATTCTCACTTGGAGCTGAAAATAAATTTCCTCAGTAATTACTCTCATTCAAAGAGGAAGAAAATAAAATCAACCTGTTTCAAGACAATAAGAATAACACCAACGGTTCGCATAAGAAGCAAAACTAATTATATAATTGCACGTTTTTGTGATTTCATGACCACTTGGAGTTGGAAACGAAGCGCGTAATCTTCAACCCACAACACGCGTTCCAGAGCGAACCGGTAATAACATTTCTCATTACAGACATGAACTCCTCAATTCCAAAAATGACACGATATTGTTCATGCCTAATTACGATGCGTTATGAGTTTATTCGGCGCAATTATTTCATGCTTCGTGTGGTAAAAGATACGTGTTCTGAGGAGACGATTTTATTTTAGCAGATGCAAACGAGAAATTTTTCAATTGCAATCACAAGCGAGCAATGAAATGTTTGATTGCCGAGTGGACGAAAGCGATTACCATCTTGTGTTGACCTATTCAGCTTGTTTCCTTACAAACAGTCATGAGTTGTGCTCTCCACCCCTCGTCTGTCAAGGCACGTTGTTGGCGCAATCAGAAAACCTGCAGAACCAAACTGAGGCACAGCCTTACAAAACCTTGTTTCACCAGTCGGTTCTTGTTAGTTACGAGTTGATAGTTTGACCGTTCCTTGAGTCGGTGAGAGGTTTTACTTTTATCTGTCAGGGCTCGAAGTCTCATCCATCGCACTCAGTGTGAGACGTTAATGATTTTATCCCAGAACACCATCTAATCACGTCCAACTTATCAATTGTCTCAAACCACCAGAATTGGAAACCAATTCGGTTCAAGCATTTCGTAATCCATAGGTTGGACCTAAATCACTTCAAACTGCTAGAAACCCGGAACCTGATAATCATTTTGAAATGCGTCCCTCAATATTCAAGAAGTAATTCTTTAAATTAACCTGCAAAATGTTGATGAGACGAGGCATCTACTATCTACATGATGCGTACAAGAGCAATTTAATTTTAGTGCTTCCTTTTAATTTTTATGCTTTCAGGCCTTTATTCATCATGCTCCAGTTAGATTATGCAGGTACTCGGGAGATCAAAAAATAGATCGAAATTAATTGGTAATGAAAGAAATTACTCAAGGGCCGACCAGCATTCATCCTATTTTTAATTAGCTTTCCACCCTCTAGTAGTATTCTGATGTATTTCACGCCATCTGCTGCATGACTCTGTCAGATCTAAGGTTTTCCATTTAAAATTAATGCACTCAATCCCTTGTTATCTCATACAGAAGCCTGGAAATGAGAAACAGTAAAACTCGTTGAAAAATTACATTAAACTCAGTTGTTCGCCATTTCAGAAGTCCTTTCATGCTGGAGCGATTTTTACGATTGGTTCGTGAGCGCAAATGGAGGCGTGTTACTGGATGAAACACCTTCAAATTCAATTTTCGTTGTAAGATTGGATTAAATAAGCAAAGATAACAGAATTTTATTTATCATTGTTCCGTTTCATGTAGCACGACCAAGTTGCTCGGTATGAATGTATAATTCGACGAAATGAAGATAGTGATTTTGATTTTCGTAGGGTGATGCGTACCTTGAATTAGTTAACTAGCTCAAAATCCATCTGAGCTCAAGTAACGAAGCCCCATTAAGTAGAATCATAGTATTTTTCATTACAAAAGCACCTGGGAAAGCAACATAATATAATTCCTTTGTTATCTGTAAATATTGTGCGTTAAAGAATGACTTCAAACTCATTTTGCGGCAGACAAATTAATCACATTTATTGGAGCATTTTTGCTTATCTCACATTAGGCCGAGGATCTAACCTTCATAACTTATGTAACGGGCAGCCAGATATTCGCGAGGAAAAGTAAGCATTCGGTGGTTTTACGTTTTGTTAGAAAAAATGTGAAATTTTCCTTTTCTGAGGAAAAAGTTTTTTTTTTTTGTAGTATCCAACAGTTATAAACAATAAAATTATGAACTGCGTAAAGGTCTTTCATCAAATAATGGCAACATGGTTTTCAAAAAATGTTTCTCATTCATATCAAAAACGGAATTCTACATGAAGTATAACCATTGAAAAAAGTTGCAAAATTGCTCTCCTGAATTAACTGCATGAAACTACCGGCCGATTCTGACCTTTATTAAAGAATTTCAGTCGATAATAAAATAAAATAACGTGAACACTTCACCGATTATCTGCACATATTTTGTCGACATATTAATTTGTCATTCCAGAGTCTTCGTGACTCCTGAACCACGCAAGCGTTCCATTCAAGCGTGGATCCGATATTTATCAAGGTCGTAAAGTTGACCGGGCATTTCTTCGCTGTGGTACAAACAGAACGACCGGTTTTCTCTCGGTGCCCTTTCATTTCTGCGAAGACGAATAATACAATTAGAAGGAAAAAAACTGATGTTCTGATAATTTTTCGTTATGTTGATGGAGTTGAAGAAAAGAATTGCGGAGAGTTATTAGAAGTTGCATGCGAAAGAGAGAAACTAAAGCAGGTGGATGCGCTAAACACACGCACATACTGACGATTTCATCGAGGGTTCGCTGCCTCTTCCTTTTCCCCATCATACCAGTAAAACGAAACATTTGTCTAAGTTACATTGAAATATTTGGAATTAGTTATTTCTGCTTTGTTCTTCAGGCATACTTCATAGTTCTTCGGCTACAAATGTCCAGCATATTTCAAATTCACGTCGATGTTTAAAGCGTTTCTCATACGAAAAATAGGTTTTTGGACCAGAACTCGAAATGTGATTCAAACGGATTGTTTTGGCCAGAAAAATGTTTCGAAGAATGTCATTTTTTGGTTGTTGACATTTAGAGTCAAATTATGAAACCCTATTTCTTAGGTTTATAAATGAAATCGCTCCAGAGATCACGTTTGACGATAATGAACTTTTCCTTGCAGCTACCTCCCATTGTGCTTGAGGAACAAAATGATGAGGTCAAATGCTTTGACGAGAAGTAGGGAAGCTTGGACTTAAAGTAATGATTGCCAAATTACAGCATTTTGCAGCAGAACCCGAATTGTTATATTGGTGACCGATTCCATACAAAATCATCTACAGTCAATTTTTTTTTTTTTTTTGCTTTTTTTTTAACAAAACTACGTATAATATGGGAGTATAATATGAACTTTTATGCATAATTGAGGTTTACGCACTGACTGGGACGTCCCAAATACGCCTTTATATGCAAAATAAATTGGCTCCTCTTGAAATCAGAGCAGCGTAAAACGGATAAATCCCTATGGAGTTTTCCATGATTTGCCTACAAAACTAGTTAATATGACGATGGTTGTTAGGAATAAGGCAAGTATTTCTTCGACGGCTCATTTCCGATGTTCACCCACCACGAGATCTCACCTGACATTCACGAACTTCCCACACTACGAGCTTTATTGCCACGAGTCAGGACTGATCATGAGCTTGAAGCAGCACTTACGCGGTTCCTAATTTTTTAATTATATGTACCCTGCAGCGATGGTACATCTCCAACGGAAGGCGAAGCTCCAAACGTGTGTTTATTCTGGTAAACGACTTACGACTGCCCGCGGGGCGTGATGACAGTTTCGAATTTCCAGACAAAGGAAACCAAATCAAGGACGATTAGTTCCGCAAGTGGCTTCTATATCACCTTCCTGTGATCGGGATGGTTGGGTAATTCTGGCTCGAGTACATCGCCATGTGTCGTGCCCCTCTTCGAAGGCCATCAGTAAGCCAGGTACCTGAGCGAAATGAAATCGCGCTGAATTGGGCTACTCTCGGGCCATCAGAAAGCTTCGAAGGAAGAGGAAATACGTTTTTCAAGGAGTGAAATGACTTAGCGCAAGAGAACCGCAGGTGAGCCATTAAGACGAAAGGGTCCGATAAGCTCCCAATCAGGATGCAATTCGAACGCGTTCGCAGTAAGTAGTAAGTTACTCTCAAGTACCTGCTCAAGTGCCCATGGAATCGGTACCTCTGGCTCAAGGCACCGACTAAGTTGGTATCGTAGGCGCCGAATCGGAGCCGATAAAGAAGGATTCTACATAGTTCTTGCAGATGAGACAACGAAAGGCTTACTACTGGTAAATTCCTATCTCTAATATGAGTTTATTGTAAGTATTTAATATGCCGACCTATCAAGAGTTATAAAATATAGTCGCAGAAAAGTAGATTAGTTCTTACAGCGAGTACATAATATGCGTGAAGTAATAACTAAGTGCGTACCAATGTGCAACTACTTTTTGACTACTTGAACTACGTTAACTTAAACTACGAGTTTACGAACATCAAACCGCAGTCCACGCTCACGTTTTAGTAAGAAATTAAAGAAGAAACTGCATTCCACAGTCATTCAAATCTTATCGTACCAACCCATTCCAACGCGGGTCATTTTCAAAGTCTCCTCCCTAGGAACAAGACCACATACAAAATGGGTGGATACATACCCATTTTGACCCATAACTTCTTCCGGTGGTTGCCAATCGTTCTGGGACACACATCATTGAATTCACCGTCCAAAATTTAGTGGAAAACTATACCCCACACGCCTAGGTAGCAGAAATCCCGAAAACACATATTCAAAATGGGTAATAAATACCCAATTTGACCCATTACTTCTTCCAGTGGGTGCCGATCGTTCTGGGACCCATTTAATTGGATTCAGTGTCCAAAATTTTGTGGAAAACTATACCCCACGCTACCTAGGCGCAGAAATCCCGAAAAAACATATTCGAAATGTGTAACAAATACCCAATTTGACCCATTACTTCTCTTGAACTTTCTTGGTGAGAAAATGGGAATTATAACTCGCGGATCACAATTTGAACAATATATTTTTGTACTCACTTTCTTACAACTCTAGAAGAAGGAGTGACTTGAGACTTAAATGAACAGAGCTGCAAACCCTCACGACCACTAACAGTCTAAGGAGAGCAATATGTAGTTCGTATGTTACATGGAATGTATAAGATATTCCATCAACTTTCTCCAGTGGGTGCCAATCGTTCTGGGACCCGTTTCATTGGATTCAGCGTCCAAAATTTAGTGAAAAATGACACCCTACTCGCCTAGATCGCCCAAAATCTCGAAAATTCATTTTCAAAAAACACATTTTGACCCTACCCCCCCAAATTTGGTCCGATCGGGCTGAAAAGTTTCGAGGACCCGTCTCGGCAGGGAACAGACCCCTGACCCAAATTTCAGATTTTTAGAAATTTTCTACTACCAAAAAACGGCGCGGAACATGGACGGCGTACAACGTACGGCGTACGGCGTACGGCGTACGGCGTACGGCGTAACGGCGGACGGACATTGACCTTTTGGTTGGTTATTCCTCGAATAATCAACCTATGTTTTCATGATAATGGTCAACCTCTCCGATTGGCTCAAAATTTTTTTCTGGACGTTTCATGATGTCCTGATCAAAAAAGGACAATGTCCGTCCCGCCGTACGCCGTACGCCGTACCCGTACACTGTACCGTCGCCGTACGCCGCCGTACGTTGTACGCCGTCCATGTTCCGCGCCGTTTTTGGTAGTAGAAAATTTTCTAAAAATCTGAAATTTGGGTCAGGGGTCTGTTCCCTGCCGAGACGGGTCCTCGAAACTTTTCAGCCCGATCGGACCAAATTTGGGGGGGGAAGGGGTCAAAATGTGTTTTTTGAAAATGGATTTTCAAGATTTTGGGCGATCTAGGCGAGTAGGGTGTCATTTTTCACTAAATTTTGGACGCTGAATCCAATGAAACTGGGTCCCAGAACGATTGGCACCCACTGGAGAAAGTTGATGGAATATCTTATACATTCCATGTAACATACGAACTACATATTGCTCTCCTTAGACTGTTAGTGGTCGTGAGGGTTTGCAGCTCTGTTCATTTAAGTCTCATGTCACTCCTTCTTCTAGAGTTGTAAGAAAGTGAGTACAAAAATATATTGTTCAAATTGTGATCCGCGAGTTATAATTCCCATTTTCTCACCAAGAAAGTTCAAGAGAAGTAAGTAATGGGTCAAATTGGGTATTTGTTACACATTTCGAATATGTGTTTTTCGGGATTTCTGCTACCTGGCGTGTGGGGTATAGTTTTCCACTAAATTTTGGACGCTGAATTCAATGATGTGTGTCCCAGAACGATTGGCAACCACCGGAAGAAGTTATGGATCAAAATGGGTATGTATCCACCCATTTTGTATGTGTCAAGATTTCTGGTGCCTAGGCGTGTGGGGTATCATATTCCACTAAATTTTGAACCCTGAATCGATTGGAATAGGTCTGGGACCCGCCACACCCACTGTTTCCCCCATTCGAGGAATAACCAACCCGTGTTTTGTTCAGGACATCATGAAACGTCCAGAAAAAAATTTTGAGCCAAATCGGAGAGGTTGACCATTATCATGAAAACATAGGTTGATTATTCGAGGAATAACCAACCAAAAGACTGCCCATACGACACCTCGTTCAAGTCGCGTCATTCAAAAAGTCTTATCGCATAATCATCCTTTCAACGAAAACGCTTCATTTTCATCTCACTCCTACTGGAACATACCGATCGCCAGTAGCCGTAAAAATGGAGAGAAGACCCTCTTGAGCAAACTAATGAAAGAAATAAGATGGAAATAGCGCTCCAGTAATTACAACCTGTCCAAACATTGGGTTTCCTCCTCTCGTCCGAAAATATCCTTCTCTTGACGGATCTCCTAATTGCTTCTTCGTTACCTTCCTCACTTAGTATGTATAAAGTTGAAAAAAAAGGTCAAGCTATGTTGGCAAAAGAGAGCAGTTTCATTAATCACGTCAATAACAAACAATACTGATTTCCACCTCTTTACTTCTCGTGCCTTGTCCACAACTGCTGTTTTTATCTTTAAAATCAAACCATATGACTACATTAGACTACATTGCTGGTAATAATGCCCAGGTCCTTCTTCACTCCGGCAGACAGCTCAAAATTTACATGTCGGTTTATACATGTTTCAGCTAATAAAATTAACGTCAAACCGATCGGCTAGATGTATTTTTAACGTTTCAAATTCCTATCTTTCAAGCTGTCGTTGTCTGCCACCTGGGCTTAACAATGCTTTAAAATCTGAAATTGGAAAAAAACGTATTTATGCTCGAGCCACCCCCAACTAATTTTTTGCCCGATCACTGCATGCCAACATTGGGGATTTAGAAAATGTGTTTTCGAGATTTTTGGGGACCGAGACATGTGGAGTGAATTACGATACGTCCATTGGTACAGTACCGAAACGGAAGTCACACACCAAAGAAAGTTTTCTGTCAAAATGGGTATTTAGATTTTTTTAAACAATAAACCGCTGGAGATGAATAAATATGTACTTTTTCGTCGACAAGAATAAGTACTATTTGGCTCACTCGTCGTCGGAATACGACCGCGAGGCCTCAGGACACAACTGAGCGCTATCTCTCAAAAAACCAATGATTAATAGCCCGCCCTTCTGTTCAACTGAAATAAATCAACTCTCGATACAGTTTGAAAGGAAACAAGAAATTTATGGTCGAGAGGACGGCCTAAAGAGTTTGATTTGTTTTCTCAGAGATATGAACCCGTTTGTCTCTCGATATCGTTGAGACTTCTGTGTAAGTTGTCAGTCGCTCAGTCGCCTATGACCTCCTCTGCTTATCTTGTGAGACTCCCGACCTTGCCGGAGGCCGGGAAACAGTTATACCAAGGCCTCGTAAGGGATTTTTTTTCTTTCAGTAAATATTTTATGAGATTTGA
Source organism: Cyrtorhinus lividipennis (assembly GCA_019603395.1). Taxonomy (NCBI): domain Eukaryota; kingdom Metazoa; phylum Arthropoda; class Insecta; order Hemiptera; family Miridae; genus Cyrtorhinus; species Cyrtorhinus lividipennis. The sequence goes on from CM033999.1 coordinate 32,682,144, forward strand.
TTTCATATAACGTTAAGAAAGGGTTTAGTAAGAACGCAGGATAGGTGCAAAATCTATCTATCTGAAATCGTTTCATTCACTACTAAGAGGACTAGTGTGCTAGGCAAATGAGTAATAGCTGTTCCAAAGATCAACGTAGAAACAGGCAGTTTTTATATCCATAAAAATATTCTTTCTGAATAAAAATAAAAAAACCTGCACTGCTTTTGCATTATTACGATCAAATCAAGTCAAATGTGAGTGAATACTCGTATATATATATTTTTTTTTCAAAATGTTATATTGACCCAAAATCAATGGCTCTTCAATTGCATACTTGCATAAAACAGTATTTATGCTAGCCTATACATGTTCTCTTGAGTTCTCTGTTGAACATATACTTGTAATAAGAGTTTTTTCCATGAATATGACCACAATAAAGACTCATTTCCATAGTTTCAAAGAGATACCATCCTTGAAGAAACGAAGTTTACATCGTGGGTATTCGAATCCAGGACATTATCCGACAAATTATTTCCGGCTATTTCATGCGGGGAAGACTCTTTGATGTTCCGTCGTAGACATCGGCAGTTTCTCTACGGTCCTTCGTGTTTCGTCTTCGCGTTTTCGTAATCACGAAAATTACGTTATAAATCATCTTCTAGCGAGCAAATGAATAAAATGTGCACTGCGTATAGATCCCCGTAAGAGCGAACTGGAAAAGCTATGTTGGTAAGAAGACAATTTCATATAAGTAACTAATTACACGTAATGAACGTGTTATAATATGCACGTACCAGACCCACAATGAAATTTCCCTACCTAAGAACGTTGTACTCTTGTGCCCTCGAACGTTTTTGAGCCCTCCACATTATGATGATTCTCCCGAAATGACGCATAATGACGACTAATTGTCTAGGTTGGATGCAAATGCTTCGAAAAGGTTGTCCACTGGTCTGATCTACTTGAACGAACTGCGTCTTAAATTACTGAATTAAACTGTGAACAATCAAGTTTTTTGTTGGGCAAATGGTGAGTTACTTTTCAGAGCATGAGCTTACGTATAATATTACTGAGAATCTTCAACTATAACGCTTTTAGTACACATCGTTAGATGCAAAGCTGTTGGCATCATGCACCAGTCGCAGATTATAAAAGTTTTAGGCACGTTACCGGAACAGGCCCTTAACAAAAGCAGTTAGTAACATTTAGCGTAATTTTATCGAGGCGTGCTAAGGCGACTCGTTTGTACGAGTACATTTATGCAACACTGAGAACATTCTGAACAATTTGAACATAATTACGAAAAGTTTTGGAGAATTTCGAAAATTCATTCCTCTCTTTTCAAAGAACTTTCAATTGAAAACATTCTGAAAACTAAAAATTCTGTAATTGCGTGAAACAAAAAATGCCGCAAATTCTTTCTCAGGAGCATGGAGGCTCATTCCAATCGATTCAGCGTCCAACTTAGTGGGAAATGATACCTCGCACGCCTAGGTACCAGAAACCTCGAAAACCCACGATCGAAATAGGTAGATAGATACCCACAACTTTTTCCGGTGGGCGCCAATCGTTTTGGGACTCGTCTCATTCGATTCAGCGTCCAAAATTTAGTCGAAAAAGATACCCCACACGCTTAGATCGCCGAAAATTCCATTTTCCGAAAAACAAATTTAGGAATAACCAACCATAAGTGAAAACCAAAAAGATACAATATTGTCATAATTGCCCTAATTAGTCAATACATCAGGCCCAGTTCAATTATTTCACCGCCTTTTCATGTTTTATAAATTCATTTTTGAAAAAAGAAAAAATCACTTTGGAAATCTCTATTATAGGAGCACTGTCACGACCGAGATACATCTAATAAACCGTTATCGATGAATAAATTTTAGCGGGTCTTATTTTCTTGGTCGTACAATATCCGAAGAATGAATACGTGCAAATCATAATGGATTTGACAAAGTTATAACAACGTTTACCACAAGCAAGAGTGTTTCAACTAAGGAAGTGGTCAAGGAAGTGAGACAAGGCCCAGCTTTGCTGAGTTGGCTTACCGATTTGCCCTGGAAAGCTGCGCAGGAACAATAAATCGTGCTGGATCTGCCTGGTTACGTATTATTCTTCAAAAAGATTATCACCTTCGACTAAGGAAATCACAATCAACCACACGTGGTCGGGCTTTCAGCAGGCCAATTGAAGAGGCTTCACGTTTTCGCCATCATAATCCGCCAAATCTGTGTCCCGGCCCCGAAAATATCACTTTTATCAAAAAATGGGCTCTGCGTCAACTCTGAGGAATGGTCTCCTTATTTAAGTATCATAGTAAGCCCCCAATCAATTCCTGTTGTTCCTCTGTTGTTCTGAAAAAAAAAAAAAAAAAAAAAAACTTGTAATTTCCTGCCCAATCAGAAAGTACCAATAATAATCTATACTATTTTTCTGTGTTTTTTTTTTTCTGTTAGGTAGATCAAAATTGTTGGATGACATGTTCGTAACGGGGGCCTTTGGAGACGATGCTTGAGCCCGCCGCCAAGTATTGAATCCGAATCAAATTGTATTTCCCGAGAGGGTTTGAATTAATTGAAGGTTAATGATGTCCCCCGCTAAGGTAGAATGGATGGAATAACGATCCGAAAAAGGGCCAAAAGAAATCTCCCCTAAAGTTTGATTTTCTCTTATCTCGTTTGGCGGGCATCATACACATTCACGTAATGGAAATTTGAAATCGAACAGGAACAACCTATGATATATATTTTAAAATAATGAGTCTACTCTGAACTGCCTGAGCTAAACTTTCATATAATAAACGTTGTCCTACATTTTATTGGATGTTGTTAAACCGTGGCGGACTGAATAGTATCACAGTGAATTTGACAAATGTTGTACAACATTAGTCTTAGAGTTACCAGTACCTACTTTTAAAGTAGCAAAATTCAGTATTACTATAGATCATTGTGCGACAAGCCCCTGTTGCATGTTGTAAGTTTCCTCTGATATTGAGTAGAAGGCGCGTGACCAAAAATATCAGTACTACTTGTAATGTAGCGAAATTCGGTAATATTATCAGGTCATTGAGCAACAGGACCCTGAGGGTGTTTTGGACAGGATCAAGGGGGTAATGTCATTGTCAGGAGAAAGAGGGAACGGATGAAGCAGAGGAAGAGCACCAAAAAGAAAGCGAAATAATGAAAAGACAAAAAAAAATTGGAATGGAGAAATGTCACGGTTTAGCTATTTCCATTTGTATGGTAGACTGAGTGTCCCCGGATAGTGTGGGAACAGCCCCAGGGCGGCCCGCAATCAATCTCGCCCTTCCTCTCCCCCCAGTTGGCTCCGCCTCTACGTCGATCCCCCCTCGGCGGGGTCGCCAGCCAATGGGAACGTCCGCCGCCTTCACGCCCTCCTCTCGTTCGTAGTTCGCCTCAAGCCCGCCCGTAGCGCTGCCACCGGCTCCTCTCCGCGTCTCACTAGCATTGTCCGATCGACCGTCGTACCGTCTGTATCGTGTATTCCTTTCGGAAACTCACCGACTTTTTGCCGATCCCACCTCGCGTTTTCGGATTTCGCGCTGCCCGTTCCGTTCGCCGGGTTGATTTTTTCCATTGAATTTGGTTATCGGTTCGTGTCGCTTCAGAGAGAAAATTTGTCCAGTTCGCACTGTACAGAAAAGCAGTGATATTATATTATAAACGTTGTGAGTGCAAATTCCACCTGTTCGTCAACTGGAAGCGCTCAACACGGTGAGTACCTTGATCATTCTCGACGTTACCCACCGATAGGTACACAAAAGAGGCAAATGCTCCACGAACCTTGCCCCTACAACCTTCAGTTTAGAAAAAATACTCCTTTGGAACCAACTTTCCTTATATCTAACCGCTATTGCTGAGGTGATTTGCAATGTTGTAGCTACATGAACTTCTTAGGTTTCAGTTGTTGGACAACCAATACTCGAATTTTTCCCAGGGATTGGGGCTTAGGCAGGAGACTCCTCAGGTATTTTGACAAATTAATGGGGATATTAGGTGGTACTGAGGCGAATCGTATCCCACCCTTCCCTTTAATTCAGTAGTTCCCAATATTTTATGAGGTATGTATCGCCCTCCGAAGAAGTCGAGGGAGACGACTCACCCCTGTCACCCCTCTTCTCATAGTTCAGTAAACCCTCATTTGAATGCAAGAAACGTCTATTGTAAGAACAATAGACGGAATCATTATGTTATTATTATTAGTTTTCCTCTCATCTCATGGGTTTGAGCTCAGTTTTAAACGTTTGAGTATCTTGTATAATTTGGTTGTTGTATGGGCTGTTTAAGGCTGTGCCGTAATTAATATTTGTTTCCGATAATTTTCATAAAAACTTCATTCTACTCTTCTAAAATTCCTTAATAAATTTCCCTGACACTTTTGCAAATACTGTTCCATTGATAACACATTGAGTGGTCATCAAAGCTCTCTGAACAACGCAAGGAATAGGTACAGGCAACAAACTGTAAACGTAGAGCACCTCAATGTAACTGCTGGAGTGCTATTTAGTAGGATTAGTGCGATGTGCCAAAGTTTTTTACCCTTCAGTACATCTTTTGTTGTAACGAATTTCTAAATTCTTTCTAGCACCTAGTAGGGATAAGTTCAACGTGTCTTGGGTGGTCACTTTGAATTACCTTTGATATCCGAGGAACATATTTTCCAACAGAACGTAACAAATAACGTCAGGCCATCACAGAAACGTCGAAAACGAAATTAGGCCATTCGGTTCTTCAATTGTTGGTCTGAGTTGGATATAATAGAAGTCTATTTGTTTTCCAATTTTATTCATAAAATTTAATATTTATTATGATTAATCGTCTTCTCCGATAAACGAGCCGTCTCCTCTTCCTCGGGTCGTTTATGTGAACTCGATTAGATATAACTCTGTACCTACTGTTGTTTTGAAGAATTATTATTTCGTCTGATACGGCATCTTCGTTGTTCAATCCTTTGGCCTTTAAACTCCTCGGTGACTGCATCAAAATAACGCGCGACCAGCCTTTTTGTTGATCTAACGGCGATCAGATGGGCGGAATAGGGTTCATAACTGAAGTTGTAATTTTTAATCAACTCCTCGAAGCTCTCTAGTTTTGAAATCAACGTGCTCATTCGTATGTGCATTGCAAAGTTCGAATTTTATGATCTAATTTAGTTCTCTGCATTAAAAAAATATATACTTATATCTTTGAATTATATGTCATTACACTGCAGATATGAGACAAACTGATCTGCAATTCGAGCTTTCATTAGTGGTATAATTTTTAGAAAGGAGAGGGGTGTCCACAACTAGCGAAGCAAATCTTTCAAATGCCGCGGAATGCGGTATTTCCGCAAAAATCTATCAATGAACTATTTATTTTGTTTGAGAAATCTACAAATGAATAAATAATTAATAAAAATAGCTCACTTTGAAATACTTGCATGTGTTGCTCTAAGCAGATGTCAATACTTGCTCAAAATTTCATTATTTCTCCTCTTCACCTTCTTGAGGAATCTCCGTTGGATTAACCCCCGCCACCCAAATTAGGGTGTTTGGTAGTCATCATGCGTAGGTCGTCTGTTTGTTCAGCCGCTTGCCTGTCAATTTTTAATAGCTTTCCACACCCCAAATTTGTATGTTGTTTTAAATGAAAGAAAAAATAATAAATAAATAAAACTATTGATGAGCTGTAGATAAAAGAGAGTTCTTGAATTCTCGAGTCGTGACGGCGGTTACAACCGTCGTGAAATACAGAATAACCCATCGCGACTTTCCAGCGTATGAGCTCGATTTTATTGAGTCGAACTTGTTTCTTTCATTCGTCTATATTTATTAAAAAAAAAAAAAAAAAAAACGAGCTGTGAGAGTTTTACGGTTTTTCTGCGCCTTTTCAAGTCTTGCCGGCCTGTGCGCGGTTTTCACGGTGGAGCGGTCAAACGGTTTTGCCGTTTTTCTTCCGGTGTAACTATGATTCGAGAATATTTTTTATTTTAAAATTTTATGATACTAGTGGTTTTGTAGGAAAAAATTGGTAAAAGTTCAAACGTTTCGAGGTTTTCCGGCAGCGAAATATGCGCGGAATTTTAAAGTTGCAAGTCTCGGCACGAACACCAATTTTGTACGCCGACTGCAACAGCTCACTAACGTGAAGTGTAAAATGAATTCATTTCCAAAAGGGATACGATCTTACGAAGCGTGGGAGGATGGTGTGAACGATTTGCCTACTGCACTATGCGTTTCCTCTTCGCTAATGAAAATGCACCCGAGATCTCCTAGATGACCGGAACAATGAGTCGAGACCTCACTAAGAAGAATTAACTGGATTAACGAAACATAAAAAGAAAAGAACGCCTCGACAACATTTTCAAAGAGGAACTCAAGCGGCTTTTGTAAGTTGAGGCAATAATTTACCAGGTCGTTTTGCAGTGGTACAAATTACGGTGTATAAAGACTGTACATGGCTGAGTATACATTGTTTTTAATTACTGAGGAGATCCGACCGATATTCAAATGCTCAAAGACTTGGAGGGGGGTCCGCCCCGACATCAGGAAGTCGCTTTCGTTCGAAAAGCAGGAAACAGTGAATCCTTCGTTCTATGTCCACAACATCTGCTTTTCTTGTACAAGAAGGGGCTGGTAACGGGACCTTGGACGTTCGTTGAGTTTTTTGGTCAAAATGACCGTGTTCTTTAATAAAATTAACGACAGTATTAAAAAAACGTTACGGACAATAACACGACCATTCGTCGACCTGTTTTCTAGAGCGATTGAGCGTCGTTGTATAGGGCTTCATTCTAAATTTACAAGTGAGACTGATGTGCGAGTACGAGGAGTACAAAATTAGGTTTCCTCTTATCAGGGAAACTAAAGAATCTCCTATTCCCTATATTATGAGACACGTAATTGGAAGAAAATAAATAAAACTCACTAAGCAGCTCCTTCGTCCCCACCACAATGTATCATGCGCGTACACAGAGTACTAAATTAATAATCCCACTAATTCAATTATTTCGACCTGCACTGGCCCTTCAAATAGCTAACAACATGAACCTGACTTGAATGAAGTTGAACGCCACAGAAGTCATGCTTCTAACAAAGACATTCTTGGAGATCTGCGAATCTACTGAGGGAGTCAATGACTTAATTCTGAGGAAATGGTTGGATCTTGTATCCGAATTCGAATGAGTTGTATCTGACTGCGGGCTTCACCCGTGACACCATGACACAGTTTACCTCATGTCACATGCTTTATTGATATTTCGAACGAAAAAAACGATAAGTGTGCACCATACATGTCCCATACACGGAGTAAAATCGCTGCAAATTGTATCACGGCGGATGGTTATTCCTCAAAGATAGAGTATCTCAAATTAAACGATTCAGCGTAAAATGGTGGGGTAAAATGATACCCCATTGTACGCTTAGGTACCCAAAAATCTCTTAGAAATAGGGAGGTTGGAGGACGCCATTCAGTTTGGGACCCATCTCAATGGATTCAGCGTCCAAAATTTAGAGGAGATCGGTACCCCACACTCCTAGTTTTGAAAATAATGGAAAATAACACCTCTCACGCCTACCAAAAAAAAAAAAAAAAAAGATAGGTAAGTAATCATTCTGTCCCATACCCACCTTCAGTGAGCACTAATCGGTAAAAAAAAAAAAAAAATTGTGTTGGTGCCTATCGGAGATGGTTGACCCTCTATGACCTTGGGCATGATTACATAGGTTGATTATTCAAGGAATAACCGACCAAGAGAGGTCAGGGTGGTTTCAGATTATAGAACAGCTTGATCAGCTAACTTCCGGGGGATCCCTTCTCAATGAAATAAGTATAATATGTTTACGTTCAAGGCAGAAAATATCTAATGTAAGTAATAATTAACGTTGTTAATGTTTTATCTGTAGTAGGCCTCACACAGTGACTGCAATCGGTCAATCGCTGCCTACTGTAGAAGCTTGTTTCCAAGAACCAATCAGCGCGAGTTATAGAACCAAGTCTAGTCAGCTTCCTGTCCATCTCAACTCAATTCCAATGATAGGATTGCCATCGAATGCTGACGATGGTTAGTTCACCAAATGACTCGTACATCCGACTCGGAACTACTTGACGCTTCCTTCCTCGCGCCGTTATAGCCAATAAATCATTCCGACTCAATTTTGAAAAACCGTCGAAGATATTCTGAAGAAGCGGGAATCAGTCGAATTTTATGAACCAGGCAAGGTGAAATTTTCTCGGAAAGATGCTGAACTGCCTCCGAGACGACGCTTTATCGAAAGACTGCATCAACGCCCCGTCGTAACTTGGGAGCAATTTATGACGTACAGGAAAAAAAGGAAGCCTAAAGGCTACAGCATGCAACGTTGGCTTAAGGAATAACCTGGTGATTATTACTTTTTTAATGAGAACAGAAGCAGTTCCATCACTGTGCACGTTTACCTGTATAAGCAAGTAAGAAATCACAAATATAATTTTGACGATAAAACCCATTCATCTGGGAATTACGATCCTTTGTACATGAGATCAACCGTGACACTACCTGATCTGCGGTTTATACCAATACTTAGTTGGACGGGGGTTCAAATTCACTGCATCTTGAAACATTATCTGCAAGATTGAACGCAATGTCTTGTATCAGCGAGGAGAAGTGCTTTTCGGATTTATTATTTACCGATTCTTCACTATAAGTTCTTCTGGTTGGTTACTCCTTGAATAATCAACTTATGTTTTCATGCAGAAAATTAACCTTTCCGATTTGCCAAAAAAAAACAAAAAAATTTCACCGTCGGTGAATATGATAAGATAAGGCCGAATCTACTGTCCATCCTTGGTCAACTTTACGTTTTGGTCTGACGAATAACCAACCCCTGTGTAAGAATTTGCAGCGTTTTTTTGATCTAGACACCTTGAAACGTCCAGAAAAAAAATTTTGAGCCGAATCGGAGAGGTTGACCTTTTGCATGAAAACATAGGTTGATTATTCAAGGAATAACCAACCAAAAGTCAATGTCCGTCCGCCGTCCACGCCGTTTTTGGTAGTAGAAAATTTTCTAAAAATCTTAAATTTGGGTCAGGGGTCTGTTCCCGGCCTAGGACGGTCCTCCAAGCTTTTCAGTTCGATCGGACCAAATTTGGGCGGGGTAGGGGTCAAAATGTGTTTTTTGAAAAATGGATTTTCGAGATTTTGGGCGATCCTAGGCGAGTAGGGGTAGTCATTTTCCACTAAATTTTGGACGATGAATTCAATGAAATGGGTCCCAGAACAATCGGCACCCACTGGAAGAGTTATGGGTCAAGTTGGGTATATATTACCCATTTTGTATATGCGTTTTCGAGATTTCTGGAACCTAGGCGTGTGGGGTATCATATTCCACTAAATTTTGGACCCTGAATCGATTGGAATGGGTCTGGGACCCGCCACACCCACTGTTTCCCCCATTCGAGGAATAACCAACCCGTGTGTAAGAATTTGCAGATTTTTTATACTTTTTCCTGACTCACGTAGGTACGATTTTTCAGTTCAACGGCGCAATTCAACCTTTTATTTGAATAAATTCTGGTTGGACACTTGAATAGATATGGTGACTCAGAAAACAGCGTTACTCTAACATATTTTACAAGACGTAATCGAAACATAAGAAAAGAAATAAATTCCATGAAACTATTATTCGCAATCGGAATTTTGTCATTAAACGCAAACGGGAGACACGATTCATAGCGGAATTAGAAGTGGTGTCGCTTTGAGAATATCGGGTTTTGGAATTTTTTCGCTCCTCATGTCCAAAATATTGGGTGCACTGCGCAGAGAATTATGAGAGCCCGTCAAGTACTAGAAGAAGTATCCACCATCCAACAAGAGACCTTATCCGATAGTTCTTGGAAAGTCTGATCGTTGTGCCGCTCATGAAAGGTCTTGGAAAACTCGTTTTTGCTCTTCTAAGTGGTGCTTCATGTCGATTATCTAAACTCGTCGTCGTCTGCTTCCTTCGCAATGAGTGACATGTAGATGAGGGCCACGCTCGAGCAAGCAGCTACTCGCCCAATGACAACGGACTCTGAACTTATCGATCGAGTTCAAACGAAAATTCCCGTCGTTCTTATGGTTTCTACGGTCTGGAAGATTCACGAAACAAGACGAGACTCTTGACTAGTATAGCGGTTCAGCTGAGGCTGCTCACCCGTGTGGAAGTGAGCGCATGCGAACGGGTATAATTTACGCGCGGCGGTTGGAGAGTACCATATTTCTTCATGTACCTACCTAATTAAAGGCGTATTGTTTCTGCTTAACCCTGGTAGCCGGTAAAGTTTCTCCTTTCACGGGTCGCTTCTTTTGTTCGGGAGATATCCCACCTTCCGGGAAAGGATCAAATGGATTCAACGTCTGGCCTTTGGTCTACTCCGACCAACAAACTATAATTTGCCTGAATGAAGTCAAGAGCAATCCTTGATAAACATTAATTCAGCTCCAAATAAGATAAGAACGAGTCAAAATCGACTATTAATTGAGAAATTAGACGAATTAAAGTCATTGCCAAACCAAAAAATGCTCTCTTCAATCCGTATTTTTATTTCTACTGTCATTTTTAGACCTACACAGTTGCATTTTAGTTCAATTTCGAGCCTAAATCATTACAATCGCTTGTCCCTGGATATTTTTTTCATAAATGAATTTGTACACCCAGTTTTTTTTTTAAATTTTATTTCCAAGGTGAGATCTTGCCTTCATGATTCTGTGTAAAAAAAAAAAATCAAATTTTCATTTTGTCAATTGTTTTATATAATTCTCAGATCTGCATCTATCGGAAATTGGCTTACTACCCTGAATACCTCTTTTCCCTCATTTTCTCAATAGTTTCATTTAACCCGACCAAGGTTCCTTTTGACTTTGAAATGCTGCGCCCGACACCGTTCACTCTTTGGTAATTTCCCCTTCAGCTGAAACTGAAATCAGATAACCTTAGTCTTTAGCATCGAGTAAACATAAGTGTCTTACGCCACTGTTGAAGGTAGTCGCTAAACCAGTATTGTCCTTGTAGGGCACTGAAGCTTGATATTTGTAAAAGTTCAACTGATTTTTCCCATCCCGGCGGAAGGTTACCCCCTTAGTTCAAAGAATGAGCGAGCGCTGATGTCGGGTCATCTAGCGCGAGCAAAATGGTCCTACCCCGATCGACCTGAACGGCGGGTAATTTGAACTGGCTGTTCCTTGGCGTATTTAGATTCTTATAGGGAGGCCTGGAGCCAAACAATCTCCTTATTATGTTTCTTAATTGTATAAATATGTTTCAAGAAATAACCAGACTTGTTTTAGAATAGATAATTAAAATGAATGTCTTGGCTCAACTCACATATTGTAGTATTTTTGCGTCTTTGATATTCTTTTCTGCATCATTTTGACGCAAAATGTCTTCTGATTTTGTTGCAGTTCTGCTGGAGCATGGTCGGCGGACGGATGAATGTGGGTTGACTTAGTGCACCCAAGACGAGCCCCATGGGAGTCTATGAGCTACACCCATTGAGCTCTCCAGGCATGCATTGGGTAAGTGGAAGGATGATTCAATTTTACATTTAAAGCGGTTTTGACTGACTAAGGTCTATAAAGCGCCTAAAAACTCTTGCATTTTGGGTTTATGAACCCTTCATCTATCGGATATTGTCACATTGGCTTGAAATTAAGTCACTGGTTATCATCATGGCTTGCGGCCCTCGGGATTACCTCGTGAGAACATATCATTTCTAAGAGATTCACGCATAAATGTGCGCCACAGACATTGTCCATACTCCTCTGTCAACCTCCAGTGCATTCCTCTCTTACGTAATATTATTTTGACGAGATAATTTCGGCCCATATTGAGTAATTGATGTCGAAAAAAGAAATGAGTGGGAAATAGACTTTGATATTCAATGAATCGTCTTGTTGCGATTTTATTGTCCCAAAAAGGTTATCGCTCGAAATTTTTTTCTTCTCCTCTCGTCGATAAACTCCCCGCTAGTATTAGTAAAATAGAGCAAAAAGTTTATTGGTTTGGTGTCAGATTGTGCGACTCGTGGGTCTCCTCGAGTCTCCGGTTGGCTATAGGAACGGTGACGATTTGACGAATATGTTTAATGACCGATAATGTCTGTAAGTAAACTACTTGAATTCTTCTTTCTTTTCTTCTATAAATCGATTCATTTCCGTATTAATTTAACGCGTATTGCCATTGGAAATGACTCAAATATTTGTCTTACTCTCTAATATTTAGATACTGTTAAATTCGAAAAATTACTTTATAGACAAGAATTATAATTTTGCGCCAAACTCCTGGTATTATTGTCAAGTGGACCATCCTTGCAAGATTTGCAGAGTGCTGCAGATTTGAGCTCAAAGGAAGTGATCATAGGGATAGATATCCGAAAACGGCCAAGATCTGTCGGGAATTCGCTCTGCAGCAAGCCTGGCTAGCAGCATTGCGCATTTTCAATATCGGTCATTCGTCTCGCATGAATTTGTCAGAATATTATGTCGTTCGCACTCTCAATCTCATCCTCTCCTCCCGTGATCCACTACCTCGACTAAGGGTCCTTTACCCCATCGGAATTAGCGTTCAGTTCCGCGTGTGACCCACTTGCTCTGTCTACCTCTCCGAGACTTGAATCACCTCAGAGGCGTGTCGGATGTGAAGTTTTGCCATAAAAATCATCTTCCAGCTCTGATCTTTCTTCCAGAGCTTTACCGGTCTGGAACTGTTCCACTCCCACAATCCTGCCCCAATTGACTGATGAGATTGACTTAAGTGAAATCAGTCATAATTATTACCACGGCGTTAAAAACCGTTGACAATCTCGCAATGACTATCTTCATTTTACATCGTGTTCTGCCAAACAGTAAATTGTTCAATTACTGGGAAATTTACGACTTTTGGAAAACTCGATTTGGCACACATGGGACTCGTCACGGTGTCCAGGTCCGTTATTGCGATGACTATCTCATTGGGGAACGTCCTTTGTCTAACCGCCCGATTCCCTTATCTCGACGAGACGTAAACAGACGTGTAAAATGGTTCGTAGGCTGCGCGAATCTTGGTTTGATTCCGGAACGCAATCGTACTTGGTGCGAGCGACCACTGTTTATGATCAGGCACTCTCACCATCCAAAGTGATTTTGAACCGTGAGCAGAGCCCCCACTCATTTTTCTTGCCCGAAATTTTAAAACTAATTATTCTTATTTAGTATTTTCTACGTTTTCTGAAGTACTTACTGCTATTTTTGGAAGAAAAAACAAAAATAATTGTTGATCCGGGATAGGTCCTGCGGTCTTAATCCATATTTAAATCTGAATAATACTATGATATTTCCTCGAGTGGGAGTCAGCTAGAGAGGGGCGCGTTCTTGGTCATAAATCTCTAAAATAAAGTAGATATCTCTGGGTAAAGATTGTTTCCGATCACGAAGAAGTCATTGTAATTTCGTGCCAAAAACGCTGCAAGTTCTTTCACAGGGGTTGGTAATTCCTCGGGCCAGAAGCATGGAACAAATAGGGATGTCAGTGGGTGTAGAGTGTGCCGGACTCATTCCTATCGATTCAGCACCCAACATTTAGCGGAAAACCCACTTTCGAAATAGGTAAGAGACACCCATTTTGACCCATATCCTTCTCCAGCGGGGGCTAATCGGTCTGTGACCCATTTTAATGGATTCAGAGTCAACATTTAGTACAAAATTACACACCCCACAGGCCTAGATCGCCGAAAATCTCGAGAAAAAAAACCATTCTTTGATAACACATTTATAAAGACGCTCTCATATGGATTTCCCTGAATCTAATGACCCGATATGGGAGAAGTCTGATCTGTTTTCCTCAATATTATTGGTTCTGTGTTGGTTTCTGTCAGATAATGACATTAATGGTGTATGTTAGACGGTATAAGCAATTTCAATATACGCGGAGGAGGTACATATTTTTGTATTATTAGAAAAAATGTAGGTAAATATATACGTAGAGACAAATTTAAAGGTTTTGTTGAGTAAAAACATCTTTAATCCAATTTTTGAGGAGCATCCAACTTGCAAAAGTGGTTATAATGTTAGACCCCCCCCCACCTTTTCCCCTTTACCGTCCAAATAGTTTTTTGTATCCTACGTTAGACTTGAATACTGTTGGTGGAGCAAAATATCTAGAGGAGTTCTCAATTTCTTTGCAAAGCAAACTAACACGATCTACGGTTGGTGCCGATGTCTAATTATTTCTTCAAAAATCATCATTAAATACAATTCGCTCTGTCAGCGCAGTGATCAATGACTAAGGCAAAATTAATGGAACCTCACTATATACAAATACACGCATTTAGGGGATACGTTTTATTAATTTGGTCAGTCCGAGATTGAGAAGATGAATGGTTCAACGGCTCCTTGAACATCCCAGCTCTCCAATGTTGAAACGTTAGCTGCGGGAGGATTGGAACTATCGGGTTCTCCTATTTTCGGCGTTGTTCGTATAATTTAGGAATATTATTAATGCTAATGAACCGTCGTAAACTAACAAGGGCGCGCTTATGGAAATGAACTGCCTTATGTGGCCCTTGGTTGGAGGAGGTGAGCCATAAAAACCCGAAATTAATTATTGTTCCGTTTTTTGAAACCTGTGGTTGGCAGTTCCTACCTTACTACGAGAGCTGAATACTTAATTCTAGACGTAGTGTATACATTGGGATAGAAATAATCGGGTGGTGGACATTTAAACCGTCGTTTGCCGAAGTTTTGAGATAGAGAAAACGTAATAAATTCTTCATTTTACATAAATACCCAAAATTATTCATAATATGTGTGTTCAATGTAATGATTTTAGGTTGTGGGTTATTATTAAGGATTTTAGGCGAAGTATGAGCGCGATGTTAAGTCCAGGCTGACCGCGCTCGACTAGAGGCGTAGCCTCGGCTGAGCCCACGTCATAAGGTCGACCAATCAGGAGCGAGGATTCTTATCATTGTCTCAATAACTTGTTCGATTACTATGGTGGTTAGAAGGTCATTTTCTCAACGTGGGAAACTAGTATGCTCCCATTCGCCTCTTCTTTTGTTCTGCGAAAAAAAAATCGACTTAAAATGTTAGTAGAAACGGTATTTGTGATAGAGGGAGGGGGAGGTTGTGTAGCATAACTACTTCTGTTGTGACCATGTTTAAATTTTACCCATAAACCTGCTCTATCGACCATTGCGAATAAGTGGACTTCGTTTTGAGGACTGAGTCGTTTGGTCGAACCTAATTGGCTGAATTTATGTGATTTCCAATGTCAACATTCAAGTTTTGATACCGTATTCAACCTTCGCCTTAAATTTCTAACAACGTTGGGTATGAGTTCGGCACAATGTTTGGTATCATGTCCTTATTGAAATGTTCGGGCTAAAATATAATTAACTTGAAATTATCTAGAAACTCCATTCATCATATTTACACATGACGGGAATTCGACATTTCACCTCTATGTATTAAATAGTATATCTAACTGAATCTAACTCTATCTTATCAATCAGGAAATCGTCGTTTCGTATATCTAGAATAGTTTCATCCCGATCGCCGTTTACTAAGGGAGGATTACGAGTGTGTGAAACGCTGTTTTGTTGTATTTTTACCTAATTAGTTGACATTTTCAATCCATTAAAAATTGATTTTATTTCCACTGACAATACTTTACACATTTTTTTTTTTAACTTGGAGGTAATAATAAGAAGTCTAAATAATAATTTAATAAGAAAAATAAAATTACGGAAAATGAACCATTTAAAAAAATTGTATCAACTAGATAATCATCACTAAATCTTACACTTTTCTAAGAAAAAGTTAATCCTAGTTAGTAATTAAATAATTATTTTAGAGCTGCAAAATTTAAAAGAACTCAATTTTACAACAAGAACATTTTTTTAACGTATTTCTTCCATTCTAATGAATCGTGTATTTATTTTGAAGCCAATTTTTTCGTCAAAAATCCATTTTCTGAGGAACATTTATGACTGATGGCGATTGTAACAATTAAAATGTAATCATGGAGACATTTGTGATTCAAAGACACGATATTTCTCATCAACCTCAAAAAACAATTTTTGATTTATTTCCAACGTTTTATTTTATTATTCCTGTTTTGGCCGTTTTTTGCGAAATCGTGAAATAGTTTTTTCAATATAATTCGACACCTGTATAAGGCCAGATGAGAGAAAATAGATTAGGCGAAAAATAGATTGACCAGCTCGCACTTTTTAGTGGTACGATAAACGTTCGTGCACCTGGTCTCGAGAAATTGTTTACCGTGTTCGAGAGAAATTTGAAGAAACATTGAATCTCCCAGTCAGAAAGAAGACGGTTTATGGAGGGAAAAAAATGAAAGTTCCTTTCTCCTCTTCGATGCATAACATTTCGAATTCTACAAATACACCTAACGAGAATAATGGTCGAGCGAAAAGGGGATTGAACTAAAAAAAAGTCGACTCTGGGTGGCTTGGAAGCGTACACGAGGTCTGTGACATTAATGCACCCATCCAGTTGATTTACTGGGGCCGACCTAAGTATAGTTTATGTCCCCGATGATGGCGGAGTGCGGAGGGACCATGCAGATGCAGATTGCTTGCATCATTGCTTTGGCGAGACGTTCGTTTCGGGTTGGAATCGGCCCCAAAAACCAGCGGGTGCGCTAACGAGGAGGATTTTTTTAACGATCGACCGTTTATAAAAAACAAATCTGTTCAGGCTTTGCGCGGCTTTACTGATGATGAGACAGAACTATCCTACCTCGGATGTCGCCTTCTTCACGAATAATGATTTATACGAGTAAAAGTATGAGATTTAGTATAAAATTGTGCACAAAATTCCTTTCTTTGGCCACCTTAATCTTATACTTATGTTGATTCTGGCTTCTGTTGATTTCCTTATTCTTATACTTCTACTAGAAAGAACTAGAAATGACTAATCCTAATATAGTTAAGTCACATTCGTTATGAAACCCCGAATAATAAATAAAATTCCCATGCTAGAAAATATTTTAAAATGTCTCAAAAAGAACAGTTTTCTTTTGAGCCAGGAGGTTGCTTGGCCCTGCACTCATAGAAAAAACTTATTCCGCTATGATTGATTATTGCTTGGAACAAGAGTATGGAGGAAACAGTGAGTTGGAGTGTCCCTGACTCATTTAAATCCATTCACCGTCCTACATTTAGTGGAAAATGATACCCCACCCGCCTATGTACCCAAAAATCCACTCACTTTTGAAATAGGAAAGTAGCTGCCCATTTTGGCACATCTACCAATCGCCAATGAACGCCGATTCGTCCGGGACTCGTTTCAATGGATTCAGCGCCAAAATTTTAGTCGAAAATGATACCCCACATGCCTAGTTCTCAATAAGTCCCGAAAATCGAGTTTCAAAAATCATATTTTCACCCATACCCTCCCCATAATTTGGGCCGATTGCGCTGAATAGTTTCGAGGACCAAGTAGAGAAATAGAAATAGAAAAAGGGACCAGATTTTCAAAAAATGTTCCACAAAAAAAGGTGGTCGGACATTTTGGTACGTCGATCACACACATCACATTTTATTGCGGAACGATTTTTGGGATTTTCGAGAAACTGCCTTGGGAATTAGGTATTCGGCATATCATTTTCCTCAGGCATTTTGTGTCATATGGGGTGTCATTTTCTTTGGGGTGGCATTTGAAGGTGAATTTCGAACATTGAATCCATTGAGACGGATCCCGGATTACTGCATACCCTTCAAAATCAGTTTTCCACACTCTTGCTCTAAGGAATATTAAAGGATTGGGGATGAATTTGCAGCGTTTTTGATCTAGACATTTTTAAACGCAAACTGTCGTGTTTTTGGGTAAATCGGAACTAATAACCTCAGGTTATTCCAATTGTAAAAGACAAAAAAAAAAAGAATTGATTAGTGAATTTACTCATGTGTAGACGCCTTGGGTGTGGCTGGACACGGAAGTTTGGCCCAAAAAATAATAAAGTCTCTCTAAACAAAACCGAAATTGCCGTCCTTACGCAATCATTGGATTTTATATTTTTTTTCCATTAAAACATCGTTTTTGGGTTACGATAACAATGAAACTATTCAACTTTTTGTGTATTCGTGACACGCTGTCAAGTGCCGAGATCATTTTTTCAGTTTCACATGTAAATTGCCTCTCAAATCCAGCTGCGAAGAAACGTATGTTGACTCCAATATAGCCAATGCCACAATGCAATATCATTCCATACTCACACCAGTTGAACAAGGGTTGTTTGTTATCAGGACAAGTCTCCAACACTTTAAGGCAGCTCCTCACCATCAGGCTAGATTATTCCTTTCCTATGTCAACTGGACAGTAACTTCAACACCATTTTACAGTAAATCAACATGAAATTACCATGCGACTCGTAGTAACCCGTTCAATCATCGATCATACTTCTTCACGCCGTAGCATACCACCGCGTGACATCACACACAGTGACATCCTTCAGCGGGAAATTATTACGTCCTCTCCCGAACGGGAAATGAATACATAATTCGCATCGTGGAAAACAGTTTTTGTTCTCGGTAGCAGATGTTTGTCGTCATTTAGCACGCAAACAACAACCGTTCTTTTACGGTTCTGAGGCGAATTTCCACATAATTCATCCTGTTTCGTGTTACAAACGCGCTAATAAAAGCATTTTCGGTACTTGATTCACGTCTTCACACTCCTGATGACTGCTAAGAGGGTAACTCTGTGAGACAAATGCAACAAGAAGGGTTTCTTAGAGGTTTAATTTACTTAATTAAGTATTGTTTATCTTTTCTATTTATAAATTTGTTTTTGAGTTATTTGTGGCGATTTCGATCATAACTCCATAAAACGCCGCAATTTATTTACCCAAAAACTTGACAGTTCGCGTTTAAAGATGTCTAGATCAAACCTCGGACCAGGAGCATGAAGACTCATTCCAATCGATTCAGCGTCCAACAATTACTTGGTGGAAAATGATACCTCGCACGCCTAGATAGCCGAAAATCTCGAAAATCCATTTTTGTGAGTAAAAAATGATTCTAAATGGGTAGGTATTCGAAGTATTAAGTTCGAAATTCAGTGGAAAATGACACTCCACATGCCCAATGCCAAACTAATCCCGAAAATCCCAAAAATCGTTCCAAGAAACACATTTTCACCCTTATTATCCCCGATGGGCCGACCGGGACATTTAGTATTTCTGATTTGGACATTTTTGTAGGTGTCTTCTATCACTTCTTTTACTTCAGGGATGTCCAAATCACGGTGCAGCACTGAATTTCGTACATACCAAGGAGCTGACGTGATCATTCGCAAGGCTTTGTTTTGTTGGACTTGAATTCTTTAATTTGAGTTTCACTTGCTGAGCCATAGAAGCCTGAGGCGTATTGCCAAATTGGCCGGACGAGGAGAGATATCGTAGTCGCTTGTTCGAGAGAGAGAGCGGTGATCGGTTCCCCAAGAGCGGTTTCAGGTCGAGGATGCGCGCCTCTCAGCCGTTTTACTATTTCGCCATGTGTTTGGAAAAGGTCATTCTTCTGTCTAGGGTGACTCCAAGGTACCGAGTTGATTCGCTCATGGGCACAGGGGTTGAATCTATTGCTATGGACTGATTTCGAAGCGCTGCCTGTATGTGAAAGTGATGGGCTGATTTTTGGGTTTTGGACATTTTTGAAACGCTAACTTTTGGGGCAAATCGAAGGAATCGACCCCTAGCATGAAATCATAGGTTGATTATTCATAATAAAAAACCAAAACCGATCTTGGTAGTAGACTATTTTCTGAAAATTTGAAATTTCGCTCTAGTTGGTGCTTGAAACATTCAACCCCAATCCGCCCAAATGTTTGAAGGGTATGGGTGAAAATGTGTTTTTGAAACTGGATTTTCGGGATTTTTTTCAGGTGCTAGGCATCAGTGGTGTCATTTTCTACTAAATTTGGGACGCTGAATCGATTGGAATGATTCCTGGATACTCATTGTTTTCTCCATACTCTGAATGTATTTGCAGCGTTACTGTTTTGGAAAATTTGAGGGTGCTTTTGGTGTTGGCGAATGGCTGTTAGATTTACCAAATGTGATAAAAACTGCGGTTTTCACACGGCCACCACGTTACTCAGGAAGAGAAATCGAACACTTTGAGCTATACTTAAAAAAATGGGATTCCAGGGTTCCCAATTGAAGTTTGGCATTACCTCTCGTCCACGAGCACGCAGGTTTCGAAAAATGAGACACCTAAAGGCCGCCAGAGGCGTATAAAGTGGCAGGCGGACGCGGACACCTGTAATTACTGTACGTGTCGTGTTGAGGAGCCTGATGTGCGAAGATGGCGGTTGTCGACGCGTCGAAAAATCGCGTGCGTCAGGTGATCGCTTCCCGCACTATGGGCCGGAAACGACGGGTCGCGGAGCTTGTTAAATTAAACAAAACTCGAGAACAGTTGGCCGCTTCGACCCGAACGATTAGCCTCCGAGTGGCCAACTTGGGCTCAACTCATCGGTCCCCGGTTAAAAATTCAACGAGCAAACGATGATTCCTGAAGACACTGTTCAAAAAGTGTTGTTTATTTAATTTTTCTGGGAATTATTTCGTTGGAGTGTGAAATTGAGCGAACCACGCAACCTACGCACTAAGATGTATAGATTTTCCTTCCGTCGTACGCCCATTTATTTACCTATTCATTTAACATTTGTTTAAGCACAAAATCCGTTCAAAAGAGAATAATATTCACAATAATTACAAATTTAGGTACGAACAATTACGATGAGCTCTCAGTCATTCCCATTCACCACATTTACTGCATTTACACATCGGGTGAGTCTAGTGTGGCCCCTCCGCAGGAGGGGGAGGGAGTAGTCTGAAAGAGCGTTGATTTTCCTTTTTCCTCCCTTGGAGAAAGAAGCAGATGCGTGTATATTATTTAATTAATTTCTCCAAGTTATGTTTTTTCGTGCCTTTAGGCGGGTGATTTTTGAAAGAAATCTTGTTCAGAAATTCAATTTTGGTTGGTTATTAGGTTATTAGTTATCTGTTAGGGGTCAAAATGTGTTTTCCGGAGAATGGATTTTCAACGTTTTCGGTGACTAGGCATCATTTTCTTCTAAATTTTGGATCCTGAATTCAATGGGACGGGTCCCAAACAATCGGCACCCACCGGAATGAGGTCATGTGTCATAATGGGTACCTATTTACCTATTTTAAAAGTGGGTTTTGAGATTTTTGGTTCCTAGGTGCGGGGGGTATCATTTTCCACTAAATTTTGGACGCTGAATAGATGAGTCTCCGTGTTTCTGGTTGCAGCGTTCTAAGCGTAAGTTCCTTGTAAAAATCAACGATTGGGCATAAAATATGAAATTCCTTCACTTAAAGAAATCAGAACTGTATTGGAATCAGTTTCTTCTCAATTTTTCTCGGCAAATCGAATAATATTCTCACGACTCTCCGGTAGTGTAAAGAAATATTTTTCAGTTAATCCTGTCAGCTTGTAATAATCTTGTTCATCCGTCGAAGAACCTTGGATGAGAGTGGATAAATGCAAAGCAAGCAATAATAATGTTGCATTCAAATTCAATTTTCTCAAGAAAAAAAGAAAAAGTATTTACCTATTATTGGAATGCTGATTGGATTTCCTGAGTGTTTCTCAAAGATTTCTTGGGTCGGGCGTTCAAGAGTCAAGATTATCGCAAAATCAACCTTAGTGAATAAAATATGCGTAGGAGGTGACCAAAAAACCAGTTCAAGGTGGTCATTCTGCGTTCAATTTATCGATTAGACGACATTTTTTTCGTGGGTTCTTGGTCACCACATTATGATACAACTAGTCTTACAAGAATAATCAATTGAATACGTTAATGTGTACACGGGCTCTCCTGAGACGCACGAATTTTTTTTTGTTTTTTGGTTGGTTACTCCTTGAATAATCAACCTATGTTTTCATGCAAAATGTCCATCTCTTCGATTTGGCCCAAAATTTGTTTCTGGACGTTTCAAGGTGTATAGATCAAAAAAGTCAAATGTCCGTCCGCCGTACGCCGACATTTGTAGTAGAAAAATTTCCAAAAACCTGAAATTTGGGTCCACACTCCACACCCACTGTTTTCTCAATTTTCCTTATGTTCGTCATTTTCGACGACTTAGGCGTGTAGGGTATCGTCTTCCACTAAATTTATGACGCTGAATCGATTGAAATGAGTCTCCATGCTCTTGGTCCGAGGAATAACCCACCCCTGTGAAGAATTTGCAGCGTTTTATTTATTATTTATCATTCCTCAGTGCTCTGCTGAGGTGTTGGTTGCCTCTGAGTTCCGTGTCGCCATCCATCCTGGGAGGATGTAATTCAGTGACCGAATTTCTCTGTTTTTTCTTTCAAATATTTCATTCAAAGACGAATGGCTGCACAGGCCGTTGAATTTTCTCAGAAATCGCCATTTGAAATGAATATATCACGGCAAACGGCGCGGTTAAGTGAGATTGGAGCAGTTGGTGAAGATAAAACTTGTACGTGTAGGCAATCTGAAGCAATAATTTTCCGGTTCCGCGGTTATGCGACAGGTAAATCAATCGGACTGAGCGGGTTTGACGTCGTCACGGCTCATAAGGGCAGCTTGGCAGGTCCGTAGGTGTTCCGAGATCGGGGAGTAACAAAGGTGGCTCATTGTTTTTGAGGAGAGTCGCCGCTAGAGAGATCGTCTCTCTTCGTCGAATCGAGCGGAGTGGGGGAAATGAGCCGCACACCCGGAGCGAGATGAAGGAGCTGGCGTTCGCTTTGACGGCGCGTCATAATCGGAGTTTACGACGCGTCCGTCTTCCCTTCTTTTCGACGGGGATGCCCGATTTAAGGTTTGGACGACAAGACGGAATCGTGGCACGCGTCCAGGTCGACCAATTAACCGAGTCACACTGTTCACGGAAGAGATAGCGGCGGAGAGTGGGGGCGTAAAGGATCGTCTCTCTTCGTCGCCGTATCTCTTTCCCGCCACCCCGATTCCACCCTTATTCATCACCGCATCCTTATTTAGAACTGAAATTGAAACAAAATATCGATATTTTCTAAAAAATTGAAAATTCATTCAGGGACCTCTTTGGCTCCTCGAAACTGTTCAGCCCGATCTGCCCAAATTTACCGAATGAAACTCAATTTACGTTTTTTTCGTCCTTGTGGAGTATCATTTATCATTAAACTTGGGACGCTGAATCGATTAGAATGAGCCCTGGTCACTCTCTGTTACCCTCATACTCTAATTGTTAAGCTATAAAAGTAGGTATCCGTTATTCCTACGGAAACGACAAGAAAAAAAAAACCATTTCGAGATGAAAATTTTAAGCCTGGCAAAAGACATCGATGTTTGGGTAACATACACTGAAACATCGAAATACACATAATTTTAATTCTGAACCGATTGCTCAGACCGATTGCCGGACATTATAAGAGGGTACCTATGAGTCGATGGATATTTTGAATTTACGCTCCTCTTATAAAAAATAAACAAATTATCGAATACAAATAAATGTAATATTGTCGTTTTTTCTGATCATCTACTCTAGGGACGTCTAAAACACGCATTTCTCACACGATCACCATCTACTTTGAATGATAAACCATTACACAATAATGCCAAGTTTTCTTCTCATTCGTGGTTCATTACATACCTATCATTTCGTTGCTTGCTTTTTCTGTTGCCTTAGCATGTAAAAAGTGTTGTGAAGAGTAAAAAAAATTTGAAAGATGATTTCTGTAGTTTAATTAGCTGTAGCTATAAGATGTGTAAATTGATGGAATAATAACCACCATAATCTAATTCGCATAGACCGCGGCTAAATTGTTTCTAACGTTCCTGTAGTAGTTACGAACATAGGTAAACTATATAATTTGATTTTCCGTAATGAATAGGCAAATATTCGATGACACATTCTATAGAATCGCCTTCAAGGTAGTGAGGAACGGTGACAGATCGATTAAAAAACCAAATTGCGAGGAGGCGCAGTTTAACTGCTCCTATCTCTCGACCGAGCCGTAAATCATGTACCTGTATCGGCGTTTATAGGTGTATAAATTACAACATGTTGTTAGTTTAACTGTATATTGTGTGTATAGGTCCAGGGTCGGATCCTCGAAAGGGTATGAATAATTATAGATTTTTACTACCGCGTTTAATAACACTTGAGATACTCGGATGTGGGGTAAAAGATGGGAAGGGGTGAGTGTGACGCGGATTTTCATTTTCGTATTATATTGCGAGATCCCCGGCTCGCAAATCTTGTCAGGGGGTCGCTAAGATGGCCCAGCTACGAACGTACCTGTCTTTCAGAGCATAAAGTTTACAACCTCTTTGTAATACGGGGACATTAAGAGGCCTCGGGTTTCCTTGAGGGTCCTCGCCATTCATTGAGTATTTTTTTTTTCTTTTTTTTCGATGAGGCGTCGTAAATTGGCGGTTATGTTTCTGAATGGGTGACAAGAGGCCTTGCGCCACAAAATGACCTCCAGTTTGGGTTCGCCCGGCTATTAAAAAACCGGATTGACTCAACTTTGAGCGAATAACGTTTACAAGCGATTGTCATTTCTAGTTAGTGATGAAAATATACGGGGACCTTTGATCCAACTTAAGCCCTCAGTGTTCGCTGTATTACATTCTGAATCAAAATTGAACTTTTCACGTCATTAAGAAAGTATTAAAGGAGTCCAGTTCTATATAAATCATCTATCGTAGGTCGATGAATTTTCAAGACTGCTCATGTCATCAAAATTGGAAGGTATTCGGAGTATTTCTTGAAACAATAATTTTTTCATCATTTTACAAGTATACGCAAGATTCGTGAATTGTGATCAAGTGAAATAACTCAATATTCTAGTTCCTGTACAATTTTTAGAAGATTTCGGTATTTTGTTTGATTATTTTATTACAATTCGCGCAACGCATCTTCCTTAGCTCAATAGATGGATATTAAACAATTTTATTGTTTTTTTTTTTTTTTGTTAATTCCTCGAATAATCAACCTGTTTTTGTGCCAGAGGCCAACCTCTCCAATTTGCTCCAAAATTCAACAGTTTGCGTTGCAAGATTTCACATCCAAAACCAAGTACGCTGTTTTTAGATTTCTAAAGGTTTCTGAAAATTTGAAATTTTGGTCTGAAACTCTTCCTGGCTCTAGTTGGTCATCGAAACTCCCCTCTTTGTGGCTCAAATTGGAGAGAAGGGTGAAAATGTCCTTTTCGAAACTCGATTTGCAATTAGACAAGTGAGGTATCATTTTCCATTGAATTTTAGACGCTGATTTCATTGGAATGAGTCTCGCGAATCAGAATGAATGCGAATCTGATTTCGGCAGATGACGGCAACAGGGCGCTCAAAACCTCCTGTTTTGATATTTGCCTGGCCTGTAATAATATTCCTTAAAGCAGTGCGTCTGAACTGTAAGGTTTCTTTTCTTCGTTCTTCGGATATTGAAGCCGAATGTTTCACCTACCATTTCATCCCTTATTTTCTCATCATCCAAAGGAGGGGTAAAACTAGAAAAATTCGATTTTTGGGTGAAATATCCAATTTGCCGCGTTATATAATCTTGAAAGTTGCTGCGCCTACAGTAAAATAGGGTTAAACCAGAAGGGGGAAATAGGGGGAATAAGATCCACTTTTATATTCATTTTTCGTGATAGGACAGTTAAGACGTAAAAAGCAGAAACCAAAAAAAGGATGAATAAAGTCGAGGTTTTAAATAAACTATTATTATTTGTCACTAGGCTGACAAGTCTGCTATTAATGACGGAAAGCAGCCTGTATGGAGCTCATGAACGATCGTTTGGATTTTAAATGAAAACATCATCTTCCGACCCTCCCCCTCCCCCATCGTATGTCGAGATATTTTGTCATCCCTTTTCTGTTTTTCATATTTTCTTTCTATTGTCAGGGGCCTTCGTATTGTTTCCCTACCAGGAGGCCAAATCAACTCATTGGAAGAGGGTGAGCTTAGATAGGTTTCGGGATAGAAATAGGTCTCTCTCTATAAATTTTCACGATATCGATACCGGTGAAAGCCATGATACCTCTGGTAGAAATAGTGTCAAAGACGAAGATAGGCGGGATCAAGATGTTTCTCGCACGGACAAAAGGCTGCTTGGGTTCGTGCCTCTTGTGACCTGGCAGAGGAGGATGACCCTGCAATAACTTCTTTAGAAGTGAGGGGGAAAAAAAGAGCAACAAATCTCCCGAAGGTAGACGCCCCCTGTCGCCAGGCTCTTGTTGAAACAAGACACTTCTGCCCTGTGTTATCGTGGCCGAAAAGACAGGCTCTGGCACCAAGTCACCTGCTCATCTCATCCTCTCGAAACAGAAGGCGCTGAACGAAAAAAAAGGTCACTAAAACGACGTGGAAAGGGAAAAAACCACAACCTTGACGACTTAATTTCGCTGTGTCGATTTCAGAGACGCATAAAAGTCAACCACTTTACGACTTACAGTCTCGGTTTGGGGCTTCGAAATTTACTATTCTCATGCAACGTACAAAACGCTGTTTCCCACTAGGAACCACTTTAGATCGCTGGCCCTAACATGAGATCCAGGGTGGAATTTATAGTCCGCCCAGCGTTATCCACGTTATCCATCGTTCTTTAGTTCGATTAAACGCGAAAATTGTGTATAAGATACGGGTTGCTGAGTAATAGTTTTGCCCTTTACAGGAAGTCAACTCCCGTGAAAGCTCCGGTACTCGTGAGTTTCTTGGAAAATAACACGATTTTGGCTTGTTCGAGAGATTTTCATTTGACAAGGATTAAAATCTGAGAATTTCGCGGTCGTTTTCTGCACCATTCGTATATTATTTCCTCTTTCGCAATAGCTGCAGTTTACCAAAGTTTCCAAACAATATCCAAATTCGTTTTCTTTTTTTCAAAAAAACTGATTTTATGAAGAGTTGACCGCGAATATTAAAATGCCCCATTCATTCTCAATTTTATTCCAAATGGCCGTAGAACTCCTTTCCGGCGATGATTTCTTCTCTAGGGAAAGATTCCTTGGCCGAGAAAGTGCACTCTGTGAAACCTCGAAGAAAAAAAAGGCTCGCAGATCTCTTCTGAAGGCGAGGCCAAGTTTCTTATCTTCTGTGACTAGTCAAGTAAAACGTGATTTTCACTCAAGACCATCGTAGTATGTTCAGTTTTTCTCTTACCTCAACGAGGAAGCAAACCTAGGTAGGTGTGACCAAGGTGTGCATCAAATCGAAATTCACGTCATTACAGGGAAAGTTATTCGAATGGTTCTCGTTGGTTTATTGGTAATTTGAGTAAAATCAGAAAGACTCTGATTGCCCAGAAGATGGCCCGGGTTGCTTTAAAATTTAAATTTTTTTTTTTTTTTTTTAATTTGAATACTTGGCTGTTTGCGCGGGAGACGCGGAATATCAATTGACCTGTAAGAAGTTCTGAATCGCAAAATAAGTACCAATATTGTGTTAGCAAGATGAAAATTCATTAAGAAAAATCATTTTGTGACAATTTATTAACGCATTATGATCCTAGAATAGCCCTCCACTCAGGTTAATCATTTCGATTACTCAACACAAAAATCATTATATCTCATATCACACACAATTTACAGTAACTTTACTCATTAAAATGGCAACCGTAAGTATTTTTTGTTAACTTGAATTCTTCCCAACATCTTAAAATTCTGCCTCTGTCACTTTTTTGGCCCTCTGCCACCAATCAAGATGATATTAGACCTCAAATGCGGCTCATGATAAGTGTTTCGACGTTGAATCGCGTGGTTTGACCTCATTTTACCTGATTCGCGATACAATTATCTTCTTGCCGCAATTAAACAATGGCGTTGATGCGAATATGTCATATTTAAAGTTGATTGCTGTAGAATACGATATATATATCGTACAACTTGCAAACTCGATATTATTCTCTTTGAAATGCGTCATTATCTGATTTGGACGCGTTAAATGGGGTCAAATCGTGAAAATGATATTTTTTCGGGAATAATCATTGAATGAAAAGCGTGATAAATCATGTGCTGCGCTCATGTTTACCGTTTTTACCTCGCGAGAACGATAAATAACTAAATACAACTCACTAAACACTATTTTAGTTATAACCTTCCTGGTTAGACGAACTACGCCTAATTCGCCCTTTGTTCCCCTGTACACCCTTTCTTCTCCGTCTCCGCCCTCAGACGCTTATAATCTCAGAATTATTCACAAATTAAAACAGACCCCACTTATGTGCATGATGTGGAAAGAGGAGCTATTACGAAAATAACAATAATTCAAGAACGACCGACGGCCCTTTGCGTGCGGCGTGAACCCACTGATTAACGATAAATGTTGTAAATTCGTATAAAAACGCGCGAATTTTTTTGTCGAATCACTACTATACACGCGTACGTCTTTGATGAGCAGTTCGTCTCATACTTAAAAAAGGAACCTATTCAATTAGAGTAAGTAATATGATAATTCTTGAATGGTAAAGGACGAACGCAATTATTGGTAACTATATCTTTCAAAGACAACCCGTTATCAATCCCATCGTTATTATCACTGATGAGCATGAGCGCTCGCTTTTTCATGCTAGGGAGTGATGGTTGGTTGCTCAGAATTCTGGATCCGTGAAATCTTCACTTTGTTAATTCACAGTTCGTCATTTAAGCATCGCGATATTTCTTCATATTATTCCTCGATCATACTATGAAATGGGGTTTTAAAATAAAATACAAACGGTTTCACCATTTATATGTTATATTATTATTATATCTCAAATCTGACCTATCTAGAGATCAGAAGACACGATTTGCTCAAATATCTCTCAGCATAATAAATCGTTATGGAGAATTCTAAATTTTTGGCGAATTTGAAGTTCACAAGAACAGTTTTTGGTTGATTGCTCCTTGAATAGTCAACCCTATGTCAATTATGCCAGAGTTCAACCTCTCAGATTGGCGCCAAATTCACATTATACGTTTCATGATGTGTAGATGTAGCAATCAAAATGTCCGTTGTCCCTACGCCGTCCGCCGCCCAAGCCGTATTCAATAGTAAACCATTTTCTGGGCAGGAAATCTGAATTCTTGGGCAGGGACCCATTTCTGGCTCTAGTTGGCCCTTGAAACATTTTTGAGCCTTATCGGACCAAATTTGGCAAAGATGTGGGTGAAAATGTGTTTTTTGAAAAATCACAATAGAATTTTCGAGATTTTTGGAGGATCCAGGCCTGTGGGGTATCATTTTCCATTAAATATTGAACGCTGAATTGATTGGAATGACTACGGAACACTCCAAACTCACTGTTTTTCCCATAATATTGTTCCATTATTTTTAATTACCCTTTGTGGATGAATTTTACTTTAGGGTGCAGACGAGATGTAGCTGAACGTACGAGTACGAAATCCGCTGACATCCTTTTATATCTCACGGATCAATTTCGAGAAATGATTTCACTGAGAACTTTCCAAATGAGTGCTAAATTTAAGTCTGATGGCAACGGTAATAACAAAAAGGTGGACAAATTTTGACATTACGTCGTCCCGCGAGTGACCAAAATGATTCATCATTTGAAGAGTCATTCATTACTTAAAAACATGCGTTTTGTTGTGACCGTGTCAAAAAAAGTGCCGTTTAAATCTCTTCATCGGTCACTCAGAGCACCTGAAGTAAATTGCAGAGGAGACCGCGTTCATCTCGTTCGACGCTACAGGAGCTAATTTTATGAGCTGCCTAACGACTCTTTTTTTCTAACTGAGAACTCCAACTAGAAGTCCTTGCTCCTGTTTTTTTATCCACGCTCCTTCTTACCCTGTCTCAACTATCGTTGAGAACCCCATCCTATTCCATCGATCCTTTTGAAGGGGATCGAGTAATCTTTATTTGGTTTTGTTCGATTCCTGCCCGAGGCTTGCCCATTTTCTGCAAGTTACTAATCTCCTCCTTGCACGCCTCTTTCGTCTGTTGGTGGAATCAACCTGTCACGAGTGGACTCAGTCTTCGATAAAGAGGAAATTTTCTAGCGCTGGTTCTCCTACATATTCGCGGTCTTCTGTATTAGGCATCAGAAAACCTGAATGGCTTCGTAGCGTCATGATCATTCATGTCGGGGGGTCGACCACTTGCAGAAATATACTCCACAGTGGATACAGAATGAATGTGTGAAGAGTAACGAACAAAAAGAGAAAGAGTAGCAATGATTTTTCTCCTGGAACTGAATGTGGCTCCTGGCGCCCGAAACGTTCATTTTGAAATAGAAAATATATGATTTGTCTTCATTTTTTCCTTGTGAGAAATAAACGAGGTGTTTTGTGCCAAAAATTGGAAATGGATTTTTGGATACCTTAGAAACTATGATAAACTTCCAATGAAAGAATGCCTCTTCAAGGATATTCTTCGCCACACACAGTTTTTGTAAATATCCTGGATTAAAGTTGAAGCAGAAACAAAAAGTTCTTATTTTTCCTAATGGTGTGTGAATGAGGAGGCAAGGTTCAGTCCTGGACATCAACCGACCGTCTTCATCAGGATCAAATAGGATAACTGGGGAGGTCGTTGAGCTGTTATGTGAGGTTTTAGGTCTGTTGTTAAACAAAGCCACTGATCATCAGTGTTTTTCATCATGTATAATAAAGAGAGAAAATTAATTAATTAAAAAAAAAAAATTTTTTTTTGAGTAAAAAAAAAATCAGAGTTTGAGAACCATACTTTTTTTATTGTTGAAAAATACTCGTTCCTAAGCTAAATTGTTACCAGACTTATGACAACTGAAATGTGAACCGTGATCAGCATTTTAAGTAATTCTGTTGCATATGAGACCTGTCGAATATTGTTTGTAGGTTCGTCTATGCGTAAAATTCCACTAACTTCTTCGAAGGATTGAGTTGCAGAAAGTACGTAAAATCAGCCATTTTGATAGGAGTTCCGTCTCGAATAATCTGATCATTGACGTTACGAGGAGCAATATTGTGGCCCCGGTTTGCTCAACAAGTACAATTTTGAACTGAAATCGGCGCTAAATGGTACGTGATTTTGCAAATTTTCAAAGGCTGCGCTTGTAGAAGTCTTGAAACCTTAAAATCACGTAGCTTGCGAGTTATGAACGTTTTGTTTCTTACATGGGGCCTTGGTAGGGTTTTGCTCGGTGCGATCCAGGACGATTTCCATGAAACCTCCCCCGCCTCCCGGTGGCTGGATACATCTTGCCCTCCCAAGAAGGCGCAAATAATCTTCACAGATGATCGGAGTCACGTTTGCTGGGGGAAGCTTCAGGGCTGAAGTATCTCCGAAACGTGTGTCACATACCTGGTGAACGTTGGGGGCGGGCACTGGGGAGCAATTACTTCGCTGATTTCATTCTAGATGCTCTTTCTCAACTAGGTACCTAATATCTTGAGGTGGATCTGATCAAAATTCATGTACAGTGTAGTGTACTATTCATCGTTACTGCTACCATGAACCTGGAGAAGAACGGATTTGTTTCCACCGTTGTTTACTTGAAATTTACTTCTCCTCCGACAATTGGACCTGCTGGTTTGTTTTCTCTTGGCAGTCCAATGGGTACTATAACAGTTTCATATAGAAAAAATACCAATAAGGATGGAGCGTCGAAAAAATTCTCGTAACTCAATTGCAAAACGATCATTTTGACCTGTAAATGAGACCATGTGCGCATCTTCAGGGTTTTTGGAGCATCTCAAGTGCTATTTTCTTGCCTCATCCTTTCATACAGCAGACGATATCCCTTATTTTAAGTCATGAATGTGAAAAAACTTTTTTTTTTTTTTTTTTTTTTTTTTTTTTTTTTTTTTTTTTTTTACAAAGGTTGATTATTCTTTGGAACAAGAGTATGGGGAAACACTGAGTGTGGAGTGTCCAGAGCTCATTCAATAGGTAGCCTATTTTGACTCATACCCAACTGTAGTGTTAGTCAATCGGTAGCGAACGCATTAAATTGGTAAGCGACCCCAGAAGTCGCATCAAAATCTTCCTCATGGACCGTCAAACAAACAAGAAAGAGTTGAGGGATCAAATTTTCATGAAATTTTGGGTGGAATTTAAATCTGCAATGAAAAATGGGGGTCCTCATCTAAAATAAAAAGTTAGTGTCAAATAATTTTATTTGAGATTCATTGCAAAAAAAAAATTAGGTTAAAAAACAGTTATTTACACCCTTAGGACTACTTTTAGGAGGGGGAGTGGGGGGTGGGACAATTCGTGGGACACCCAATATTATAATATAATGTAAAATATAATATAAACATATTATGTTTCTCTACCTCGTCCTCCGGACTCATCCTCACTCATGTCCCTGGAAATTCATGTTAATAGAGGCTTGCAGACAGGCGACAATAAATTCATGCATTAGAATTTCCACTGCAATCATATTTTTTGGGGAAAAAATGTTTCCACTTGGAACTAGCTTCGTATACGAGGTGCGCACTGAGAAGGTTCATGTTCCCTCTGTGGAGTTATTCTCTTCACTGTCACAGGTCACTGACCGGAATTGAAAGGAGATATGTTTAGCCACGATGGCCATTCACAAAAGCCTGGGGAAGTCCCAAAATCTTGAGAAAAATCACGAGCGTTTTCGTTCGAAACATCTGGAATCCTTCTAACGCGTTGTACTCGTCATTCTACCTGCAAGAAAGGATCAACGTTGAATGTCCAGGTACTAAAGAGTTTGCTTTCAGTTGGCTCACTGACGGTGTAAAAATGCGGGGGTTTCCCATTGAGTGGTCAAGGTGGGTCGGGAAGCCTCCAAAACGGATAATCTATCTCGAGGTTCCAAACAATGGTGCACATTTTCGAGTTGTAAACTTTTTCTCGACACCTCTTATCTGTCACACTTTCTTGTCCTTCCTCGTTTCAAAGCGCTCCTTCGAAGAGATTTCCTACAAAATATCGCTTTCCACAATGTCAGTCCGTGCGTTTCGCTGTTCCGTACGTTCATAACAGGTTGTATTCAATGATGTACTCGTTTCGAATCGACATTATTTATT
Source organism: Cyrtorhinus lividipennis (assembly GCA_019603395.1). Classification (NCBI taxonomy): domain Eukaryota; kingdom Metazoa; phylum Arthropoda; class Insecta; order Hemiptera; family Miridae; genus Cyrtorhinus; species Cyrtorhinus lividipennis. The sequence goes on from CM033999.1 coordinate 32,715,114, forward strand.
CTCGATTCAGATTTCTTCATTCACCACTCATCAAGTGATATGCAAAACGAAACCAGTTTGACGTCCACGCCCTTTCACACCTCCTGATTAACAATTTAAATATCGAAAAAATCTGTATGTTTAGTATTCAACAGCCGAAATGAACCCGAATCTATACAAATTGATTTACGAACATCCCCGAAAAACTCATCCCCTTTAGATTTCATATCTTGATTCATTCGTTCAATTCTTCGACTCATGACAAGCGTATATCAACCATCGCTAATCATTTCGGTTCGTCCTTTTCTTTCTGAGCACGAGCTATTTTTTTCGTCGTGATCAAATTGATTTCCGCGTGTGGAGCCTCGTCCTCCTTGTAGAAGAAAACTGATTTGAATATTCTTCGAGTAAATCAAAAATATTGCCTTGACCGAGTTGATGGCTATGCCGCTGCTGGCAACAATATCCCTTCGGTTATTTACAATCGAACGAGGGAAGTGACGGTGCACGGATACACCGTATGTAAATCCTGCAGTAATTTCATTACCTTTTGGCGTATGATGACGCGATGATTTCACTCAAATCAATTGGCAAATAGTCCTTCGAATCGGATTTCTGACTGTCTCGTGGAAATCACGGACGGGCGCATACTAGAACCGTCATATAGCGCCTTGAACGTTCACTGTACACACCTAGTGTGAAATTTGTTCATTAATTCGAGGACCTACCACTTTACCAATCGAGCCAAACACTTTCTGCCTTAAACAAATTTTGCTGGTTCGTGCCGTAGCAGCCCCTAAAATGTCCGCCTTGTTTTGCACTTGAGACGAATATTCAGTCGCTTAACGCGGAAGTTGCTCATCTAAAACATAATATCTTCCCAATAATAATTCGTAAGTACGTTTTCTCTGAGGTCAGAACAGGCTATGTTATACTTCTTGTCCGAACCAGTATAGTAAATTTATTTGGTCGTTAGTAACAGCTTCCTGTAACAGTTCACTGGCAAGTCAGTGCTTGCGTAGTAAATAATAACAATTTTATTTCTGAGGTTTGGTGGTACTTCTGATCTATTCCCGTCCAAGACTTGCAGGAGTTGATTCAGGAAATGATATCTTGAAGTGTGTTACTTTAATTTGTGACTGACTGCCCTAACTGTAAAGCAATGTATCGTTATTGTGTGATCTTGAAATTAAAGGGCAAATTGTGAAGGAATTTATGAACAAATCATTTTTAGAGCGCACCTGTTTACCTAAGTGAGATAAGTGATATACTTTTTGTGGTGTTGAAAGATAAATGCTCGGTTTTTTGCGCACGTTTTTGAGTCAATTCAAGTCAATGCTTTAGGGTGTCTGTTTTCGGGCGAAAGAGGTTAGAAAGAATCAAAGGAGATTGCTGTCGCTATCACATCGTAATTGAAGACTTCGGGTTTTTGTTTGGGCCGTTCAGGCTAATCTTTGTAGCACCAAAAAGGAGGGTAAAAATGAGTTGGTCTGTCTTCTAATAGTTTTATTCCTCGTAGATCAAATCGCAAACGGTTAAAAAACCGACAAGACAACCAAATAATTTTAAAAAATTGAAAAAACTAGTACAATTGTAAAATTATTCCAAATAATGCATTTTGCATCAGTTTAGGCGATGGTTCCGGGGGCATAGGCAGTCATTAAATTCTTCTGATGCGTATAGAGATAGATAACATTGCAGCAGAGACGTTTGACAATGATGGTGGATTTACGAGCAATATAAAACTGATTGATAATTATTATAACGATAAAAGTATGAGATTTTTTGTCATGGAATGAGCAATGCCTGGAAAACATAATCTTTGAGCCTTTTTCGAAAAACTATTTTGAATCACCCTGCATTCAAGTTAAGCGACTTTTTTTCCAACAGAATAAACATTCACGAATCAAAAGTCATAGGACTGTTAGTCTCTCCAGTGCCCCGAATAATTAATCCATTAAGCGCCAAACTCCAAAAGATCCGAAGAGCTTCTTTACTTTCACATTAAGCTCCTGTCTGTCTCTTCATGTCCCTTATCCGACTTGGGAACATTATAAAACCTTTTCCGGACAACCAGCTTCGAGAAGAAGAATTCTCTTTTACATAAATTTGCATTTTTCGGGGAAAGAACCACAAAATCCTCTTAGTTTCGTACAGAAAAAAAAACAAAAACTCGCGCTGCATGAAAAACGATTGACTGTTTGATGCAGTTTTTTTCAATTTTTATACATCTTTATGTTTCGAAACCAATGAATCGGAAAGACGTTCGATTCGTATCATTAAACAAGACATTAACAAAATTAGAAAAAAAAGAAAATCCTTTCTTCGATTTAAAGAGTTTCAATAAACTTTTTTAAGGGAAATAATGAAAAAATACAGGCTTGATAATTCGAGAAAGAAACACGTGTAATAGTGGTTTCTGCATGAAAAACGAAAAAAGCCTATGCTAAGGTCTTAGGATTTAATCGTGTTCCTTCAGATTATGGCAACACTCGAGGAATAGCAGAAATCAAAGGATTTCCGTTATTGAAAATATTGAGCTATGAATAAATCTTTCCAAGGATGCCGGGGATTCTGACTCGAGAAAGTCAATTTTGGAGACGTTGATGGTGATGCACCTCTCGTTCTACGCGTCAAACCATTTGGTCGACGTTATCTTCCCTGTACAACTGGCATTAATTCGCACTTTATCCTCAGATACGAATCTTGACTCGTGCACATTAACACCGATCTCCGGTCGGATGCGTCCAAATTGACCGGTTTGCATAATGATTTTTCGCCCATTCGGTTGCATCGGAGAGTGTACTCTCGAAGAGTTGACTACCAATTGACTTTTTCTCGCCGCTCATTTCCTTTCCAGTCGGTCCCAAGATGTGGGTTATCTGTCCGGATCTTCGTCACGTCTTGAGTTTTGCCTTCGTCGTCAGGGCGAGGCGAGAAAACCATTAATTTAATGGAATTCGATCAATCCCTTATAAAAAAGGCCCTCAGGCCCGACTCGCGAATCCCGGAGTTCATGACCTCGATTCTTTGACGTCTATGTCACTTTAGACGTTTCGCTCTCATTCGCTGAATCGGTCTGAGGTCATTTTAGCGATGAACGGCCCCAAGACTTTGGAGTTGTCTTTACGAGGGCACAAGTTATCGAATCAAGCTCGTTCATCACCTCATCCATCTTGTCCTGCTTAAATCCATCGGCAAATGGCATATTTGCTGGACCGAAATCAGAGTGTCTTCTACGCATTTGCGTGCCTTCAATCGGAATTTTCACTATTTCTCGCTAGCAGCCAGTAGCCATGTAAAGAAGAAGCTTCAAATGTTCAGTTACCCAAAACCGCCTTATATAATTCCGATCTCATATCTTACAATTTGTGCACGCTCTTTTACATGATATATTCTGATCATACATCGATTATATTTCTACCTACCAACGAACAAAGAATATAAAACGCTGCAAATTCTTTCACAGGGGTTGGTCATTCCTCGGACCAGGACCACGAAGGCTCATCCCAATCGATTTAGCGTCCAGCATTATGTGGAAAATGATACCTCACAGGCACCAGAAATCTCAAAAATCCACTTTCGATAGATACCCATTTTGACCCATAACCTCTTCCGGTGGGCACCAATGGTTCCTGGGGCCCGTTCATTTTTCGTAATGCACGTTATGACCCCTACTTCCCCACCCCTCCAAAATATGGTCCGATCGGGCTGAAAAGTTTCGAGAACCAACTAGTGCCAGAAACAGATCCCTGACCCAATTCAGATTTTTATAAAAATTTTCTACTACCAAAGTCGACGTGGACGGCGGACAGACATTTGCTAATTTTGATCTAGACATCTTGAAACACCTAGGAAACATTTTCGGAGAGTTTTAGAACATTTTTGTTGAAAAAATTGAAGAAAATTACACCATCAAATTTTGCTCCAAATGTAAGCCATCAGGCCTGGGTGGATACCAAACACAGTAGATCCAACCCTTGCGCAGCCTAACCATAATGTGAACTTTACAGTCTCAAGCGATGTTCAGTTCCAAGAGCCACGACAAGGCAGTTGTGTTGATCAGAAGGAATGAGTTTTCTGTCCTTTCAACTCCTATTACACCTTAGGTGATGAGCGGGCGAGTTAGTTATAGTCCAACTGCGCTCTGGCGGCATTTATAGCATACTTCTTCAAGTGTATGATTGTGGTCCTATGAGCATGACCAAACACCTCAAACTAACTGAACGAAACGACGAATCAACTGATTGAAATAACTTGTTGGGCTAATATTTTAAATACTACATAAGACAAAAAGTCGTCTCGGTTTAAGAGAAAGCAAGGTAAACATCAACGTATCATCTGATAATCTCTTGATAAATCCTGAATCAGAAGTTTACTTTGTGCTTGCGTCAACTTGAATCCTCGTCCTTCATTTTCATATTCTTCCTTATATTTTCTTCATAAAGGAAGCTATGCACTTTTTTCCCATTGCTAGCTGAGTATTTAAGTAAGATTACTTTTTTCTTTTTCCCACAAGTTATTTACGCTTGTTGTTGTGAAATTCAATTATTCTATTAAGTCCCAAGAGGAATTATCATAATTCATGAATATACGTTATTGCATAAGAACACGACGCTCTCCCGTAACATGCATACTATTGTTTCTATCGTGAATAATAATATAGAAACCTACACTCGAATATTTAGGGAAATCAATAAAATATTCCTCCGGGGGCATTATTCGGGTTCGGAATTCGTTCGAGTCTTCTTGAACGTTTTCAGGACTGAACCTGATCTTATCAGCTGCTGTAAGTGAAGAGACCAGTTTGAAATCGGTGATGGAATCAAAAGGATCGAGTTTCCGTTTGAAAAGTTGAAGAATTTCCGTTGATTTCCAGTCATTTCTAGGTATATTACGATTGAATTCTCTCCAAGGCAGTAAAGTCGTCGAAAAAGAGTCGTGACGTTCGATCGACAATAAAAGTGATTTTCGTTCCCTGTTCGGTTTAGAAAAAAAAGAGGGTAAAAAAGGAGGACCAACTCTTCTTTTTTTCTTAATACTGGGCCCACGAAAAGAGAGCTTAATGTTCTCACGGGATGACATTCCTAGCGTCTGAAAACGTCTTTCGCTCTTGGGACGTTTATAACAACAAGGTCCGATTTTGAGGTCGTGATGTCACGTTCGAGGGCGACATCGTGGACGAATCTCGCTAACTACCGGTGTTCGAAGCTCTGTCGTACGATGATCGGGACATTGTGGTGTTAGAGCCGAGGGTGGACGGAGTCCCCTGGTCGATCATGATCATCTTCGATGTTGTGAAGGTTCGATAACATGACTCACGTCGAGTCACGTTGGGTCTTGGTGTGGAATAAGCGGGTTTTTCTTCGCTTGGTGGTAGTTGTTTTGAACACGGTTTGTGGGATAACCCGACACAGCTCTGTTGATATAGTTTTCGAATAGTTTCCAGCGTTTGTTGTTGTTTCCTTCACGAGAAATTATCGATTTCCCCATCTCAAACCTCCAATAGAAATCTATAAACGAGACATTTCACTGTCTTTGGACCTAAGCAATATCTATATTACCTGAACTCTAGCCTTTGTCTGTTTGGGTACCCGAACTATAATAGACTATACGTTTGTTGTCAGTGGTCAGTGGTACTACGTATATCGGACTGGTATAATAGCTGATTTTGAAGAGATAGTATCCGCCCTAAAAAATGTGATCAGTGGTTATAATTGATGGACCAGTTTTAATCACACTGATCACAGCTCCTAAAAATCCACATAGTATACACAAATTTCAAAAAGTCCCCTCAGCATTAGCCGACACTACATATATAATCGGTTCAACCTCGCTAATTGTGCAAAACAACAGCATAGCGTTCAGTAAAAATACGGTTGCGATTCCTCGTGTCCCGCTTTGACCTAAATTCAGCTCCCAAAATGATCTGTCACGTAACTACCTCGAGGAAAAATTATTGATTTCAATTTCGTCCCAGTTATCATTGTAACTCATTTAATTATTTTCCAGAAACGCTCGAAATTTAAAAAATATTATTATACGTCGCATAAAGTATTTTCCACATTGAGCTAAGTCGAATTTGGTATTGTTTTGTCCCCAGAAAGGGGGACTGGGGCCACAACACTTTCCTGTCTCATGTTGCGCTCACTACATCAGCAACCCGAGCGTACGCACCGAAAATGTGAAGGTAAATAGGCTTGTTTATTTTGACACACCAGGACTTTTTCGTTTCTTGGAAAATTTGATTGATCGTCTCTCGGTCTGGGTCCAAACGCTAAATTCGTATCAAAACGCTTTAGGATACCTTATAACACAATTCAAAGCCCCGAGTGGAGTCATGTGTCTGGATTCTGGAGTGTTCCAGATGGATCCTACTTTATCGATGATAAAATCATGGGTGTAATACGCGAGTTATTTAACCGCAAAATTGTGATTGTGATTCGCCATCGATTATTATTCAAACGTGTTTGCTTACTAAGGAGACTTTAATATCCCACTTCGTTGCCATTTTTTTCATTTAAACATTTCATAATAATGTGAATTAACCCCATTTTCTTCACTGCATCAGTTTCATCCGTCTTCTTGTATGTCAATATTGTCTACTTTACCAAACGCGTTCCGCATATTCGCAGAGAAAATAGTATTTTACTCCGCTCCTCAACACGTTTGCAAAGGCCGTTACAAAAATAGGTTAAGTGTGGCCCGTTGTTGTTGTCCCGTTTAAACAAGACAGTTTTTGTTTGTTCACGTTGAACGTGTTGTTTTGTTGATTGTTTCTTTCTTAACCTAAAGTCGTAACCCGTCTTCCCCTATGGCGCGTCGTCTCTTTTATAGTTGCGGACATAGATGCTTGCCTATTGTTGCATAGAACGTTCGACGTTTCCTATCGCCGAACGTGCTGAAGGAATATATGTTCACCACATCTCTTCACCGTCCGAGAAAGTGTTTTGCTGGTTGATCGTTGCAGAAATACGTCAGTCTGACCTTTTGTGACGTTTAATTCTGGTCCATTAACCAGTAATTGGCAAAAATAAACCCTTAGGTAATTTTTCGTTAATTGTTTCTTTGTTAATCACAGAGGATGCCTAGTTCCTTCGCTTTTTGATTCTATGGAATAAGTAAAAGAGTTGTGGTGTTTGAACATCGTGGACAGTAGAAGGAATGTTCTCGATGTGCATCTGTTTAAATTTCAATACGATTTGTGAAGAAACACCTTTTTAGAAACGGTGCTTGAAGGGAAGTTTTAAAAATCTCCCTTATAAAAAAAAACAAGCCATCTAAGCAGCGAATTTCGGGAGCTCCTTGGTATAAACCCGAAGCGTTCCAAAATATTATAGAACAAATAAGCTGGTAAAATTCACAATGAACTATGAATTAATAAAAACCATTGATTCTTTAATGTATTAGTATTGTGTATAAGACATTTTCGGTCAAGAAAATCACAAAATATGGGTGGCTATTATGTTAAAAATGGTGTTGTGATGATAAAATTGACAACAGCTGAATGGATTTGTGTGAAAACCAAGCATTTAGCTATATCAAAAATATCTGGAGACGGGAAAAAGAGGTAGACAATGCAGAAGAATATTGTGGTGTTTATCGGGTACAAAGGGAGGTCTGATGTGGAGGATGAGGGTTCATTTGGATATTTAACATACCGAAATAAATCGAAGAGAATGTATTTATTTAGGGCATTCTTTCGGCATTTCCAACACGATAATTTCTTGCTCACCTGCCAACTTACTAAAAGTGTTGTTTAGTGACTCTTTAACTCTGGATTATTCGAAAATGAATAATTGTATTCATGTTTCATAAGCACATGCTCTACATGAATGAACAACACGATTCGTTTTCTCTGCCTAAAATAACAAATTTTGTCATTGTTTCAGCAGCAGGACCGTCAGCAGATGCTTGCGGCGGCATATGATCCTTCAAGGGACCTGAGCCCCAACCTGCCATGTCAAGACTCGAGTAACTCTAGTGGGTGTGTGCAAGTTATCATATCATTTTGGATTGACTCCTTGGCTGAGTATCGATTAGTATTACGTCGAGTCGCCTAAAGCGCTGTAATTAATTTAAGTAGTACAATTCAGTTCCGTCGCCTAAACGCGTCATTATACAGGTATCTACGTTTTTTGTGTTGACAGGTGTAGCAGCGCTTCGTCGTCCGCGGGCAGCACGTGCTGCAAATCGGAGTTCACCCCGTGCGGTGACTGTCGGTCGCCGGGTGAATCCGAAACCAAACCCAAAATCTCCGGCCACCCCGCGCCGGGCGAGGATGTTGTCTGTGCGGGGTGCAATTCTAGAATCACCGATAGGTAAATAAACTGTGTGATTATTATTCGATACCTACGTGCCAATAAAAAATTGTGCCTTTTTAAATTTCTATTATTAAAAAAAAAAAAAAAAAAAAAAAAAAAACCCGCTAATAATTTTTAATTTGTTATTATACTTGGTGGATCTCGCCTCCGTGGGAGAGTCTGATTTTCCAATACGAACCTATTTGGCTATAACATAATAAATAACTCTAATAGAAAACACCTCGATATAAACATAATTTTTTAAATTATGTACTCCGCTTTAGGGAGGAAAAAAGAGAAAATGAGTATTTGTTCTGTCTCCGGCTTTGGATGTGTCTATACGTATGGTTTCTGCGCCATTTTAGTGGATTATTCTTAATGGAATAATACTCCTTATAAAAAGTTGCCTAATTTTTACTTTTCACGCTTCAAACTGCAGTGATTCAAATGCCCAAATGTTTGTACTTGTCTGTAGTACGCCGTCCGGGACAAAAAAAGGTCATTTAAAATTGAAATTTCGAACTATCGGCTCCATTTGAGCCCCTAATTAGTTTCAAAGCCTTTCAAAGGTTTTTGGGGTCCTGTAGACGCGTGGGAGTCACAGTTTCATTTAAATCTTGGACGGCAAATCAATTTGGATGGGTCATAGGCTATTTTTCTCCACATACTAGAGACATTAAACGTATGTGAATGAGTTCGCTACGTTTTTCTATACTCTTGATGTTAAGTATGAGACAAATTAATGCTATTTTCAACCCCCTGTTGAAGATACAACTATCTATACACCTCGGAAAAGTAGGTGCTAAATTATTTGTTTAGTCCCCTTTTCAAGACATTAAACATTGTTGATCTACGATTTCGGACAGTACTTACTCTCCTCTTTCGATGAAAAATGTTGTTAATGACTATGTTCATGATGGGTCATCTTCTTTATCTATTTTTATATAACCAATACTCTTAAAAGAGAACTTACGGAAATAATCGTTGAAAATGAAAAAAAATAATGGAGAATTTTTCCAGTATCTTGAGGCTCTTATGGCAATTATTTAAAATTCAACTCACTCCGATTTGTATTGAGAACACTAATTCGACCTTTTTTTTCATTTCAGGTATTACCTTTTCGCCGTGGACCGGAGGTGGCACGCGTCCTGCCTCCAGTGTTCGCAGTGTCGGGTGCCGCTTGAGGGTGAAGTCACATGTTTCGCGCGCGACGGTAGCATATTTTGTAAAAAGGACTATTACAGGTAATATTCTCATTATATAACCAATAATATGCATTAGACGTACGATCTAGTTTCTTTCCTTCGCAGTATGTTTTATTTCTCGGGAGGATGCTATCCGATTCAACTGAGCACACGTCAAACGGACCTCGGTCCATTAGCAACTCAACAAAATGTGGCTAATATCCGCCAAGTCGTCCCCCATAAGTACGCCAAGACGTTCTACGCGAAGCCAGTTATCACTTGTGGTGATCGTTCCTAGCGCGGATAATTTGTCTGGAAAAACCGTGAAATGAGCGATCAACGTATGTACGAAGGCGAAAAATGTGGCGCATCGTTCGTAATTTATTCAACGAAAAACTGAAGGGTCCGCCGATATAAGGTGTAATTCTTTAATGGGAGCTCGGTCCGATACGGCGGATTAATTTCGCTAATAGTCGTACAGTTAGAATGTGCTGGTTCGAAGAAAAATGAAGAGACGAGGAAATGACCCGGTCCTAGGTAGCAGATTACATCCGTGAGAATTCGTATCGAAGTTTATTTGTCGATATTGACACATCAGCCTAATGGTAGTTACGTCGGAGCGGATATGCTAATTCTCTTTTGAAGACAATTAACTGGTCCTTCCCGGAGGCTTGGATCCTAAGGAGAAAGTTCCCACAGGTTCTTCTAGCTCCGAGTCTTTCCCTTTTCATAGCTTCTAGTAGTCAGCCAAGGAGCATATTGACATATAAGAAAGGTACTGCATCTAAGTGCCTTTCCTGTCCTCTCCTGTAGAAAATGTCTTCGTTCCTGAATGATACTCTCCCATCTAATCTGCTGAACAATGAATATTGTTGTATTATCAATTATCGATTATTAAGTATCACCCGAGAACATCTGGACCTCACCTATAAGTGAGGGGGGGGGGGGGCTCTATCAGTCGACAAGATATGGCCGACTGCACTCCTCTCCGCCAATTGACATGCATTTAACGCGCCCAAAACGGATTTTCCCATCGTGAAGAATAATCAAAATAATATTTTACCCAACAATGAAATTACCATTTCAAATCAACGGTCAATCGGCTGGGCGCTGAGGTCATGTTTTATCTAATCAGTTATTTCGACATATGTGATTCCTGTCACATTCTCCTCGACAAACATCGATAGTTTTTTCGGTCGATTAGATTTACGTTCTTTCCGGAGATTGTCAACATAATTTCTGACAAATAATTTTTTAATTTTTTTCCCTTTTCATAATGATTTTTAAATTCATCCTGGTTGTGCTTCACGTTGCAAATTGTCATCATTCACACAAATTCCTGTATCATTTACGCCATTAAGGGTACGTAGCCATCTTGGTACTTATACGTTATGTTTGATGCTCGGTTTTTTGGTTGACTTCACAGAAAACGGTTTGATAATTGAGATTCTACGATTTAAGTGAGCGAGTAAAATCCGTTACCAACGTGTATCCTTCATCTTCAGGCCGCTCCAAGAACCGTACTTTCTCAGGCGCCGGAAATTCATGAAAACGCGTAGTTGATGCGTCCATTGTAAAAGTTTGTGAATGAACCCATATTTTTCCAGTTAAGGCTCCTTCTCCGTTCATTCTCACGGGATTTTTCATTGATTCAAGGCTTTAAAAAGGCGTACTTCCCTTAGAAGGCTTCGAATAAACTAATCCTCGTATCCTCGAGTACGAAACCTGATTTTAATTACTTTCTCACGTCTCGAGCCTTCGAAACATGCGCTTTGCCTTTCGAGTCGTTACTTTCATTCCTGCCGAAAGATTCCCACATGGTTTACGGAGTGGTGGATACGGGAAAAAATCGACTTGAATGATTATTTCGGCTGATTAGACATTTGACGCAACGAGTTGACGTAATCGTTGGTGGAATGAACTGAGAAAATTCAAGTTTTGGGATTAATTGCTAAGACTTCGGAATCTGGTTGTGCCAATAGTGAGCCCCTTTGACCATTTTGTGGGCTGGGGACCAGTATTTTGGCATTCACACCATGGCAGGTGTCGAAGGGTTACATCAACATTCAAAACAACTTCACTTCTAGTTCATATCTGCTCGCTTGCTTACTTGCTCCTCTGTCTACTTCCATTGCGGATAAGCAGATCGTATCAGCAGGCCAGTAACTTGAATAGTACATGTGCATTATTTTGTTCAGTGACGACTGTATGTTAATGAGGCAGCAGGAGCATATTAAGCCATGTGCAGGGTGGTTACGACGGTGCGCAAATAGTCTCTGGGATGCCTTCAGAACAATTCCCCAAAATATAGCTTCGGCTCAGGCTTAGCTACATGGTTTGTGCACGGCCTCTTCCATCACAAGGGATCTAAAACCACTCAGAGAAGCCTGTCAAATACTCTCAGACGTTCAACCGGCGAGTTTTGCAGTTTACGAACCAGTTTTCGAGCTCCAGGTTCCACCTGGCTCGGACTGCTTCAAAACCACGTGATGCCAGTTTTCCCATGAGTGTGATATTGCTCGTGAAGAGGATCAAGTCGACGTCTGAACGATGACCGTCGGACTGTGAAAAGGCCTTGCGGTGCCAGTCCAAACAGATATCTCCAAAGAACCTCTTCCCTCGAGAAGGTCGATCTTATCTGACTGGAATTTCGTGAGATGATCGATGAATCACTTTCGGAGCAACGAAAGTGTCAACGCGACTTTTAGTTGAAAGTCTCATTTCATTAAGTATTAAGAAGGGAGGTCTCTCGATTCATTTAGATGGATGTGACCTCTCCTCTCTGATAACGGTTACTTTTATGAAGTTTGATGGGTTTTTTGTTCTCCTTGAATTCCTCGCTCAACTGAAGAGCATTTTTTCGAAATGACGACGTATGTTGATGAGTATGCACAGCTTGAAATCTAATATTTGTCTGGGTATTCGTTGAACTTTGCAGTGATTGAGATAATCTTAGAGCGATACTTTTAGGGTTTTCATTTCAGGACTCTGAGGCTTCTTAATATGATGTTGGTACAACCGCCTAACTCGAAATTCAACTTTCCGACCCGTTCAAAATTTATGCTTTTTTCAATTTTCTCCCGCCTTCTATTCAGAGCTCATGGTTGCACGGAGTAAAACAATGGATGAAACTTACTTGAAACAAGGTACAAGATGTCATTTTTTAATTTGCAGACGCACTTTCAGAGGAACATATGCAATTAATACAAATAGTAAAATAAATAAAATAAAATAATATTATTCTGACTCTACCCTCTGAGAAAATAAAATCACGAAGAAGAAAGAGCCAGGGAGTTAATTGGACGTGGGGTTTTAGTAATATTAAACCAATATGCTTATTTCTATAATTTCCATCGTTCGCTTATCCTATTTTATTGTCTCGTATCTGTTACGCACTCCCTGCAAACCCCTCCCATTACCTTCGGGCGTATGTACGATATTATAAGGTCACTGTATGCGCTCAAGTCACTCGCTCTACGCAGCCACGGTTGAGCATCGAGCACAAGGCCCACGCCAAGGTGAGAAAGAGGCCTTTTATTTTCTGAGCGCGAAATTATTTACATCGACAACAGCCAGAGGGTTTTGTGGGATCATTCGGATAAAATAGGCGCCGATCCCACGAGTCATTTCTTAGGGCAAGGCCGAGCTATGTTTCACAATGATTCGGTGGGTATTGGAAAATGTGGCGGATTTGCAATGCGTATATGAGAGTGAAGTAGTACGTACGATGAATACGCAGCCATCTGTTTGAAGTTAGTCAGGGTACGTAATCAATTTGATAATACCTATCTTCACGTGGGGTACTGATCAATTAAATGTCTCCTGCTACTGGACTTCACTTTCCCTCATCTTTAGACCAATTCAGTTGATGAAACGAGCCACCATGATGAGCTGAAGGAAGCAAAAATGCTAATTTCGCAATTCGATTCGCACCACATTGTGTTCACGTTCACGACACATTTCCTGTAAAGAGACGATGATCGCTCGCCATTCAACGTCGAAGCCATTCCCCCGTCTTTTATATTCATGTTTCCTTCGGGAACTTGGCGATAGGCGGTTTAGTTCGCAGGTGGTCAATAATGGGCGATCGCGAATGAAAAATTACTTAATCGCGAAGTAACCTCATTCGCTAGTCGTGAAATTTTATTGCTCATCTGCATCGTATTAGCGGAATAGTAGTAATTACAAGCTCGTAATTGTTTATTTCGCACGTGCAAGTCGGATGTAGAAACTCGTTTGTGGAGTTGATGCTCCTGAATGAATGCCGGTTTTCAATCAGCAGCTTGAGTCTTAAAAGTATGTCCGTTAATGAATAATTGAGAATTCCAGGTCGGTAGCGGGAAATTTCCTAATACCTGCGATTTTGGTGTGGGACCTTCTCGAATACTTTCACCAACTGATCAGACCAAATTTTGGGGCAATCTGTTTTTTGAAACTGAATTTTTGGAAAATAACGATGCGGTGAGTCAGTTTTAACTGCATATTGGACGCTGAATCCATTGAGATGGGTCTCGGAGCGATTGGCCCTTCCCGAAGGTGGGTATGAGTCAAAATGGGTACTTATCTACCTATTTAGAATGTGGATTTTGAGATTTTTAGGTATCTAGGCGTGTGAGTTATGATTTATTAGTAAATGTTGCTCTTAAACGATTGGTATATGTGCACGCTCACTGTTTTTCCCATCAGGATTAATGATCCAAGGAATAATCAACTATTGAGGACGAATTTGCCGCATTTTGTCAGTGCTATTCATGTGAGATTCGGGCATCAAAAGGCCCACGTTTGGCTCATGTCGTAGATTGAAGGCCAACTATGACGAGAAGTTCCCCCATGAATGGGAAGGTTCTCTTCTGAAAACTGCTCGTACCAACTGTGAGAACCCTTTCGTCTCGTTCCCGCGCCGCAGGCCTTCCGCTCACACAGAGAAGGTATCCTCATTCATTCCTTTTCTCTGTCCCACCCCCCTGTAGCCCACAAACCCCTCATCCGCCTTCATTAATAAGATTGAAACGACTCAGTGCGAGTTTTGCGACCTTTTCCACGGGAGGTGAGGTGGAATTCCCAACGGATTCTTGAAAATGTGGCATCCGCTGTTGTGTGGATGGGATTCCATAATGTCTTGTACGGATTATATTTCTCTCTTCGAGACCGACATAGTTTTTCGAAATTTGTCCAGTTTTATTAGAACCAACAATGTATATCTTCGGTAAATCGCGTAAGAATACACGGGAATAGTGAGTAGGCTTTGAGAATCTCGATAACTGAACTTGACCTCACGTAAAAACAGCTCAAAAATTTTGGGGAATGAATCGAGTTTCGTTCTCGTTTTTACATTGCTCCGAACTACAAAACACAGATTCTGCAGGCAAAAGTAGAAACTTGACCGCGCGAAAAATTCAACCTCTTGCTCGATTTTAATGAATAATATTATACATGTGTTCTAACCTCCTGGATCGTACATTCTGTTACTGATCTGGCTAGAGCGCAAAATATTTGTAAACTGTCGGGAGTTGGAATGAGGCCAAACTTTGTGACGAGATTGGACGAATTTAAGCTTGTTGGATAAAATGTTATGTTGAACGTTTGTATTCAGAAAGATATCAAATTTGAATCGATTAAAATTATGCTAGTCCATGGAATGTAATACCTCATTTGCTAGTGTCTTCAAAAAATTTCAAAATCCTGAAACGCTCGACCGAACGCAAACCAATTATTATTGATTCAGCGACTAGATTTTTTTCCCCAGAAAATTCCTTACTCGCCCAGAACCACAAAGGGTTGTAAAGCCACATGAATCTGGGTCGTTCTTAGTGTATACATTAGGAAGTATGGATAGAAAAGGCTTTGTATCAGTACAAATAAAAAATAGTACATTTCCAATGAGAATAAAAAACCTGCTTATCCATAAAATCCAATCTATAAACGTCCAGCGAGTTGGGTCATAGCAATAACGGAGGTAAGCATTCGCCAAACTACAAGATCGCGTGAGCCGATTATGGCCACACGAATACAGATACTGAGATCTCCGTGAGGGAAGAGATAAAAGCGTAAAAAAAATTATTTAACATTTTATCTGACGCGATATAGTAAAAACAAGAGGACAGCACATCGGCAGAGGAAATGTCCAAGGAACAGTCAAGTTGACAGAGCGTGGGATGGAAAAGAAATCGGTTGTCGAATGGGCTCAACCGGTCAAAGCCAAGTCAAATCATTAGTATGTAAGGGATTATTGTGGAATTATTCCATCACCTTCCCACGCCATTGCGAGACTTATTCATAAATTTATTCGCAACTTCGGGGCAAGGGCGATAAATCAACGGAAAAACGGTGGAATGTGTCCTTCGAGTGAAAAGTGTAGAGAAACGACCTCAAAACAAGCGATTTTTTTTATTAGGGATGAAAAAAATGAACCTCTTATGTAAAATGGTCTCACTTTTGGGAACCAATCCATTATGGTTACCCACTTTTGGCCTATATTCGAATCAGTATGTTGGCCATGATACCTTGTTGGATGGATCTCACCTTTTGCTATCTTCAGGAGGGCCAAAAACGGGGTTTATCTGACCTTCACTACACATTACCTCTAAAGTCCACGTGTTTCATCGACAAGATCACTCATCACTGTATCATAATTTAAAATAAAGAGTTCCGTATAAAGTGGGCTAATCAGAGTAATTTTTTTCTCGACTTGATACTTGAGAGACAAAGCCACGTTTTCTCGAACAGCTTGAATACTCGCAATGGCGGGTTCTAGCTACGTTTATTTTCGTCTTTACTCAGTTTTTGGTGAAATGAATGGGTCCGGCGGAGCTGCAGAGAACCTAATCAGCGTTTTGTGTTTAAGTTTTGGTTATGTTGCCGCAACGCCTCCCTGTCCTTTTGAATGAATGATGATTAATGTGGGCTTTAGTAACGCGATAATTCCGCGGGATGATAGGTGACCAATGCGCCATACTCAAACAATGCGGAAACATAAGCAGTTCCACGCTGGTTGAATTCATTCATTCCATCAATACACAGAACATTATGCGCTCTTGAGCGCACTAGGTTGCGTCGAACGATTCATTAAAAAGAATAAACGACTCTTGAGCCTAAAACGTGGGACGGAGAATGTATTCATGAATAAACTGCGGCAAAAACCGAGAAACCGATCGTCACCGGAGTAATAAGAAATATAGCGGCGAAGTTTTATGTAGTAACACAACACTGTTGGTCTACCGAAGGGAAATCGAAATCCCATAAAACATATCATTATGGCTTCCTCTCGCCCTAATCGTTATGTGATGGAGATACATTACGAGGCGACTGTTACCTTTGAAAGGTGGCTCCAGAGGGAAAACTGTGGGCGTTTATATGTATGTATGGGACTCTGACTATCTTGTCCGGTCTGTTGTATCGCCTACCAACACCGTCCCATCCCTCTTTTGTGTCGAGAGGCGGATACACTCCATTTGTCTATTTCGTCGAAGGTTTTCAACGCCCTGGGTACTGTACGGGAGCCTCCAACTCGTAAAGTGGTTTTTTCTCCCCCGAAGAGAGGAGATTTGGTGTATCGAGAAGAACTTTACGATGCGTTTATTATTCCGAGTTGATACCAGATCAATTCTTTTTTGTTGAACGTCTAGAACCAAGTTTCGAACAGTATATCAGTCGCGACGACAGTCAACTCCCAAAAAATGTCTCCCTTTGGACGGTCGTACCTTTCCACCATAACAGTTCATTTAAGCATTTCGGTCCGATTTAACATCCTTTATATCATTCCCCAGACATCAATCGCAGTTTTAAGGACGTCTCACGACACACATCCATGTATTGGACGTAGTTTTCCAAGATAATTATCGAGGCTGATTCAAATAAGACTTTCCATCAACCCCAATAGAATATTGTAACTTAGTTTTTACTTTTTTCGAAAGAAAGGGGTCCTCAATTTGGATTATTTTCCTGCGAATGCCTCATGTCATATTGCGTGGACAGGTAAAACGTTTGGGAGTGGAAAAACATTGTCTCTAGGTCTGGTTATAATAAGTTTTCTGGATACACCTGAAAGTTCAATTTAGGAGTTTTAATAATTACCTGTTACGTTGAGCCGAGAAACTGAATGTAAACGCTTGCTAACTTTTGACTTTCCGATCTAAATTAAAGGTATGAACGGTAGTTTAATTATTATTCCTTCCGACATCAGACAACTGACATTTAGTGACTTCTAACGGCTTAGGTAATTGACCCACGAGAGTTGATTAATTAATTCAGAACAGTCGCTCGAGATGACGATCAGCACCGAATCTTCATCTTTCATCGTAGAATAATATATTTTTTTCACTTTCTATGAATAATTTAGTCATTGACGCCCACCGAATGGCCACTGAAGTGTCTCGTTTGATTTTCGATCAGTCTGAATGCGTTTTTTACGATTTATTGACTGTGAAATCGATTTTTTTTTTGTTTTTTAATAAGGTTCGTTGATATCCGAATGGTGGCGACAAAATAGTTATTTCGTTTAATGGGACCACTAAAACGTGATGATGTATTGGTGCATCGGACGTGCTTTCGGTCATTCCATGTTGATGGGATTGTCTCGAAAAGTTGAGTGCGGCCATCATTCTAACGACGAGATTCTTGGATATGAAGTACCTGCTAATTACCTTCTGTAATTAATTTTAAACTCTGAGCTAAAACATCGGTTTGAGATAAAATCAGGGCCTAGATAAAATTTATTTACAGCACACTAATCACAGAAGAGTTGAAATTCCATTTCCGATGAATCAAAATTGTTTGATAGACTGCAGGAAACTTGAAAAGAGGGTTCTTCCCGTGGAATCTACATCCCACCTCTGCCTGTGTATCATGCGTTTCAAACAATAACTATCATTCACCGGGCAATGTATGCCTTGGACAATGTACAATGGACAATGTATTCCTTGGACCAAGAGTATGGGGAAAATGGGGAAAACAGTGAGTGTTTAACGTACGGACTCATTATAATCCATTTAGCGCCCAACGTTTAGAGGAAAATCATATCCCACACACCTAGATCACTGAAAATCGCGAAAATCCGATTTTCAAGAACACAGTTCTACCACTCCTTTCCCCAATTTTCGGGCTGAAAATTTTCGAGGAGCTACTAGAGCCGGAGGTGAGTGCCCAGTGGTGGGTATGGGCCAAAATAGGTACCTACCTACCTATTTTGATAGTGGGTTGTTGAGATTTTTGGGTGCCTAGGCGAGAGAGGTATCACTTTCTACTAAATATTGGACGCTATGAGTCCCGGAAACTCCACACTCACTGTCTTCCACATTTTCCCCATACTTCTGACGAAATTGTACATTTTCTGTTCTTTTCCGTTCTAGTCATCATGAAACGTCCAGAAAAGATCATTCAAGGAATCACCAACAAAAAAGGCCTATTGGATGCGTTGAAATCCTAAAATTCGATGAATAAACTCCATCCGAGTTCCATCTGTGCCCTAGTCACATTCAGCCCAATGAACTGAAAGAATGGCCGGGCCTGAGTATTTTGATATTGGATTTTTGACATTTTTGAGATCTAGGGGATATTATTTTTTCGAAAACTTGAATCGAAAACGCTGAATCGGTTGCCTCACACCAGAAGTAGGTTCCTATGGTTCAAAAAGAATATTTCAACATTTGGATCAAAATATTTTTGTGGAGGAATAATTGTCAGTCCTCTTTTTTCTACTTTTTACATACCTACTCCAATGATGACTTTCCCACTCAAGCAAGATCTACCTCGAATAATTAACCATAGTTGAATAATTAGCTGCTTTTGGTTTATTTTTCTAATCGAATCACCTTGTAAGCGCCAAGTAGCGAGCTGCTCGTTCATTTTTATTGTGAAAACCACAATTTTCGAACCCCGCGATTCCTCAATCTTCACTGGATAATTCCCAGTTGAGTTCAGAGCCGTCTCCCGTGATTTCACGTAATTTTGAAGGGAAAAAATCCGATCTTTCCGTAATAGAAGGTTCCCACGGAAACTCTTCCAAGTAACCCTGAAAGGTAATTGGTGGCAAAAGAAGTCGGTCAACTTCGGGAGTGAACTTTGACGGAGGAGGAAGATTTGCATAATTCAATACTTTGGATGGGTCTATTAGCGGAGCGCCTGATTTATTTGGCTCGTCTTGTGGGAGCTGTTCCTTGTCACAGGTTCGAAACACTTACTTGAGATAGAAAGCTTCAAATTTGTGACATCAGATTCGTGCAATTACTCGTAGAATTACTGCAATCAATTTCCCTTAATCACTTTCCTCAAGACTATAATTTTTCATTTTTAATTAACTACGTGAGTCGGGCGTGGACCTCCCCAGCGAAACGACTTCATCAAGTTTCCCATGTGACCTAAACATAAACTAAAGACTTTAGTGTACTTGTTACTACAAGTACATTTTTTCCTGCTTAAGAACCACAATTACCATTACTGAAATCCATAATTTTAATCAGAAACACGACGATACACCTAAATACCTTTGTTGAGTTATTATCAGGGATTCTGCGAGGCGGGATTATCAGAATTACTAATTTTATGTGGTTAACATAACTTATTGATATCATAATTACGTTATTGGTTAGCAATTGAATCATTCATCATGTGTCGACAATCAAACCAGAGGTACTGTGAGATAAATACTGCTTTAGCGGTTGAATCTGTTCGCCAGATCGTTGAGGTGTGCCTATCTCTGGTAACTGCGATCAATTGCCAACTGATCTACCGCTCTAGAAAAAAGAAAAAAAACCACCTGTGATTTATGTTATTGAAATTGCCTGGTACTCAGATGAACGAGCTCGATACCGACGGCGCTTCCAGATTAGGACAAAATCCATTCGAAAACCGGCCTATCCATCGGTCCAGCCGTCACTAGCCGTCGAGAAGCGCGACAAAAAGGCTCAGCGCGAACCTAGTTTAAAGGTGGAATAAAAACCAAAAAGACTTGGAAAAAAATGTCTTCCAGGAGAAGATCAACCGAACGGAGAGTGAAAAAAATGCAAGTAACAGCCTTGCCGTCGTTTAAATGGGCTCTTTCCAATGTGATTAACTTCTTGAATCGAGGAGCAATAGCTTTGATGGTCAAGTAACCTCTTCTTCTGGGACGGCTATTGTTGAAAGGTGCGTTAATGAAGACATTCACAAGGAGGACTGCTATTCTCACGGTTAGAGGCGGAAGATCCACGCTCGAAAAAGTTTTGATCTCCGCGACAGAGCCGGCACTAATGTAATTCTGATTGCCATTGGGCGTATCGCACGTCATGGAGCTCCTATCCCGGTCAATGTAGAAGCCATAGTTACAGTTGAAAATATGGTGATTCAACTGGACGGCTTGAAAAATTTTGGGAACGCCAATAAAATAGAAGGGAGCCTTACGACTTACAAGGGTCAACAAGGGAACAGGGGTTACAAGGGAATTCGGAAAAGCGACAATAATTGAAAAAAAGTATCAAAAATTAGTAAATATTGTTCAGGTCTGAGTCGCAATGCGTGACTTTCAAAATCCTGACTTGAGGAAAATGCCCATGTCAAAACTTATGTTTCAAAAACTGTAATTATGTTTTCTTCTTCTATTCACCTATCAGTTGTTTCTTCTATTAAAGTAGGTTAATGCCTATCAATCCGTCTATTTTCTCTGCCTTAAATACTAAATACTAAATATACTAATAAACTAAGAATATATATTTAATACTAAAACTAAATTGATCAACATTTTTGAACAATTGATTTCTAGTTCTACATTTAATTCTAGGTTATATTGCAATCTGCTGCAATGCCCAACTGTTTGGATTTGGCGTGAAACCACCCAAAACAGGTCCCTTACCCTATCGAGAGCCAGGAGAATAGTTTAAAGAGTTGCTGCTAAGCACGGTTACAAATCGGTTTAGTGTGATTGGGGAGGGGGGGGGGAGCAATTCTTGAATATTAAATTTATTAAGAATCTGTGTGTCTTGTTGTGACTTAGTGCCACACCATGCAGCCTAAACGGGTTCTAATTTCAAAAATTACTCGTTAATAAAAAAAAAATTGCTAATACAAATGAATCAATAAAACAAAAGGCGCTGCTTTTTTCTTCAGAACTCGAGCGCATTACTGCGGAACCGCGTGATTTATTTTTTATTTAATAATAATTATTGATTGGGATCTAAAATACCACCTAATCGTGCTATGAAATCTCTTCACACACAAAACGAACACAAACAAGGCCAAAATTCTACTTTGTTCTAAAATAGTTTTAATGAGATATCATTGAGGACCGATTCATTCACTTCCGCCAACATGGAACAATGTAAGAAAGATAATGAGCTATTTTTTTCTTAATACAAACAATTTATTTAGTTGAAACGTTTCTGTTGAATGAACTGGAGAGCGACCGGGACCACGTTGTTGTCTGGAATATTGGCAACATCCTCAAACTCTTCCATCCCATTCACATAAAAACTTCCCTCGCTCGTTTTTTTGATTTACGCGAAAAATTTTAAAACACACTTTGGCTACCAGGCGGGTTCGAACCATATTTATTTTTACCCATCTTCAGCCCAGACGAGAGGGAGAAGACGCGTCGTAAAATAATACAACCACGAATCTTTTTACAAACACCTTCGGAAAAAATGGACATTACTCATTCAAAAAGAATTATGACTGAGGTATTTTTTTTCTGTTACTTTTTAAATATGTCGGTTATATGGAGAGAGCATCATTTTTTCTTTGTTCACTTCTTGGAACTATAAAGGGTTGTCCCATGCAGTCTTTCGGTTCAACTCGCGACGGAAGGATGTATAAAACAACTGAATGTCACCGTTCGTTTTTCATCTAGGACGCCAGGCCGACGCTTCCAAAGGCGATGGGCGCATTTGGTGGCCAGATTCGGGTGTTGGCTCGACTGTTTTTTCTTAAAGGTTTTCATCAGTATAGCCTCACTAGAAAAGTAAGTTTACGTCAGTGATTCAAGTCCGGTGGACAATGTTAGAAGTTGTTGACGGTCTGCCATCGAAATTCTATGAGTATTTATTGAGTATACGTTCGAATCTGTAATGAAAGAGGCAGAAATATCCTCACTTTTATTAGAACAAGACGGCATTAAAAAAGTAAATCTAGTCCACCGCCAATAATAGCTTATCATAATAGCTATTCTACCTCAGGAAAATGAAATCGCTGAAAATAATCAATTTGTGTTTGTATCGTCAAAAATTTGTTTTTTTCTCCATTAATTCTCACTTTTACTGACTCAAAATCTGAAATGACCATCCGCCGTCCTGGTCGAAAAAAGAACATCAAAACATCAAAAATCCTGAAATTTTGCACGGGTCTTGGGTAGTGGATGAGCCGAACTCTTTTTCAGCCCAAGTATGGGCAAAATGTGTATTTTAACTTTTGGACGCTTAGTCTAATAGTTTTGAACCTATGGGTGAAAATTGATAACTTATTAAGGACAGATTTTTAGAGGCGTGTGATATCATTTCCCACCAAATTTTCGACTCCAAATCGTTTGAGATGATACACAGTCCAGTAAAAAAATATACCATAGCGTTTTTTCGTAGAGGTCAGCAGTCATTGTTTTCAGAGAATTAAAGTTCGTAGTGCCTTCAAGGGGTCGATTTTACAAATCTGCAACAAAAAATGTGTTTAGACTTTTCTTTTCAGAGGGTTCGTTTACCTAGTTATTCACGGTTAAAGATTTTTTGATTTGAAGTCATTAAAACGACTAGGACTCCTTTAATTTACAAGATAATCTCAAGTCTGAGTACACCGTTGGAAAGAGCGTCAAATTTCCCACCTGATGAATCCCTAAATGTCTGCAATAATTGAGTGGTTATATGCGCTACTCCTCCAAAAATGTGCACTTGTAATCGTGTCGGCCCCCCCCCCCCCCTCTCCACTAGGGATTTCGTGACACATGTATTGTGCTTGACCTGATTCAACTACCAATTTATTACTGGGGATGACGGACTTTGCTTCTCGTTTTGTACGAAATTTCTGTAGGTAATGAAGTCGAGTTTTCGAGCAGACGGCACCTCAGTGTGGATTTCACACAGACTGTCACGGCCCACTTGGGACCATGTGTAGGAGGGCACTTCCCTTGGGAACTTTCGGAGCGCGATCGCCTGGTAAACAAACGTCTAGGGCGAGCGCAAGAGCTGGTAACCCGATACAAGCGGGCCTCCTCTTATCTGATAGTGGCATCCTACGTGCTCCACATTTTCCAAACGGTATTGTTGTGAAGGAAGCTTCAATTAGCATCTCTGCTCGAAACAATAAGAGCACACGGGACGTCTTGTAAGGCGCTCGAGCGGCGATGAAACTCAACAACCAGAGCGCATTGCTCTCATTTTACAACAGTCGAGTCAAGACGATCTTGTCAACCGGCAACTGATATGGGTGACACAATTAAAAACCCTCGACGCCCGTAATTGCCTTTTAGTGCAATTATTCGACGTGTACCTACGTTAGATACTGCAGCAGAATCATGCAATTTCTAGTTGATGGCTTGCAATGATCGTGTTGTCACGAAATTCGACCATTCCGAACAATCGATGTGGCTGAACGACACCGTTCGATATGTATCTTCTAATTTGAGAAATCGGAGTGGAAATCATCCATTCAACTACAACACCCCTACGATGAGGTGTTAGAGCAACCTAACACTTTATTTCGTTCACAAATATCCACATCGTTCATTTCTCGTTCTCTTGACCTATTTGTGTCCGACATGAAATATTGTGATTTTATTATATTAAAGGTCTATATAAAGTTTATTTAGGGAATTCCCCCTTTTTTTGTTGGAAAATCCTTAGAACGGTTGATTGATTGGAACACACTCAGTAAGCTGTAATTACTCCAATAATGTCTGAAAAATATCTGTGTCATCAACCATCTTCAAGTTCGGATTCAATACGTGATCGAGTTTCGTACCCCCAAAAAATTAAAATAAATCCTCGAATGGAATCGACACATTTCATGAATGGGAGCTGACAGGTTGGGCAACCTTGTCAAAGATAGCCGTTAATTATCACCTTGCTTCCGAAAAAAGCTTCACAAACCTTCAGAAACGCCATCCAAAACTCGTTGGAATGTTTTCTACATTTTTATGATGTATGTATTCTATATATTCTACATATCTATCTCTGCCTATTCTCACGTCAACCGTTGACGAATTTTCGATGGGTTCGGTTTGAAATTTAAACATTTTATCGAAGTTATTGTTTTTTTTCCTAATGGTGTTTTAATTGGCTTCAAAGTGCATAAAAGTTGGTAAATTGGCCTCTTACGCTTGGCTATCCCTTGAATAATCAACCTATGCAATTATGGTGGGATGAACCTCTCCGATTGGCCCCAAAATTTGACAGTCCACGTTTCATGATGACCGCCATCCACGCCGTTTTGGGAAGTAGATAAGTTTTAAAAAAACTGAAATTTCGGTGTACGTCCTCTTTTCTACTCCCATTGGTCATCGATACTTTTCAGACCGGTCATTATAAATTTAGGAAGGGTATGGGCGAAAATGTGTTTTTTGAAACTCGATGATCTGACTTATGGGGGTTCTAGGCTTGTGGGGTGTAATTTTCCACTAAAATTTGGACGCTGAATCCATTGAGATAGGTCCCGGACCGATTGGTGGTCGCTGGAGGTAGGTATGGATCAAAATGGGTGCCTACACGCCTATTTCGATTTCTAGGCGTGTGTAGTATGAATATCTACTAAATTTTTGACGATGAATTGAGTGCATTGAGACACTTCACACTCAATGTTTTCCCCATAATCTTGCCTCAAGGAGTAATAACCGACCTTTGTGGAAGAATCTGCTGCGCTTTTCCATCGAGCTTAGTTACTCAGCCTCAAATTCATCCTGCGGAAACGCTGATTCATATCAACACCAATTTTGGTCCGAACCAGGCTACAATTTCCTCTCAATGACGACCATTCCGCTTTGAGCGCTCCCCTTCAAAACTGCTGCGTGTCGCGGTACTAAAAGATTGGCGATCTTTTATCTGTTGACCCTCCCAACCGTTTGAGGTAGTAAAGGCGACACGACACGCTCTTTTGACCGCCCTTGATTCATGCCAAAGGAGAAAGCCTGAGCTCAACGCGAATTAAGTTTTTTCAATTTTCATAAATTTTGCCATTCACGCGGTGACTTTGCTTTTTTTTTGGAGCGAGCTACTGTGTACTCATAACTCTCTGTGATATTATCCAAACATTACCCGACATTGCAACAATCTTGCAACTGATCTTTACTACGTTACGGGTCCGTTGACTCGCCGAGAATCCGCATTCGATCGTACAACTTGCATGTCTCGTTATTCGGTTGTAAATTAAACGTATCCAACAGAAAATTGCTCATTTATTGCGTTGACAGTAAATTCTGATTCCGCAGTTACCGTACGAAAAATCAACATAACGTGAGGAATTACTCAAGTTTATAACCCGTGAAAGGAATTCACTGTGTTAAATGAGTCCCAAAATGTAAGAGGCTAATTCGTCGAGGAGAACGGAAGAACAAAAAAAAATTAATAATAATTATGTGAAAGATGAATGAATGCCATAAACCTACGAGGCCATAATTTCTCATCAGAACCGCTCACCACTTCAGAATTATCTTCATTTTAATTTTTGTTGTATTTTCGTGGAAAAGATATCTCTTGTACAGTTAAATTTTCACCTAGAAGAACATTTTCCGAGTTAATCAATTTTGTTTGGTCCGTGCTGGTTGAGTCCTCATCCGGCTTTTAAAATTAACTATAAATCAGTCACGACTTCATATTTTTTGCAACAGGATTTGACAAAATACAAGCCCCAAAACATACAGCATGACCACTTGTTTTGGTTATGTTCGAGTTTTGACCGATATTAATATCTACTATAGTTTCACAAAATTTTGTCAAATCTTGATATTGTCGTACGTTTCACTCGACGATTTCATTGCCCATATTTCTCCTTCAAAATAATTTCAGCTTCTTCCCAATTGAGTCATTAGACGAACTCTGTCGGGCTAACCGGCAAGGTACCGTTAAACGATACAAATAATGGAAAAGTAAACATTAACTCACCCCATGGTGGTCCGTGTGCCCCTCAAAACGCATCCGCACTCAACAAAAGCCATTGCCAGCGTGTTTACAATTAGACAAAAAGCGTACAACCGTATACTCAGGAGCTTATAATTAGTGAAGTAATTTGTCTTCTGTTGGGCCCTTTTTCACTTTGCTTAATTACTGCAAGCCCGTTGATGTCTTTCTCGTTTTAAACTCCTGTCAAAAGTGGTGGTTTCTCCTCTGTAGTAACGCCTTTATGGAGTATTGACTTCACCAAAACGACCAATCAACAAAATCTTTGTGTGTGTTTCTAAATGCATTATTCATGTATTCATGCATTTATTCATCCTTTTTTATTCGCTCATTTTAAACCTAGGTACGGCTCAAAATTTGAGTACCTCCTATTTATTAATTTTATTTTATTGTTGACTAGGGAATACTTTTTTTGGATTTTTATTAGAAAATAAAGGAGTCTCAGCTTTCAGAATTTGTGGCTCGAGTTCAATAAAAAGTGGAAATTCGATTTCAGGAAATTTCAGTTTAGAACGGATGATCAAATTTAGGATTTTCTTACACCCTCAGAAGCGTTTCAAATTACAAAAGATGACACTTGTTAATAGTGTTACCAGGATCGGTTTCGTGCTGCTATTTTTTTTACATCTTGACGCTTTTTATATATTGAAGTAACGGAGATATGAAAATAGAATTATTCCTGGCACGCACGAATTGGCCAAATGAAGGCTGGTTTGACATTATATGAGCGCTTAGAAGTTGAGTTCGATGCTTTACTTTTTCACACTGATTGTATTGGTGCGTAAAATTATTCTCCTAAACTGTGGAATCTTCAAAAATCATCACAAAAGGCGATGTAAGGGGATTTAAACTGGATTTCTGTAGGGCGACCCACGCCTCCTGTATAGGACGGGTGGTCAAGAGTATAGTGGAATGTTGTATTACACTCCTAAAGTGGAAAACCTAAAGATCGACGGCCGCTATTTTTCGCCGAAATCTTTTTAGCCTTCGGGTGGTCATAACACGAGCCCATTGGGTCCGAAAGGAATGCCCCTGATGCTCAGGGATGTCAAGAAGGTAATCTAGCTCGTCCGCAAAGCTTCCTTCCCGTCGATTCAAATTAATAGTCGGACCTGCGATGTAACTGGACCAAATATCTTCCTGTTTTGACATGAGGAAAGAGAAGGGAAAATTCGGATACCCCGCTTGGAAAAACACTCAACCCAGCACATTCACTTAGTATGGCGAATGAATTTCATTAATACATTTTATTGCTAGTATGTGATAAATTCCTTCAATAAAGTTGCTTCTGCAACTGACTTTTTCGTTATATTTCATTTATTTGACCTAAAACCGCCTAACTTTACTGTTCCAGGTATGTGGACGATCATAATCATAATCTCTTAACGGTGAGCTAATTTCATATTTTTAACAAAGTGAATAACTATAAGCTATAAATAAAAATAAAGGTAGATCTCAGTTTTTTTCGAATTTTTAGCGATTTGAACACAAACGCTGATAAATCTTATTCAAGGACAGTGTGACAGAAAGCGAACCATATCTGATTCCTTCTGTTTCATTGAATGAATTATAGATAATGCATGAAGTAACACTTCTGTGGAAGATCATTATTTCGTATAATTCTGCAATCAATCTTCGGGTGTTCTAACCCACTACAAATCTCGGTTTACGATGTTTTGGGTCACGGAAAGAAGTCTAGCCAAGTTTGCCAAGTTTTTCATAATTTATGCAGGACTCTGCCGCTGAAACGGGCCACTCCTGTGACGTCACGGTTGTGGTTTGCTGTTGGACAAGAAATAAAACGTTCTTGGGGTACATGGTAAATTGTGTGTACCCAGCTGTATTGTTAATCATAACGATAGAAAGCACATTTTGACTAATTTATTTATCTTCTTTGTATGGCGGTGTTGTGTCTTCTTCCGTTATTGCACTGTGTCACCTCGAGTAGCTCATCTCCAAACTAGTTGTTAATAAAGCTGTCCACTTCTGACGTCAGCTCTGGCAGTCACTTGGCTCTTCCCTCCCAAAACTCTCGGCTTCCCTTAACAATCTCCTGAATACTTGAGCGCGTTTTGGTGAGCGTGAGTTGCAGATATGTGAAATGCCTTCAAGAATAAATGTTAATGAATCTATTTAAAAAGGGAAAAAGAGAAAAGCTCTATTGGGTGTCACCTTATCAAGTGACAGATTAGCTCTGTTATTATGCATAATCAACAGTGTTCTTGCTATTTGAGAGAGGCAAAATAGAGTCTGATTCACTTGCCAGCTTGTACATTACCTGTAACTCACTCGGTGTTCCATTATTAAAACGTTAAAAATGGTCTCTCAAAAGGGACTCGAAAACACATCTAGCGTACAATCTACAGTTGCACGAGGAGAAGCCACCCATCACCCGCTTGTTTCGTCTTTACGATGTTGTGACAGGCGACCACAAGAGACCACACGGGAGATGTTTGTTTATTTTGGATTTCCGAATGGCATGTAAGAGGCGCTACACTGCTTGCCTTCGCGTCATTTCTCTGACACGACTACCGAGGGTCGCTCTCAGAACATCACTCACCCGTCCTTTCCTTTCGCTCGAAAATAGATTTTATTAACCACTTATGTTTGAACGGGAACCCGATTTTCACAATGGACGAATTTGATAGCTTCAGGAATATTTTCTCGGGGTAATGGAGGTCGATGCGTTAGGGACTCATCCAATATAAAATCATTTTTCTAGCCCCGAATTTCCCGTTAATGCAAAAGTATTACTATTAATTGAAATAAAAATGCGCTGTTTCCTGTTTTGAACTAAAATTAAATTTTCAATTTTATCGTAGCCTCTTCAACACGTTTTGAAGACGTGGTGATTTGAGAAATGTTTTAATACAGCCGGCAGTAGAATTCACTCCACATTTTTCTAAATTGTCTGACAATCATGAAATGGCGTTGATGTCTCACCGCGTATAATTACGGATGTTGAGATATTGTTAATACGAAATAGGAGCTTTTCCTATTTCACTACTTTTTCTTTCGGTACCCGGTGTGTATTGGAATTTCCGATACTTTCTCCTATTCGATACCTAGAAAAAAAGGAAGCACAATTTTGATTCTTTACCCTACAAACTCCCTTCCCCTTTCTGTTATGAACACGTTGATATAATCGAATCACTTCTTTTGTTTCTCCGTTATTATGGGTTGTGGGTGAAAATTTCTTTTTAAACTCGATTTTTAGGGACCTAGGCGTGTGGGGTATCATATTCCTCTAAATTTTAGACACTAAATCCATTGAGATGGATGCTAGACCGATTAGAACTCATCGAAGGTGGATAGGGTCAAAATGGGTACGTACCTGCCTTTATGAGGTATCATTTTCCACTAAATTCTGGACAATGAACCGTTTATGATGAGTCCTGGACACACAGTGATTTCCCTGTACTCTTGCTCTGAGGTAACAATAGTAATAATAACAATGAACCATTGTGAAAGAATCTGCCGAGTTTTTCCAATTTAAACAATTAATTATTGTCTCGATGAAGTGCAATAAGTGACTTCACAATTGGTTTTGCTGGATAAAATTTTAGAGAAACTTCCCGTTATTTCGGACTTAGCATTTCAATGTCATCTTTGGGGGCAAATGCTTCTGCCAAATAGCTAATTATATGAGCTCCCTGTTTGCAGACACTATCTTCGATACGTTCTTATATATTCGCCTATTCCTCGGTCCGTTGTTCTATGCTTACTTGAGGTTAAAAGTGGTGGTGCTTGGAAGTTGTTAAATAATTTTTTTTTTAGCAGAAGGACTGACGAATCTTGTGGATTCTAGGGGGAGGGGGATTGTTTTTATAATATTTTCGACGGATCAAAATAACTTTGACGACTGTAGACTTCAGTCTGGAAAGTGGTCGTTGGGAGTCGAAGTTAGAAGAAAAGGAAACGAGGCGGTGCGGATTCGAAGGCGTGAACGGGAGCGAATGGCGGTGAGATGAGGTGATCACGGTTGATTGATTGCCCGACCGAAGACTTCTGTCCGGAGAGGGGGCCCAGCAGTCCACAAAAGCCTCAAAATCTACTGGATGAAGGCACCCGGGAGCTTCGTGACCCCACGCCCAGCACTCGAACAAAAGGAGGGTTCGTTACCGCCCGTTTGTGGCCGCCAGTCGTGGACCTGAAAAACCGACTGAGGTGCCTCTTGCCATTGGCGGCTGTGAGATGTGACTTGATCGAAACCGACAGAGCATCACGAGTGATCATCAAGGAAGCTTAGTTGGAATTAGGCCAAAAGTCTTCATCCATCCTCGAACAGAAAGAAGATGAAAGCCTTCTTCAGAATCTCTTCATGAGGTTTGCAATTTTGAACCGTCATCTCCGAGAGAAAGAAAATCCAAATAAATAAATTTAAGAAAATTATCTTTTTTTTATACTTCAAAGCACCAAGTTGACTTGAATACAGCATAAGTGTTTCACAAAACAGGCATAGCACTAATTTGGTTCTATTGCACATCTCACTTTAACATTCACGTACTGGAGAGCTCGTGAGATTTAGTTCTTTTTGTCTCCAGAGTACAAAATTGTTCACATTAATCGAATGAATCCTGTAGCCTGCCTGATGTGCAGTTGCTTGTTTCTTGATAGTTTCAACAACAGTATCCAATCGCAAATCATTATGGAGCCTGTCATTTCGGAAGTTGCGCGTTTGTGATGCGCCTCGGCACATTATTTTCAAAGCGTCGTGTGATTTTTCTATCTATTCAACATTTTCTATTAAGGTGATCTTTGGTTTAAGGTAATCTTGTCTTCAGGGGCGGCCTCAAGGGTGCTCTCCACTTTCTATCCTGTGTATTTTGAAAAATGGATTTTCGAGATTATTGGCGATTTAGGTGTGTGTGATATCATTTGCGACTTCATTTTTGGACGATGAATCCAATAAGACGAGTCCCGCAACGATTGGCGCCCACTGGAAGATGTTATGGGTCAAAAGAGATATCTATCTACCAATTTCAAAAGTGGGTTTTCAAGATTTCTGGCACTTAAGCGTGTCCCACACTAATTTTTGGACGCTGAATCGATTGGAATGAATCTCCATGCTGCTGGTCCGAGAAATAACCAACCCCTGTAAAAGGATTTGCAGCGTTTATTGATATTACTCATGCACAATAAGTGAAAAGACAATTGGGTAAAACTCAAAGGGCCGTCAATGGTCTTCTGATTGGGCCGTTTATTGACGTACTTCACCCTAGAGATGATCCTCTCCTCACCCAGATTGCGACTGTTTTATTTGAAAAATAGTTGTGTTCTCCGTGAAAAATGTTCTTCGGCATGAATTTTGACCGACTGCAATTTCGCTGATAAAGAAATTGTCCATAAATACGTTTGCTCTTTGAAACCTTTGGGTAAATTCGGCCTATATACTGTAATAACAATATTTTCCTTTAAAAAGCCTAATTCGTACTCCGATAAAATCCGATAATAACAAACATTTTATGCCGATGGTCAAAAAAAGTGCCGTTAGGGTGTACTACCTATAGACGTTTTATCGCGCGTCGAACTAGAAACAGCAACAAAACCTGTGATGTGGGGAAATCTCCATTGTTGTGGTGGTACCCCTGTTTCGTCTCAGAAGATGTTGTCCAAGCGATGGCTTCCTGGCTGAGGGCCATAATGTGATTGATTAAAGTCCTACCAAGCTTGTCCGATTGGTTGGTATAAACTTAAGTATCTGCTTTGGACTTGAGAGGGTTCTTAGTCGTTTTATGGTAATAAGTTCTTTGTATCGTTGAAAGTATAATGGCGGATTCTTGCACACTTGACGAACCTTATGATACGATGACAAGGAAAAGAAGAAAAAAACTCCGTATCGTTTTTTAAATGTTTCAAAGAATCAAGAAATCTCATTGCAATCCTTGTTGTTTATTCATAATTAAATCGCATCAAGATGCACTTGGAACAACGATCCGTTTCATAATAGACTCAGCCGGTGAGACGAGTTGTTCCGACTTTGAATAATACGGGAATGAATTCGCCAGAGCGGCATCAAGCTTTTATCAATCAAAAACTCCCACAGTTTTTTTTTCCTCTTCTTTTTTCCTATCTTATCTCTGACTTCAATTTCAGAGCTTGATGCGCAGCTCCGCCCGTAAACTTTCAGCATTAATAGAGACGGGTGAGCACATTATGCAGCGTCAGCGAACAATAGGGTTTAATTGCTTTTAATTTGAATATACCTCGGGAGTCCGTATGCAGATATAAAGGCGAGAGAAGGGCTCCTTTTAGATGTAAGCCGATTGATAAGATTTTGAAAGGTGAGGCGTAGGATTTTTGTCATTCTTCTCGTGTGTCTTTGACCTCCTTCAGGGCGACGGGAATTAATTCTAATTGTGTTGAAATCTGCTTCCAACTTCACGCTCTGTTCTGGCTATAGCTGGGTCCTATTCACCAATTCAGCATCCCCCCCCCCCCTTTTTTCTTTCAAATTTCCTTCCAAGTGAACTGAAACCAACCTTGACTTCAACAATCCATACCACGCTGTTGCGTGGCACCTACCAGTTGTCAAACAAACTCTGCCCACCTGTTCGCCCTGTTTCACAATCGACATTTTTCCCCAATGGAAATGTGATGCGTGACGTTTGTTTAGAGCTTACCAAACATCAAATCTTTCCAGTAAATATTTGCTGTTTTCCTTTCCGCTCGATGTTTTCCCAGAGTATCCTGTAAAGTTATTTTCTCTTTTTTCATCTATTGAAGCAAAAACTGTTGATTTCAAAACCTTCTCAAAGGATGTTGTGTGGCGGGAGATTGCTGGAACATTACAAAGTATATTGCCGACGTATATCTCGTGAATTCCCCGAAGTGGACGGTTTAGAGTTTAGTGCCAACGTCCTCCTGGCCCTCGGACGGTAATTTATGGCAAAGTTAATGCTACGGATTGTGGTCGAAGGTGGACTCCAAGGCGAGGCTTCTGTCCGCGGATTGTAAACTTAAATCAAAGAAAGTTGCACCGGTTTATGAGTTCCACGTTTTTTTTTTCTTAAATTCTCTTTTTACGCTGTGAACCCTACGCAAGATGATTCGCCTCTGAGAACCCGTCAGGCCTTGAAATCGTACAAGACCGCTTAATATTCGGAGGATAGATGCAGGATTGGTGCATCATTTGTCCATAATTACCCGGCTGTCTTGAAGGACCAATTATATTCATTCTCATTTTCGACCACAGAAGTTAGCATTGATAAGCTTACTAGTGATAAAAATATCAAATATTCTAAATGTCATTGCAGGAAATAAAATGTTCTCGCGTTTTATATTTTTCGCTGAGAAAATTATTACTGTTGCAAGCTCGCACTGGCGCCGGTCAAATGGGCTGCTGGCGTCGCAAGGTCAACGACCTGTGGAGGTTTAAGGGTCTCGAACATTCGGGAACCTCCCCGTTCGTCCCAGAACGTTCTCGACCGGGCAGCAGGTATAAAAACGGGCCCAGAAACGCCGCGCAGTTCAGTTCAATTCGGAGTCTGGATATAGATGCTTCGGGTTATAAATCGTGCCGTGCCGCGTTATAAATAGTGCGACAACCGACCGTGTATTGTGATTCTGTGCAATTGTGTAAATGCGCGAATGTGAACAGTGTATTCAAGTGAACAATTGTTAATAAATTAGTTACGAAGAACATAAATCGTTACAATTGGTGTCAGATGTGGGGTCGCACGAATGGTTGATGTAGCGGCCGATATTCCCCGCAATTTTGGCGTCCATGATGTAAACTGTCTCGTTGGGGCCGTACATTTTCCGAAAGGAGTTAGGATTGTCTTCAGACGAGTCAGATTCTTCTTGCTTTTCCTCTGCAGTCGAATCGTATTTGTATCTTTTCCTGCCCATCGTTGCGGACCTGCGGGTCCGCTTGGAGTTTCCTTGTGGCTGAGGCTCTGGCGCCGTCCTGGAGGTCTCATCCTCTTCGTCGGTCATCTCTGGAGCTTCCTTCTCAAAATCGGCTTTGAAGGACTCCATCACTTCGATGTGATCCAACTCGGCGAAGTACTCGTCCCCGTTGGCAATGCCCGTCTCGTTGGCTTTGGACTCCGTCATAATGTGGCCGACGTACGTCGTGATGAACATCCCTTGAGGGATGTCGTTGACGCAACGAACCCCCCACCCTTTCTTCGGCGTTTTGAACAACTGCAATTTGTGCCTAGTCGGGTGTTGCACTACGCGGTTGATGCAAGTGACAGTGTTGCACTGCACTGAGCATTGCACTCGTAAATACCGAGAAAATGTGCTGATTCAACCTCTGGTACTGATATCCGGTGTTGGTGATGTCACGGTTGAACAGCTTGAAATTGTCATTCGGCAGCCTCCAACATCGACATTTGGATTTATCGCTGCAGTTGTCCGTACAGTCACAACACACTAAAAATCCCGGATCTAAATCAATGTGAACGCCCTCCTGTGGCCTTCGAACAGTCGTGTAGTTATCATATCCGGGCGTTCATGGTCGATTTCGTTGACGCACGGTATAGCATTACGCTCCTCGCCGAATGCTATGTCTTCAATGACAATGAAATTACTAGCGACTGTAAATTGGTCGAAGATCTTTGTTTGGATGTCGAAGTCAAACATGTCAAGCGTGAGGGGAAGTAAAGTTTTTGACAAGTAATTCAAAATGTCTTGAATGTTCTTGAGGCGTTTGCCACAGGGCGCCGTGTACGTCACAAGGTTCGTCTGGTTAGAAAGTTTGCGTTGGAAAGCAAATATTGATGGTATGGCGAGGGGGTTGATGCCTTTGGTTTTATCATCCGAGTATTGCACCCACGTGACGCAGGCGACCGAGCACTTGTGCGACCTGAATATCTGCGGTTTTAGCATGGTAGGCGGCAAACAACGAATGACGCATGATCTTTTGCTGCGATTTTCCTGTCTCACAGTAGACAGTTGATTCATCTTCGTCGGAGCAGCAGGCGACATAGTCGTACTTTTCTTGGCCACTGCCCGCGCCTGCCCTATGTCGCCTTCGATCAAATCGGGTAAATTTGATGAATCTTGACTTACGCGGTTCGACATAGGCACCGCTGTCTCCGGTGGTAAACCCCTGACGACCTTCAAAACTTTCGTCAAAACAATCCCCATGTCTGCTTGGATCTTCTACAAAAACTTGCCTCAACCTTGGTGAGCCCCGGTAAATCCACTATCCAATATCAATCAGTCCTTGAGATTTGGAACAACAAACGGTGCCTGGTTTTGGCTCAACTGCAGATGGAAAATTCTGCCAAACCCTTTGAACTCGTATTCAGGATGTGGGTCCCAAATTTGAGCCACTCGTTCTCTGTAGTGTCCGGAATGGTGGTCGTTGTTCACTTTTCCACACAAGGTAGATTTATCCTTTGGGGTAAAACTTCAGACTAGCAGAGCAAAGACTAGATGAAACGCGGGTGGAAAAAGCGCAAACTAAATGATGTAACCAAGAAGGACAGCTACCCATTACCAAGAATTGATGACACTTTGGACACGCTGGCTGGCTCCCAATGGTTTTCAACGTTGGATCTGAAGAGTGGATACTGGCAAGGTTCTGGGACAGAACAATTCTAAGGAGGGGGCAGTGTTGCAAGCTCGCACTGGCGCCGGTCAAATGGGCTGCTGGCGTCGCAAGGTCAACGACCTGTGGAGGTTTAAGGGTCTCGAACCTTCGGGAACCTCCCCGTTCGTCCCAGAACGTTCTCGACCGGGCAGCAGGTATAAAAACGGGCCCAGAAACGCCGCGCAGTTCAGTTCAATTCGGAGTCTGGATATAGATGCTTCGGGTTATAAATCGTGCCGTGCCGCGTTATAAATAGTGCGACAACCGACGTGGTATTGTGATTCTGTGCAATTGTGTAAATGCGCGAAGTGAACAGTGGATTCA
>CM033999.1:32751610-32875478 GCA_019603395.1 Cyrtorhinus lividipennis
CGCGCGCTATCCACGCTCCTGTTGGAGTGCGACGGTTGGCTCGCGAATGTGCTCATCGGCCCGAGATTGATTTGAATGCGCGGGAACTGGGGTGCACCGCATTCACGTGATCACCAACAAAAGGGTCCAGTGCTGCTGTTGTTCTTGTGCAAGGTAGCTAACATGATTCGCCGCGGTAGAGTATAAATAGGGAATTCCCCATGTAAAACAAGAAAATTGGGTTCCTGTTTGAAAGAAGTTGGAGATGGTGTTATTATTGTAGGCTCTTCTCGGAAACTGAATGCAGTCTAGTAGGATCACACTAGGTATGCCCTTTGAGAAGTACAGAAGTACGCATTTGCAACCATTTCAGGTTGTTGGCTCTTTGCCATTTTGCACCTAGTCAAACAAAGGTACGTGTCCCTGGCTAGATACAGAACCATCGCTTCTTTCTGCAACTTTCGTTCAATTTTCAATATTTAATCAATATTCAAGAGCGAAAAACGAATGTGAATTGTCTGAGGTAACGCTATTCCTTTGTTCAACATGTGAAACAAGGTTTGAACCAGTGCAGTGTGGATTCAGTTGTAACCTGATTGGCTGCCTCTCAGTGAAGGACTTTCTTCGCAAGAAGTTGGTCTGCTCAGACATCCTGTCCCTCTGGCCAGCAACGGTGGGGCTGGGCGACTTGGCAGACGCAGACATATCGACGCTGAGGACACCTGGGTGACAGACGCCCTGGCGCTAATGAAGTAACCCGACCCAGCAGAAGGAAGTGACCTTCTCAATCTCTTCTGGAAGGGATGACTTTCGACCCCCGAAATGAGAAGAAACCCTTCGTTAGCACTCTCGAAAATTGACATCCAGCTCCTCGTAAATAATAGCACGGCGGGTCGCCCGCACCATAAACGCACTCGGAGTTTACGATTTCCCTCTTTAAACTCTTCCAGGCCCATTCACACGGTAAATCCTTCGTTCGTGTGACCCGAGATCAGTAAATCAAGTTGAGGATTCCGCAACCATAAAG
This sequence comes from Cyrtorhinus lividipennis, assembly GCA_019603395.1. Classification (NCBI taxonomy): domain Eukaryota; kingdom Metazoa; phylum Arthropoda; class Insecta; order Hemiptera; family Miridae; genus Cyrtorhinus; species Cyrtorhinus lividipennis. The sequence continues at coordinate 32,752,617 of CM033999.1, forward strand.
ATCAACCATAAACTTCATGAACGATTTTGACTCGCTAAACAAATATCGTCTGACTGGAGCTTCACTTGACGATGCCATAACCCACTGCACCTTAGGACAAGTAAATCAGTGCTTGGTGAGAAAAGGAATCCGTCCAATTGTCTTTTTTATGGTTCGCTGGGCTACGACTTTGCTCAATCAACTTGAATATTACAAAAATACCAGCTTTACACCCCCCACCAGTCATATAACTGGTATTGGTATGTATTTATTACTCATTAGAATATTATGTTTTTCTTAGCGCCTTCTATACTTTTATATCATTTACCTTTGTTCAGTCAATTTGCACAGTAGGCAAAAACTTGAAAACTTTTGGGCCAAACAACACAATCAAAGAAGAACATTGAATTTTCTTCTAATTACTTCAGCAGGTAAGTTTCGAGAAATCGGGAGTTTAATGGTTAAATTATTTAATTTTTGCCAGAATAAAGGCAATACAGGTTAGACATACCTACACTCCGAACTTCGAAATGTAATATTAGAGTATTTTCCGCATGTAGTATTTAGTAAAGTATTTAATGTTCAAACTGCCAAATTCGGTCAAAATTTGATGACGTCATGGGTACCTTTTGTGGGTTAGGTTGACTGTTTTGAACTTTCTACTAGAGCGAGGGCCCAAACAGTACTGGAATCGAGTATTTGAAGAGGTTCCTATTTGTCTGAAGTACATCGGGTGCTGTAAAGATTGAAAAATTAGAGCAGTTATTTGATGATTCATAAGAAAAATAAATTGGCTCTACTATGGCATAGGTACAAAGCTTTGTGACCATGTTACCATCGTGGTGCCAATCAGAACACAATCGTGCCGATTAGATGGAGCCAACGTTATTCTCCTGCGAATAAGTTTACAAAACATTCAATATTTTTACTCTGCGCTCATTTGGTTTGAATCCTATAGACACGCGTGCCTCAGGTCGTCCGTTCTAGGTAGAACAGAGACCGCCTGTTGAGACTACCAATCTCTGATATTTAGTAGCGTCAAAATAAGCCTACCTCTTTTTCTCATTAATTCATTCATTCACATGAAATAACAATGATTGCTGGGAGAAATGTTATCTTAAGCTCTAAATAGCTAATTTTTAAAGTATCGAATTTCTTGTTTTTTCAAGCTTCATCCTCTACTTCGAGCACAAACAAGAACCGCGCCCGTTTCAGGCGATAATTTATTTGAAAAGTTTTGAAAGCTAAGATAAATATGGAGAGAAGAACACGACTTTTTGGAGGTGAAGGGGTGATAAAAATGTAAATTACATTTACCCTGAGTATTGAGCGGCAACAGCGGGGGGCACGGCCCCCGAGGTGCGAAACCCAATGAAGAAACAATATCGGTTTATCATAACAACCACTTAGGTGAAATTAATCAGCATAACCTCCTTCTCTCGAAGGCAAGGAGGGAGATGCTCACGTTTTCAAAGTTCATCACATCTGAGTGGGTAAAGTATGGGATAGTCTTGTATATTCTCCCCCTTAAATATGGCTTTAAAATGAGTCTAGCATAACTTACAAGCGGATTGATATAAACTTATTTCTCGAATGAACACCCTATTTTCTTAAATTCAATGCATGAGACCACAAAGGTACTCACCCTTACGATCGAATACCTGTTGCTAATATTTTCCTGACCATTGTATGATAATATAAAGATAAACCAGCGTGAGCATTTGAAATGGTTATGATGTGGAAATAGTCCATCTTCCAAAAGATTTATTATTATTTTTATTATTTTTGTGAACGTGAATTCTACCCTTTTGTCTCTCCTTCATCGACAAAGGACCGGTTCTCGCATACAAAATTTTTGAAAACATGGGCAACGCTGCATCATTCAACGTAGCTGGTAAAAGGGCTTCTTAAGAAGTGGGTGAAGTATCTTCAAATCATCCAAAGTCTAATAACGTATTCTGTATTAAATACAGAATGAAAAATTTTGTTTCAGTATTTGACATTTAGAAAACTATGAACATCAGATTGGAGTGATGTTGTATATATTGTGATGGATGCAACTGACGCATAGACAGAAGGACTACTCTAATAACTCCCTAGATGTCGTCACCGGCTGCTCATACTACCCCCTCGTGACTCCTTTACAAAGTACACGAACAGCAGCACATTATGATGTTTCCAAAAAGAGGATGAATCGTGTTTCGTCAATTGTACCGCTAGCAAGCTGGATATTTTTGGTCTGTGAATGTTGTGGTGGGGCGAGTACGCTCATTTGAGTAGACTTATATCCTCTAGATTACTCGCATTTAGGTTTTCTTCTGTTATTTTCATAATACCAAGTTTCTTTTTGTTATATTGTATGTGTGTTTTCATTCTATCAACATTCACAGCTATGATTAATCCTTTGGAATCCTCCTATGAGAAGGGGTGGATACAAAAGGAGGAGACACCATATATAATATTTAGTTACGATCTTTCTTCATTAAAAAAACAGCTTTGTTAGATTATTCGGGGATGTTTTTTGGTGAAAACTACGCAAAGAAACTACGAAACTACGCAAGTTCCTAAAAAGCCAGTATCAGAAAAATAAATGAAAAATAGGGCTCATACATAATCCTCAACGTCTCGGTACTAGACTGCGTCGGCATTTAACGAGCATAATAATCCTGACACAATCTGGGCATAATAATTATGATTACGACATGTTTGATCCCACCATCCAAAATTCTCATAATTTTGACATCGGTGGGTGAAAAGGAAAAAATTTCGAGTGGATTCGGATTAGAGTTCAGTCAAGAGGCGGATGTAAAGAGCATATTGAAGGGTGTGAGCTCTTCCCTCGTAGTTGAGAGATTCTGCTCCATGTAGAACATGGCATCCCTCTCTGAGGCCTTTTTGTTGTTCTATACAACCCACATTATAATGAGAACACTCAAGGATGGATGGCTGCTGAAATGAGCATGAAGTGAAAGGATCTTCGGTGGGAGAATTTTCGGCCTTCAGAGGAATACCGCCCTACGATTCCTATATCTCTATAGGAAGCGATCAATCTGTGAAACCAACCAAACTGAAATTTAATCGATGAAGAAAGGGCTGCACAAAATTGTTAAGTGATAGATGGGATGCACATTTAAAAATGTATAATATAATCCATCGATAACATACTAATAATAATACAAATTCACAGAAATCGTTGAAAGCGTGCAAATTATTTATATTAAAAATTAAAACCTGTATGCCACATCAGCACGACTGTGGAGGAAACTGGGATGTTGTTGCTTTATGATAATGGTCCAGAACCTAGTCCTATTTTATCATTAAGCTTTCGACATTTGTGGTAGAAAACATGCGCTTTCATGTTTAACGATACAAATTAACATGAAAAACACAAATTTTGTGGAACTCCATTAATAATATTCTGGCGAAAGAAGGCCCCATTCGTAAAAATAGTATTGTATGCACGATTCACATTTATTATATTTTTACAATAATGGACTTATACTTGGCCAAAATTAGGGGGTGGTGGTGAGTCGAAATGGAGGCTAAACGAATGTTGTGATCCGTCGGGATCTAAACATAGGGTGTTTCTCGATTGATATAAAAATTTTTAGAGCAAAATGAGAGCAAATGGAGTAGAACGCACCTATCTATCTCAATACATTCTCCTAATATGGGTTGTTCTTTCTCTAATAAAGGATCAGTAGAAAAACCACGCCTCCATAAAATCACACTTTTCTTCACTTTAAAAGAAATTGTATACTTTTAACCACATTTTTTGGATTAAATCTGGAATTTTCTATATCAATTTCTAATTCAATTACGTGGATACACCCAAGGACTGTAATAGCGATTCAAACGACTTAAATTAAATTAATTTAATTAAGTTAATTATTTTAATTAAGTTTTTCCTGAAAAATACTCAAAATAACAGAATTTTTAAAAAATAAATAATTTATAAAAAGTTCTGACAACTAAAAAAACTTTATGTAATCTCGCGGTAATTTATTGCATTTTTTGCATCCATAGAATTCAAAGGCTTGAACAATATAACAATAGTATGAAATGCGCGGCGTTTAATTGGTGAATTTTTTTAGATTATTAATTATTAGTACCCTTGTGTAAGTCACGTTTGCATGAATGTGAAAGAGAAACTGACCTAACAAAATACAACAAAAATGGAGTTCTTTTCAGAATAAGAGACTTTCTAGTCGGAAGAGTGATGTGCAGAGTCTATTAACCGCATTAACGGATCCCCCGTAGAGTGAAAGAACTATTTTGAATGTATTATTAGCATTATGGCTAATTCATCGAATTCGGTAGCCACTCAACGGCGCCCCCAAGTGGCTTTAAAGCGTGAAAATTGACATCAATCATTTGTACAGAAGTTCCATCTTCCGTTCGACCAGAAAAGGACAATTGAACAAAGCGACGATTTAATTATTGTCGAAATGAAAGAGACGAGTAACGAAGGTGATTTCGTGTTTTAATTGAGTGGCCGAAAAAGTTATGAGGAGACACGAAGGGCGATAAAATTAATTGGAGAAAAAACAGGGACTCGAGGTAGACATTTAGGGGTTGGGACAAGGGCTTTTACTTGATAGTCAACCGAAAAAGGGGTTTGAAAAACCAGCAGGGGAAAAAGATTTATCGCGAGTGGAAGAGAGAATGACGCGAAATTAAGCTTCCTCTTATCAAAGAGCCTTTGCACCAGGTGCCTGACCGATAATTGACGAGTTAGTTATCTTTTTTGTCGAGTGTTTTTGATAAAGCAGAGAAAAGGTTATGATTATGACTGTGCCGAATCGTCATGACAAATGCCCTTATCCGAAGGGGGAGCGCACCTGTTCAGTGGCGAAGGGGTTGGCGAAGGTCCGAAAAGAGATACATAGTTAGAAAGGGCCATTATCCTCAAAACCCCCGACGAGGTATTTGTAAAGAGATGTTACGACTCTTTCAAGCCAGATAAGCTCCGAGGGGTAGCAAAAGGGTTCGTGATTCATCCGAGTTGGTAGAAAAAGTCAAAAGGCGCGTTTGTTCGGGGCGAACGTGATTTTCGACGGTTTCTAAAGGTTTTTCTCCGCATCTGCTGGATATCGGAACTTCAATCGTTTTGACGTTCAAATGTTACGCTCCGTTGTATCGGCGACCGAATCTCACCAGTCAATTTTAATGATGAAATGGCGGACGATGCCAGAACGTCGTAGCAGGTGGGAGGTGTCGTTATCTTTTCCAACAAACGTCATTCGTTTCATGTATAGCGTCAGATAAGCTCGCACGAGTATTTCTTTGGATCAACAGTACCAATTGGACGCCCAAAACTCATAGGAAATCAATGAAAAAGCGGGGATTTGTTATTAACCCTTCGGAAAAATGTGAAGAAATCCGTGAAGAACTCATTCTAATCCAGCGTCCAAAATTTAGTGAAAATGATACCCCGCACGCATAGGCTCCAGAAATCTCGATAATTTACATTCGAAATGGGTAGATTGGTACCCATTTTGACCCATAGCCTCTTCCGGTGGGCGCGAAATCGTATATTTTCTTCTGCAAAGTCATCGTTTGCATAATCAGGGAGTCAATTTAGAAGACGGACCGAGACGTATTTGACTAGATTTGGAACACATTTTTGCCCTGAACAGTACCTGTATGTTGATAAAATCATTCTAATTCGGGTTTTGACCCTTTTCTGTCTTAAAAAAGTATCTCGGAAATATTCATTCGTAACAAACAGTAAAAACATTGAAGTTTTTTGCCGTGGATTCTTGCAAACAACTCACATTTAACAATAATGTACGTAAACTGTTGAGAAAAAAACTTACAATGGGAAGAGTCTTTGTAATTTTTCATTCGTACATGCTTCAACTCAGTAGCGTCTTTTTGTGGTTTTTACGTCTCGTATAACAAATAATATTGAATAAACTCGAATGAAAGATTATTTTTTCTCTCAACAGTCGCCATTACTCCTCCAACGCGCTGGGAATGGCAAATGGAGCTCGGCCGCTTCCCTTCTATAGCGAATTTCTTGTGCCGAGATCCGCGAAGCCTCGTCGTTATAAATCATGAGCGTATTGATGCACCTTGCGACTTCCTGGAGTCATCTCACGAACGTCAAACTGCAAAAGTGCCGCGGACCGGGAAAAGAAAAACTTTACCGGCGAATCTCTCGGCCATCCTTCTCGCCAATTGGCCGGTTTTTCTCATTTTTTTTCCATTTCCGAGGAGTTTCTTCACCAACATTTTATTTGGTCAAGGAAGGGCCTATGATATGGGACTTTCTCCGAGGAAGATGCCTCTTGCCCTTATACAGGAACTACCCGCCAGAGCTAACGGTTGAATCAAAGAAACAAAGGTAATTGCCGAGCCGTGCTGCTATGCGGCCTGTGCCTCTCCCCGCCCAGAAGAATATTCTTTTTGCGCCGAGTTCGCGATGCAGCGGGTCTTGGTACCTTTTAAATCTTCGTCCAGGGCCTTGTTAGTATTCCGTTGATGATTCTAAGCGGGCGTATCTGTTACGTCTTCGTCCCCTCTCCGGTCGAACGGCTGTGTTCGCACTCGATTCAAAATGGTGAAAACATCTTGAGACGAAGACGATTCATGGCTACCTAAGGCTAATCCAAACAGAGTTAGCATACAACTTTTTGGATGACCATAAGTTAGGGCCCTTCTTCCATAACCGGGGAAGAGCCCGCGGCTTGTACCCCCGCTAAAATTATCCCCTCATGGCTATTTCCAATGACATAACTTCCCCAAATTCAGTTCTAATTTTGCCCTGATTTTCATATTGAGTTTCTCTTGATATCGCATAACTTCTTATCGTACATTCATAATCGGAAATTTGATAAAACCTACGAAATAGAAAAAACACGTTGTAGTTGCGAGGACGTAATTCGAAATTCCCCAAAAAAATGTTAATTTAGATGTAGAATTTATGTCAATTGTCAATCAGGACTTGGAAATGAAGAGTATGCATACGATTCCAAAACATTCCTAAAACACAACATTCTGAGTGATGGATTTTCGTTTAAGTTTACCGTAAATTTTGAACTTGTTACCGCATTCCTAGTCAGATTCAGATCATTTATAAAGGTTAATCATTTTTCCTGTTTCTCGTGTTCTTGCCGTTTTTCGTCAATTTCTTCCGTACGTCTTAAGCTTCTTCCATCAAAAGTACAGTTTCCCAAGGCCCTGATTTTCTAGAATTATTGACAATATTTTGATGAGATCTCTTGTGTCGCAGTTTTTCTATATTATCTGAGTTGCTGGTGAGGTTCCAACTTTGAGATTGAGGAAACACGGTACCGCTACGCTCTTTTGCTGCAAGGAATTCCCTTCTTCAACAGGCTGTTACAGTTCTCGTTTGACAGAGTTTCGAAAAATGTTATTAAGATTTATCAATTTTGAGCTGACGATAAACCGTTAATTGTGACACTTGCCAAAAATTGTGTAATCTTCTCGAGAAAAATTACGTTTTGGACGATAAAATACAGAACGCGTGCTGCCAGCTCCTGAGTCCAAGGTTGAACTCCCACATGGTGTACCTAACTCATGTTCAGGTGTAATACAGTCTGTGAGGGTGAGCCAGAGGAGAAGAATTCTGTTTTTCTGCCCAGGAAGAGAAAGAGACGGCTTCTTCGGAGAAGTGGAAAACTCTTCCCGACCGCCACAATCCTTTCTGAACTCTAACAAGTCCCCACCCCCACCCTTGCAATTGAGCGCACCCCCGGCGATTCCCGTGAAAATCGCCCGCCGCCCTCGGGGAGGTTAAGGGGTGGCACGTATCGGAACCGGGGGTTGGGGGCAGAAGTGGCTTCATTACCGTGGAAACATGAACCGAGGCCGTCCCCGTTACCGTTACCGTGGCCGGGAAGGGGAGCTTTGTTAGAGAAGGCGGACTCCGAAGGGTGACTTTAGTCGGGTTACATTCGTTAATCCGTATCAACCCCTCGGCTTTTCCGTTCCGGGGGCGGATGACTTCTGTTTCAATTCGTCCCCAACCCCCGCCCGCCCCTTTCAACGGTTCCTGAGGGCGAATCCACCGACGAGCTGTTCATTAGTTGTTACGTTTGCGTGGTAAGAGGTTTAGTGTAATTCGGTCTGAAGGCGAAGGGGCTCCGAGTTTTTCTCCTCAACAGCATTATAACTGTATACAATACTTACGTTCTTTCTGTATCCGAACTCAGGATAAAGTAAACTTAATTTACTGTTTAAACCCCAGAGAAATGAACGTTCGAAGTAATTTCAACTCCTTTGCTCCCAAGGAAACTCGTCTATTTAGGCACTTGCATGAGGGCGCATTTACTCATGCAGCACACATCATTTCACATTACATTCTATACATACATTGACATGAGAAATAGTGAGCTATAGGGAAATTCAATGTCAATGAGCTGATGTCTACTGACTTCAACAAATACGCATCATACTTACTTCAAGATACTCTAAGACATTAATTCCCTAATAAGCGAGATCTACCTAGAATAATAAACCATAATTTATTTCAGTGTTTTGTTAGATTTAATTGCGTTTCACAGCCTCCTGAACAAAATTTGTTCCGAGTCTGTCCGCATTTCTTCGAAACAAGGGTGTACTATATTAACTTTTTTTCACTCTATACAAGCACATTACCGAATATTCGTGAGAATGTCCGAATAAATAAATGCCTACGCCTATTTAATGACCAAAAATGATGGTTTTCATGTTGATACCTTCTTTCACGGTTCCTGTATGTTCTTGTGCTATGATAAAATGGAAGGTGGAAACGGAGAACTCTTACAGTTGTCGATTGTGCTCAAAAAGCCCTCTAAAACAAGCCCCAAAAACTCTGGATTTTGCGCATAGAAAACGTTCTAACCGTTAATATTGCCTTTTCGTTTTCAGCCCAGTCGCCGCAAGCCGAGGCAAAATATATTAAATTTTTCCATTGATGATTTTTGAGATTTACGAAGAAACGGTTTCCACTGAATTCTGCTTTTACCAAAATCTAAGGATTACCTTTTCGGGTATTTAGACGTGTGGGTTGTCATTTTCAGATTGTTGAGAAGTCCCTGAAGAATCGGCTCAGACCAAAATGTGGAAACTTTTTTTCAAAAACTCGGTTTTGAAGTTTCAATATGTTCTTGGGCTTCATTGCGTCGTGCTCGTTTCTTATTCACTCCCAACACTCTTCCGTCCGAGATTATGTTTATATTCGTTACGCGCTGGGGCTTAAAAAGGCATATTCAGGGAAATCGCATGAGTCGTATTTTGCTGAGGCAGGAAGACCGCCTCTTGTTGGTTCAGTCTGAATGGGAACGACAATTCTCCATGAAACGAGTGTACGGACTTTTTCACGTTTCTTCTCTCAATTTATTTCGTTTTCTATACGTGTTTTTATATGTCTCGGAAAAGGGTCCCCAAGAGGTTTTTGACGCTCTAAGTCCGGATTTTTTCTCGTTTTTTTTTTTTTTTTTCTTGAGAGAGAAAAATCATAAAGGTGCTTTGGGAACGAGGACCTCCCTCATTAGAGCAACGCTGGTGCTGTTGTGAATGGAAGACACTGGGGAGGAGGTAAAGGGGTAAGGCAAGTTGATTTTTCGCATTGAATGCAGGTGTTAAACCGTTTCTCAAGTGCATGCGCCTAATTGCATGAACCTCCGTAGACTCGACGGCGCCCCTTTGTGCTTGGCAGTTCCCCCGTAGGAGGCGGTAATGATGCCAGAGTGACGTCACATGCGCTAATTGGGAGGGTAAGTCCGGAGAAGGGTGCTTTCTCGGATGAAGGAGCTTTTTCCCCCAAACGGCCTCGTGGAGGAGTTGTGTTATAAGAGAGAACAAGAGCTGAAAGGGAGCACAAGGAGATTTTTTCCCCTGTTTTGTTGTTGAGGGAAGGGGGAGAGGGAAGAGTATTATTTGCTCTCGCTCGTAAGCGCTATCTCAAACAACATTACCGAAAAGATCGATGGCATCACCGAGAAAAATATTTCATTCCAGCTCAGACTTGTAGAGTTTCACCCTCATTGATAATGCGTGTCATTGTCGGTCATTCAGATCCCCTCGAGCAAACAACAACAACAAAACCTCGCGCCCTCGAACAGCTGGGACACGTCAAACATCCAGCTACCAGAAGTAGATGGTAAAATCAATGAAAGGACTTAATAAAAACTCAAACGAGAAGTCCATGGCAGTTTTGGCTGTATAGAGAGTTATTTATACAAATTAAGTTCGATTATTGATGTTATTGGTCATTGTAGAAAAGATTTCAATCTCTTCTATACATCGATAATGCGCAAGTCACACAGAAAAGTTGGTTAATAATAAATAAATAGTTAAATCTTTAAAAGTTAGTTCAAGTATTTCATATAACAGATCATTCATTAATTCATTCTGGACATTCACTGCTCAAACAATTTTTGAGTTTTTCTTCAAAATAATACCCATTTTCAAAATGGCCGTCAACCCATGGCCACCCTCCTGAGTATCGGCTACGAGAGGTATTCGTCTAAATTTACTCACACATCTCTTGTATTCAGAAAAACTCACTTTGACTGGTACCCTATAAGGCACCATAAGGTTCAAATGGATTGAGTGTGCAAAATACCAAGTTTGTTGAGCATTTTAAAGGCCCTTTTGGCTCGAACGGCGGACATTTAGTGGTAGAAAGATTTTGGATTTTAAAAAACATTCTAAAACAAGGAAAAATGTCACTTAAGTTAGTTTGAGATAACATTTTCGGGGATATGGGGGTGTACACTAAGAAATTAAACGACAAAAGCGTAAACCGTAATTACAATTATAATTGCAGAAAAAAATGCTCTTCAACTTTTTTTTTTTTTTAATTCCAAAAATAACATACCTCGGAAATACCAGCTGTACCATATATCTGGAGGGAATGCGAATAAAATGGGGGTAGTAGTTACCAGTTACTAGTTACATCACCACCGTAATTGAAATCTGCCTCAACAGTTAACCAAATTTGTAAACTTTCTTCATAAAATTTGATTTTCGTCCTTCAATAATCTTGAAAAAAAAAAAAAAAAAAATTACAGAGAACATTTGAAAGCTTCAAGTAGTCTGGAATATGCGTTCGGAGGATTCGGGTAATCCCCGTCAACCCCGTACTTTCGTTATTAAGGGCAACTGGCTCACCCTACTCATGTAATTCCCGCTAGCTTCAAACTTTTTTAATTAAATAAAAACGCATGAGATTTCCCGTTCATAGCGGATTAAAAATGTGTTTTCATGGTATTTCCTTATTACTACTTAACACGATAGAATTACGTTTGTTTGCCTTCTTTCAGCCTCTCAGTATTACATAGGTACTTCGTTCTCAGCCGAAGGTTTACATTATATATTATATTTCTAGGGCAATGTGGTTTGGCCATGTGGATAGTGCAGTGTGTACACTGCACCTTCGGCACCTTCTCTTGAACTCTTCGGCTGTGGGGCGCCACAGGATTGACCTATTCGCTGGAATGTGGATTACAAACGAGGGTGGACGCCTAATCGAATTTAATGGGCTATTGATGGCGTGTAGAACAGCGGGTTGTGGCATCGCGTCGAAAGCGTGCGACTCGGGTCATTAATAGGGTTCGAATAATTGATACCCCGCGGAAAAAAACAACCGTTCGGAAAGACGTCGAGGGGGAGTTCACACAGATCATAACCTCCGAGCACAAAAGTGTCTAACAAAACGACGTGGGCGGACCACTTGGCGGGGGGGATCCACTTCTATGGCAGCTCACTATGACGGGGTGGCTTCTGTCTTGTCGATGTTCTCTTTGTTCCATTTGCACGGGTTTCCCATGGGCAGGCATTTCTGCTTGTTCTGAACAGCCAAGCCACGTGTTGGTCCCCTTCAGGCGAGGTGGGCGCGCGTCTGATTGTTTTTTACAGTTTTCGTCGTCGTATTGACTGCTAAGGTCTTTTTCTCTATGACATTCGTGCGTTCTGTGGGTTGTAAGGGCGTGAGGGGTTTTGAGAGAAGTTCATACACCGAATGAACAGATTACAGGCGACGAGCTCTAGGAGAATGGACATTGGCGTTATCGGTGTCCATTCATTAGGGCGATCACACGATGGGCGGAAATCGAGCAATTTCAGCAATACAGGATCTCAGCCTCTCATTACACATCAGATCACAGTAGATCGATTGACAGGACGAATTCCTAGTTCAGCTAGAATTTAGAGGGTTACTAAAATCGCTGCAACATTTCCCTCGATGGTTTAGTATTCTTGGTGGGTCTCTCATGTAGGAGAACGCATACTTTTAGATTTCCAACAACATAAAACATGATATTATATTGATAATTATTGATGTACTCATATTCAAAATACCAATTTCAACCAATAACTTGCCACTTGTTCGGGCAATTGGTTTGAAACTCATCTCAATTGATTGTAAGTCAATAAACCGTCATTTTTTTAAATTTTTGTTGTCGTTTTATTATTTTATAACGACATTTATAAATAAATTGCAATTTAAATTCAGCATGGTGTTTCAGCCAACGGTTTTCCCAAGGAAGGGGCTGGTGTAGCTAGTTTTCAAAGAGAGGATTTCTGTGATGAGTGATGGTGGCGTGGAGGTTTTAATAGGTTTCCTTGATGACTCCCTCAACCTCTGGGATGTCCGACTTCATCATCTACCCCAACCCTGTATCTGTTCAGGGTAATGGGGCTCAAAAATCGTGAAAAATCAACTACATCCTGAAAGAAGTGACTAATTGAAATCCCTGAGAAATACGTAGGTAATTCATTAGAGATGCCGGGCGCCGTACAAACATTTTGGTTTAGAGATAGGCCTCTTGAAAAACAAAATTTGGCATTTTTCCAAAAACTAGAAAAATTGACCTCAGGCATAAAAACATAAGCCATTGTTTTGACAACAAGTCAAAAGTATGACTGCTAAGCTCTGAAGCATTGATACCCTACAACTGAACCGAATCAGAAGAATTTAGTACCTAGTCAGTCACCGAATGGAATGTTTGGTGGATTTTCTCTACATCAAAAACATTACTCACACATTTCTACTTTTAAAAGTTAGCCGTAGTTACGAGTTGTATGTTCCTTGCAATTTTAAATATGAAAAAATTGTTTTTGTCCGATATCCAGGTGAACTAATTGTAGTGATGGTTCAAGCTAATTGATATTAATTGTCAAAGACGTCTTAATGCTATTATCATGGAATTGTTATTATTACTTTATTCTTCTTCTGCTTCTTCTTCTTCTTATTATTATTATGTTATTTATTTTTTTATTTTTTATTTATTTTTTTTGTAGGAGCTAACTTAACTTATTTTTAGAGCCCAATCATCCCAAGAGGCGGGAGGAGCGTAAAAATGTTCCACAAGGGTGGATCTTGGTCCGACTGACGTCCCTGTAGAAGGGTATAGATGAAAATGTATTACTGAATTATAAATTATCGGAAAGGAATTTGTAGTATGTCCAAAAAAGCTTTCTTTTTTCATCTTTTTCTCTCTCCATCTCTTTCATCTTCTTTCAGCCACCATCGTTAGATCTTTTAATGTGATTTTTTTTTTTCGTTTAATGTTTTAATACCGAATTTTTTAGCTAAACATTAATTTTATAATAGACATGCGAAAAATTGTCAAAACGTGTTGCACCAATTTTGAACGCTGGATTCACTAATGTCAAAGATTAATAAGCGAACCTTTTTCCTTAGCTTCAGCTTGATCCAGCTGTAGTTAGGTATATTTCAGGTGTTAGGATAGCTGCCTGAGATTTTGAACCGTGCTGCGTCTCAGTCGAATAGCGAGGAACGTTTCTTGAAATACTAATGTTTAGACTGCGCTTCAACTTACTAGTTTATGGACTCATTGGGGGGAATTTTTTGCGTCGTTCCTCTACTTTGTGCACTGAAACAGTTATTTTCCACCCTTTCGGGTTTTTCGTCGCGTGATTTGTAACGTCTCTCTCGGGTGACGTCTCTCCCGCATCCTGGCAACAGTAAACCGCTCGCTCCCTCATTTTCATTTCTCGCACCCCCTAATTTTCCGCTTGGATCGGCAATCGTTCACGTGTCTCTGTGGAAGGGAGCGTGACGTGATTTGGTGGTAATTATTTCGTCGAAAACTACATTCGATCTTTTCCCCCTGGTGACATTACCTATTGACGGTCGCCTCGTTTCAGCCGTTTCGTTGTGTGAACTGTGAATGACTGAAATTACTTGGTGAGATGTACAAATTTGGCCAACGGGGACACATTTTTCGAAAAAAATCAGGAAAACAAGTTTATTGTTATCAAAGTTATCAAAGTGTTTTTTATTAAAACATTTAATTAAACCCATTACATTACACGTTACATATAAATATAATAAATAAGTTTGTAATGTGTTATTTAATTACTAATTTATTTGGAGTTATAATTTATTATTGTATCCTTAGTGTTCTTTACTGCAGTACAACCAATTTGAAGTATTTTGACTGCAACGAAACTGAAATATGATTCAAAACAGAGAGAGTTACTACCTATACTAACCTATACTTTTAGTCCTGAATTCAAATCAAAGTTCACAACACTTATCAAACTTATGTTCCCATCTTACGACGTCCTCTTCATATCGTTACTTGTATCCGCCTGATCCACTTACTTGCTCTGTCGCACAAGACGAGGATGACACGTGGTTTCCCTCTGAAGACTCATTTCCGTTGTAAGCGAGGAAATTAACGACCGTCATCTTATCGAAATAACTAAAAAACGCGCTTATTTATGTTCAGAAGTTGGTATCTTCTATACTCACCACGCTTTTCGAATTTCCGGAGTGCTGAACAAGACTGCTTCGGGTGGCTTTTAATGATAACTGAATTCCAAAGATATAGAAGAAGAAGAAGTTAAAAAAGGATATCCTCGTTTGTAAGCTAATTAAAATGAACCTGCAGTATCGTTAAATAAAGCTGATGTGCATCGAAGGAATGTGCCCAGAAGTGGAGGCTACCGGAGGCACGTGAGGAAATGAGGATGAATTTCTCCTTCCTGAAGTTGTGTATTTCTGTCCAAATCGTTGTCCCGTGAAGATGGAGGATTTTAAGGAACGTTTTTTATAATTTTGTAAAAAATGGGAGAAAGAAGAAAGTTTTTTTCTCAGACGCTACAACCAAAGGAGGGTTTTGGTCTTCTGTACAACAGTGCTTGAAGTCTAACGATGAAATCTGGCAATTGCACCCAATTTTCGACAAATTGCCAGCACATTCTTTGAAACAAGATCACAGCCTTACTCTTCTTTTTCCCTTCTGGAGGAGCCTTCTAAGGGAATTTCATTCGATTTACTTTTCCAAGCCTCGACATTCCTCTTGTTTTCCAAATATGCAGCACAAGATACTTTCAATTGAATTCATTGTTTTCCTCAATATTTCTAAGCATTGAAGAATGAGCTGATAGACAAGTCGTTCAAAGAATACGGAGGTAGTAAATTTAAATTGTTATCAACTAACATATAGTCACATACATATACAACTATTTTAATTTACCGTTTCCCAACTATAGCGTGAGAACGAGCTCTAATATGTTCCGAAAAAGAATACATTGTAGCCCCTCTCGTTATGGTGGAGAATGAGGCGTGGTTTTGTGAACACTGTTAATTAATTGTGTTTCCAACGACGGATCTACATTTCATATAATCAGTCAATTAGACGCACTGGCGTGTTTTCTCGAGTTTTTCAATGAAAAAAGATGAAAAAACTCGGACCCAAGCCCGCCCCTTTCCTGAAAAATACATTTTAGAAGAAGGTTACTTCCCTCTTAGTGGATATTCATCCTGTTATTAAGCCCTTCAACATCAGTTTACCCCATTTAAATACAAATTAGCCAATCTCATTTTTCTGGAAGGGAATTTCGTGTACCTAATAATCGCGTTTGTGAGGCCTATGATTTTTAATGGAACTATAAATCATGGGGAGGGTTGTAGATCCTATACTTTGAAAATCACTTAGGTACGTAATCGCGCTGCGGGTGTGATGAAATTATTCGGTCTGGGTCCTCAAACGTTTTACTGAACCTAAAAAAATGTTCTGTTTCGAGCTTGAAATGTCATAGAGAACGTGTTGTGGGTTAGTTATAACGTCATAATATCTCGGTGAGCTGGCCCCAGCTTCAGTTCTACATGATTGGGTTTGACAACTCGTACTTGGCTGACTAATAACTGGTATTGAAGGTGTCATTTCCGAAGGTGTCCTGAAGCAGTGCTAGCTAGCACTGAAAAGAAAATAGATTAAGTACTCTTTTGGTTGTTTATTCCTCAAATAATCAACCTATGTTTTCATGATAATGGTCAACCTCTCCGATTCGGCTCAAAATTTTTTTCTGGACGTTTCATGATGTCCTGATCAAAAAAGGTCGATGTCCGTCCGCCGTACGCCGTACGACGTTCATCGTCCGCGCCGTTTTGGGTAGTAGAAAATTTTCTAAAAATCTGAAATTTGGGTCAGGGGTCTGCTCCCAGCCGACACGGGTCCTCAAAACTTTTCAGCCCGATCGGACCAAATTTGGGGGGGGGGGGGGTAGGGGTCAAAATGTGTTTTTTGAAAAATTGATTTTCGAGATTTTGGGCGATCTAGGCGAGTAGGGTGTCATTTTCCACTAAATTTTGGACGCTGAATCCAATGAAACGGGTCCCAGAACGATTGGCACACACTGGAAGAAGTTATGGGTCAAATTAGGTATTTATTACCCATTTTGAATATGTGTTTTCGGGATTTCTGCTACCTAGGCGTGTGGGGTATAGTTTTCCACTAAATTTGGGACGCTGAATTCAATAAAATGGGTCCCAGAACGATCGGCACCCACTGGAAGAAGTTATGCGTCAAATTGGGTATATATTACCCATTTTGGATATATGTGTTTTTGGGATTTCTGCTACCTAGGCGTGTGGGGTATAGTTTTCCACTAAAGTTTGGACTCTGAATTCAATGATGTGTGTCCCAGAACAATTGGCACCCACCGGAAGAAGTTATGGGTCAAAATGGGTATGTATCCACCCATTTTGTGTGTGTCAGGATTTCTGGTGCCGAGGCGTGTGGGGTATCATATTCCACTAAATTTTGGACCCTGAATCGATTGGAATGGGTCTGGGACCCGCCACACCCACTGTTTCCCCCATTCGAGGAATAACCAACCCGTGTGTAAGAATTTGCAGATTTTTTTCAGGATGATTGTAGGGTGTTAAGTGATATTGAGTGATAATTTTCAGCTTTCCACACCAGCCATCAGATGAATCGAGTTTTCTCGGGTGTTTTGTGGCCAACGGTCGCGGATTATTTCTCATCCGATTTCAATCATTTTTATTTCTTCCTCGCACAACGAATACAATCAACGGATTGAAAATGTGCTACCTAGCGGCTCAGTTCGAGGAACGTCAACGGAGACCATTCCCAAAATCCACTCTAGTTAGAGTGAAGGGCACTCGACTTTCGTGGGATGGGGCAGGGAGCATCCAAATACTCGATTTAATTAGGCCAATCTGCCCGCCAGGAGGACCAGGGGAGAGGGATTGAGAGAGCTTTTGACGGAACGAATGCTGGCTGAGCCTTCCCTCAACTGAACAGTGGCACTTGACTCATCAGCAGTGGTTGTGAGACCCTTCAAACTGATTTTGATGGATACTCGTTGGATACCCAGCAGGGACTGGACGTTGATTTGAGGTTCAGATGATTCATGAATGTCTTTGATGTTAAACAATCTGAAAGCTTAATATTTAAACCACTACAGAAAACTCTGTTATGGCTGTTTTCCATTGAATTCCCTTCTAGAGCGTGTTCAAAATGAATTGTGAACTGGTCAACTGATTATCATTACCAGTCATTTTCTGACTTCGCCAGGCTTAATACTTGGTAAAAGATGATTTTCTGCTGTCAACGGGCGACCATCGAGAACAAAAAACTTGTGTTCTTTAGGTTTGTAGGGTTTTTTTTATAACTCTATTTTCTTTTGATCTATAAAAAAACCTTCAACCTCATGATATTTTATGTGCAAACAGGCTCTGTAAAAGATGATGTTTGACGCGAAAGAAACAGGTTTTGGCCATTATTCCGCAAAAATTGAGTCGAATCAAGGAACATATAGTATCTCATGAATCAGCGTTGAAAAAACAATGAAAATTCATGTGCCACACTTTAGAGTTTACCATCATCCACTATCTGACAACTGTGGGGTTGCGCTACTTTGCGTACCGCTAAACCGGTTGCGCGCAATCGAAAAAATTGTTTGAGGGGTCAATTTTCATGAAATTTTGGGTAAAATCCGAGTCTACAATAAAAAATTGGGTTTCCCATTTGACATAAGAAAGTTACTGTCAATTGCGCATGGTTGCAACAACTCGTGAGCCACCCTGTATAAAATAAGGCAAAACTGTACAACAAATGAGCAACTCCTTATTCACCGAAAGAAAACAAAATTGATTTGATAACTGAAAAGGATGACATTAGAGAAGACACGTGTTTGGCCCATATTTTCTCCTCTTTTTACCCTCATCGTCCTACACGTCAATTTCAAAGTGTGTATTTTGAAAACAGGCTTCTTAAACGCGTGCGACAAAACTTGTTCAACTATCTGTGAAGGAAACTAGTCTCGTCGTGACGGTCGGTGATTGTAATGACTTTTCATTTGGAAACCCTCCCTCATTAGTACCCTCCGAAGCACTTAGCAATAATCACGAGGGCCACTTAAAGAGGAGGTCACCTGTCCGTACGTACAGCCGAAATTCTTCAACATAAATAATTAACCGCAAGAGCAATCATATCTTACACGAAAGCGTTCTAATCTATCATATCGCATCGAACGATTAACTTGAAACCACCCACAATCATATAGTTTAAAGAGGCAGACGATATCATCATGCAAAATAGTTGTTTACATAATTGGTATTATTATTATGGTAATCGTTTGTGGGAACAATGATCTTTTTCTTCGCCGAGTTCGGTAAGCACTGTAATTGTTGTCGACACTGTTCGAGGATATAACGGTGAGTTACGATAATAGCAACAATCTCCGCACTAATTTTTAGGAATCAGTTGTCACGCATAAAAATCGTGAAATTTGGGTTATCAGAAAACGCCAATGTGAGAGCCAACTTATCAACCGCCAGTAATGCCTCCCCCGTATATCTTATCCACCCTTTTTGCAGTCAACTTGTTATATTCTCCCTATACTCAACTTTTTTAGCATGGAATAGCTTCATCCTGTTTAGTTGCTCTTTGCACGGTTATTATAATCGAAAAATTCAAATGAAAAATCGATCACGAGTGTGTTTTTGTTATATTGAACGTAATGTGTTCGCCATTTTAACTAAAAGCGATGACGCATTTCGATCTACATTTCTTTACGCTGGGTAATATCTAAAAATTCTGCCATAAATAAAACAATTTCTATATAGGTAGCCGACAGTAACTCAAAATACCTGTTAATTTGAGAGTATGTCAAAGAAAATCTGCGTCAAAAATTGAAGTATCCTCTAATAAAGAGGTGTGTAAGCGATATGGGCCACCGAGTGTCTGCCGTTTCAGTATTCCCATCCAGGAAGGAAGGGATCACGTAAACATACACATGTATCACTCAGAAAGGCCGTGAACTGTCAAAGAAACTTGTCTCGGGGTGGCCCAACATCCGTCAGATCCTGCGGTTTTATACGAGGACGAGTCTTCTTCACCGCCGAAACCACGTGTTCCTGAAGCGGGAATGGGGGCTCTCTCTTCAAAAATCTTAATGAACCGAAAATTCGGTTTTTGTCGTGTTCGCCAAACCCGGCTTCCGGACGATAATGACGTCCAGGAGGGTCATCATCAGGGGTTCAGGACTTTATGATGAAGTGAGGCGTTCTTCTTATTAGGAAAGTGACACTTTTTCAATGTATTGGGTGCGAAGAGTGTCGAGGATATCTTCTCGAGGGAAGCACTTATGCGGCAATAAGAATGCTAACAGGAAGTATATGTACTCAAAATCATGATATAATGACAAAATAGTTACCTATCACTGATTTTTCCGGATCGACATCTCCCATATATAAATTTTCAACCGATCTACAACCAACCCTGTATTTCCACCTCTTGTTCTCTCCCGATATTTCCCAGAAACGGATCTCCACTTTGTAAACTACATAATGTTGACTAAATTACTACATTAGAAAAACCTTAAAAAATGAAGAAAATTATTGTGTTGAATTTAATTGAGTGGTACGGTATTAATCGTTCCATATACTGGCCATATTCTATCAAAAGTTATCTCATATACGCGTATTGTCTTTTGTGATTACTTCAGGCTCTCATTGTAATATAGTTCCGTAATGACAGCTCCTTGTTAACAGTTAAGTACATATGTTTTGCTTACCTGTGGAACATTGGGTGACGGTGGGATACTAGGGAATATCTGTGTGTTTCAAGAGGGCGTACAAAGTTGAACTCACTAAAAGTATAATAAAAAATTGAAGTGCAACCTGTAGATCTTACAGAGTAAAAATGAGGAAAATGTATTCAACGTCATGTAAAAACTGTGGTGAATCAGATCCGGGATAATGTTAAACCCAAAATCACAATAGGAACTATCGGATATAAACGGAATTTATGGCGGACACACTTGGAAAAACCGTATGAGACAATGGAATTCTTGTTTGACTCATGGGTCAATCCGGAATTAGTGCTGATATTCTGAATCGTTTGTGGTCGTCCACGGTTTGCCGAACGGACCATGAAGTGACTGTGAAATGGACTTATCCAAGACCAACGGTTTTGTGTATATCTACGTCTGCCTAACGGAGTCCGTGAGAAACGTTCCGAAGAAAGTGGCCCAGATTTCTCAAACGATTCTTCACAATTAATATTCATACAAGGGCCGGATATTGCGTCCGGAACGATAAGATAAACCCGAAAAAAAGCTGATTGGCTATAAATCCTTCGAGAAATCTAGACTCCAACTGCACACGTTTTTTTCGGTGGCTTTTAATAAAGAAAAATGCCCACTTCAAAGCTTCGAAATTAGCATGGAAATACCCCGGAAAGGAGGGGTTCGTGATTGATAACTTGATTCGAAATGACGATGAATCAATTTGATGTTATTAGAGGAGCGGGCGCGTAGTATAAGAGGTGGCCGAGCCACCAATCACCGCTCTTTCGTTCCTCTATCAACACCCAGGCCTTACTTTCCTATTTCGGAGAAAACAATCTGTTGAAAACCCGAGAAAATATAAAATACAATTATCGCTTTTTGTTAATTTTATTTTGACTATTCATTTATTTTTGATATTTGGTCAAATGTGAAAATATCAGTGACTTAAGCCTTCTAGAGTAGCCAAGAACCCTTCAAAAGTCTTCTTCGTCTTCTCAAAATCCCTCAACCTGGGGAAAAGTTTGTTTAGACAGGAGACTAAATGTAATGCAAAAGTCCTAGCCAAAAGGATGTTAATTGAAAGGAAATTTATATAGATGTAGGAGAATAAGTTATATGTAAGGGAAAAAAAGATGATCTACTAACCGAAGTTTTATCAAATCAAATGGATAGTGTTGTCAACAGAAAAGAGATAGAAAAAACAGGGGTTGGAAATGAAAAGCGTCGTAAGGGAAATCTTGCACTTCTGCCCCGATAGGGATGTTTCAGAGGGGTTGTTTGAGACCTTAGTTTCCAGTTTAACCCTTGTTTGGTTTCTAATCAGGTAAATTTACCTGATACATTTTATAAACGTTATACACCACATGTTCTGAACAATTTGTGTTCCCGTAATTGTGGAAACTGCTCCAAGCCCACGACTCTAGGGGTTGCTACGCAGGTGGGCCATACACTACTCAAGGAGGCTAATATTCCACTTAATGCGCACCCCTTTCATTCTCCAAGCGGATGCGGGGGTTGTGGTGCAATTGGTGTAATTCACCTACGAACTGTATTTAACATGGTAATTTCCCTGTGCCGGGAAGCTCGTCGCTCACGTATTCACCAATCAAAAATTCAAAAAACCGCCAATCAGACCTCGGGAAGGATCGTAATCAAAGGCGAAATTGTAGAGTAATAGTGTTTCTAAACAACAGCTTTACTCGCAGTGATGGGTTTCTAATCGATGTTCACATCCCGAATAACCAACCAACCTGCAGTCATAACTAATTGAAACTGGGTTCATTATTCTTCCAACCGGAGACGGTATCTTTCTTGTAAGAGCGCAAGTTTGGAGGAGTGAGTCCCGGAAAACTACAAGGACTGTCCATGTAACAGAACGTGAGAATTTGTAAATTCCAATCAATCCCAACTCTTCAAATAAATTATTAATCTATTAAGACGTCGAATTATGTTATACGAAATATTGGGCGCTGATGTGTTGAGCCATTAAAATTGGGTCGGCACGAGTAAATTGTTTCAATCTCACGGTTTTCAAAGGACTTATCCGGACTTATCCTTATACGTGTGGGAGTTCGTCATTTTCTGCGTTTTTCTTCGTCATGTGTATACCTTACATCCACAGTAAGTGCCTTAAGGAACGTAAAAATTCAAACTTTGACAGAATACCTACTCATTGCGCCAAACGCGATCTGCCATAGAGAGTGACTTCAATTTTTGAAATGTGACTTGATATCGTCGAGACAACAGTTATTTTGCTTCAAATTTTGATAATTATATGACATTTTTTTGTCTTTTACTGTTTCATTCGATGAGAGTCCAAAACAGTGATAACTATTGTTCGTTGAAGAATCATCATCATTTCATGTCTCGTGTGAGAAATCCCCCAAAATAAAGTTGAACGGGTTGTAAAATTAATTTTATAATAGTTCTAATGCTCAACACTCTTATGCATATTACGTAGACACGTCATTCTAATTACTGCCCTAGAGCAACCGTTGAAGGGAGGTGTCGAATTCATAATGACTAATTATGTATGAGTAGGAATCATTAGACAAAAAAAGGGCTTAGGAAGGGATATACATAACTAACTCTTCATCACCATAATTTTAACTTTGCGGCAGTCTAACGTGAACCTCCGATGTGTGGACAGCCGTTCGTGAGAATTACACAAGGAATCTTCATCGGTTCTGCGAAATGGTAAGGACAATTAGTTCTCTCGTATCTTACTCTTCTACAGCAGTCAGCAGATAATCGAACAAAATGTGTGACTACATTTATCCTGCTTTTGGTTGAAATTTTCACGTCATATCTTTTCAAACTATAACATTCAAGTCCAATAGATGTTCTGAAGACTTCCTCAATTGCGGGTCTACAATATGAAGTTTTCATGACAAGGTAGGAGATAAGGAATAAACCAATTTGTTTGAACCAGTGCATCGCATAAATTATACAGTTCCTGACAATAACGAGTCAGAACGATCACGAATCACCTTGCAATTTACGAGTAAGAATGCTACGCGAATGGTCAGTGTCGGTGATGTTTGTCACTCGGTTGAATATAATAGCCAAAAAACCAACGAGGTCTTGGAAGTTGTGTAAGTGAACAGTTATGAATCATGAAAATATATTGATGCCGTCGAATGGTGTCAAATACGGAAAACGTATTACAAGGGTGGACTGTATTCGATCCAAAAACCAAATTTTTATCTTTTAACAAAGATTGTTCCGGAAGAAGACTAACCAACTAAAGGTCATCTACGTTTACTGTAGGAGTTCAGCGTTTGATTAGCGGTATCGAACATTTGCATGGAACTAAATCGCGAATCGAAAACACTCGTAGGACGTTGTCGCTTTGGCGCGACATTGGTGGAGACAACGCCGAAACACAAGATTTTGGTTGATTTGATTAGGAGGGGCTGGGAAATAATGTAAATAGGCACATAGGCATAGGCATAGGTGGCAAAGGTTTGGGGGTCTGTGTCTTTATTGTAGCGATATCCTCTTGTCGGCGTAGATTTTTCACTCATGCGGTGGCCTGTCGCTTCCCAATTCAAGCAGAATTCAACGGAACTCTCTTCTCCTCTTGCTCGGTTGGTATTGCTTCTTGGTGGATTATTTGTTCAGCCATAACCGCTGAAATTCACGAGAAAATGGTTTCTTCTCCACTAGTGGCCATAAAAAGACCATAAAAACTGCAAATTTTTTCACATGGATTGGTTATTTCTTGGACCAGCATGGAGAAAATGGGGGAAAACAGTGAGTGTAGGTGTTTTGAAATGAAGAAACGATGGTTTATATAGAGAGAACTTGATGTCCGAATGATACAAAGAAGAGTTGTTGGTTTCGTTGCACCCAAATGTTAGTGAAGTTGTTTCTAGTGTTTTCCTATTCGCCAATTAGGAAACACTCTGCTGTTGAGAATATTGTTACTCCGCAAATTCACCACGCTATCGAAAGAGTCATTCCTTCTCCTTATCACCCAGCAAATAGAGCCAGGTATGAATATTCTTTACTCTTACCTCAGAATCTCATCAGAACGGCGCTGCGTTCATTCGGGAGGGTCCTGGGCTGGGACTCGTTTTACCCGTACATTTCCCTGCTAAGGGTCATTTGAGCCCTCAGTCCTCCTCCGGTTTAGTTCTTAACGAAGGAAGGAAAAAGCGCAAGACGGCCGATCCTCCCCCATAATAGGGTATCACGTTTTGACCTACGCCTCTTCATCATGCCTCCGAGGTTTTTGCACCATTATTAGAAAGCTTCCAACGGGGGGGTTCAGGTTTTTGATTTCTCCCGTTTCATCGATATCTTACTCAACCCCCTGCGGACGGGGAATCGCGTTCTATAGGGTCAGCTCCGCGAGGGAGCAGAGATCGCGAGAACATAGGCATATTTAATTTCACCGACCTACTCGATGACTGGAACATGTTAGGTTTTGTACCGAAACAACGGGATCTGCAGCCCCTGGTGAATAAGCCACTATATTCCGATCAGTTTCAACCCCTGATTCTCGGCAGATGATAATAACTGACAAAACCTGTATGTGTTGACTTCACCAATCATAGGAGTAGATCGGCTATATCCCAGCGCTTCTCAACAATATTGTGATTCACTACTTGATGACAAACTTAGAAAGAGCACACCAAAAATAAAAAAAATACAAGTTCAGAAAAGTGTACTGGTGGTATTACGGAAGGTACATTACAAGAACACCAAAATCTTTTTATGGTTACAAACTCCATCGTTACATTGCTGTTAGAAGCAAACCGTCTAGAATAATTATTTAATGCAATAACATCAAAAGTCGATAATTCATTCTGTTTCGGAAATTCGCAAAAATGAGTTTTGGCTGCATGTAGAAGAAAAGAACAGGAATAGGTTCCAAGTCTGTAGTGGAAAGGAGGGCGATGCTGTAAATACAGAGCATTGCTCACTTAATCATCATGTCCTGCTTGTGGTGAGTGGGGACATCCGTAATAAAGGTAGTCGATAACGGGTCTTACCAGCAACTCGGTTGGATTGACAATCCTTAGTTTCAACTTTATCAAAGACCTATAAGATCCCGATTAACTTCCATGTGGACTCACGAGATCGTGTGATCTTGCCGCATTTTTTAGCATTCGTCCATAAAACACGAGGAGCGAGTGAGAAATAAATCCATGGGTTCCCCTACATGGTGTCGTAGCTTATACATATTATATGTACGTGGACGAGACGTGAGGTTCCTGTAACAACCCCGGTTTTCCTCAAGATAAGAGAGTCCGCTCCTATAAGGGGCAGCTTGATCAGGGACGGAGTTGTCTCGAAAAGTAGCGGACGGTGGTTGATGAATAACAAGGTACGATGGGATTGGGTTGTTGATAGTGTACAGCAGCAGAATGGTAATTCAACCAGTAGTCAGCCTCAAAATAGAAAGCAGCATTTAGGCCCGCAGGATGATGGCAGGTCCGATTACGTTCTTCTGCAACGGTGTATTATACCACATACATAATAGGTCATAATGAAGGTAATCTCGTCTTCCCCTTAGATGACCTCACAGGAAAATCATGTGCGCTCGTAAACAACCCCCAGTAAAGTCGATGATGTTCGTATCACCAAATTGTTTTTGTATTTCGTTTTGTATTTACTAAACATGGCAGTAGTTCCGTTCACGACCTCGCAAACCCCCTATTGAATAAGTAATGTTTTTTCTCCATCGAGGAGGAACCATCATGAATTCGAAATTCCCTCTTCTTAAACTCCTGTCAGAGTTCAAAATGACCTGTTTGATGAGATTAAGGACGAGGTTAAATACAAAAGCTGTGTTCTACAGCTGAGCTGTCACTAAAATATATTTGCATTATCAGGTCCACAAAAAAATTAATCGGAAGCATCTCTGGAACTGGAATTTGGAAAATTTAACACAAACAGAGAGCGGAAGCCGCACATGGAAAGATAGCGAAACTAGGATCTGACCCCCACATTTGACCTAACTTCTTCCGTGGTCCAATCGTTCTGGGCCCAAATGATTCAGGTCAAATAGTGTGGAAAACCATACCCCACACCTAGGTAGCAGAATGGTAACAAATACCCAATTTGACCCATTACTTCTCTTGAACTTTCTTGGTGAGAAAATGGGAATTATAACTCGCGGATCATAATTTGAACAATATATTTTCGTACTCACTTTCTTACAACTCTAGAAGAAGGAGTGACTTGAGACATAAATGAACAAAGCTGCAAACCCTCATGACCACTAACAGTCTAAGGAGAGCAATATGTAGTTCGTACACGTTACATGGAATGTATAAGATATTCCATCAACTTTCTCCAGTGGGTGCCAATCGTTCTAGGACCCGTTTCATTGGATTCAGCGTCCAAAATTTAGTGGAAAATGACTCCCTACTCGCCTAGATCGCCCAAAATCTCAAAAATCCATTTTTCAAAAAACACATTTTGACCCCTACCCCCCCCCTCCCAATTTGGTCCGATCGGGCTGAAAAGTTTCGAGGACCCATCTCGGCTGGAAACAGACCCCTGACCCAAATTTCAGATTTTTAGAAAATTTTCTACTACCAAAAACGGCGCGGAACATGGACGGCGTACGGCGTACGGCGTACGGTGGACGGACATCGACCTTTTTTGATCAGGACATCATGAAACGTCCAGAAAAAAATTTTTAGCCAAATCGGAGAGGTTGACCATTATCATGAAAACATAGGTTGATTATAGGTTGAATAACCAACCAAAACTACGAGAATCCTACAAGAAAATTATGGATATATCTACTCTAATATATCTTCTCGCAAAAGGCTTCAACAACACTCTGAGTTGATAAAAGGTATAAACAAACTCAGAGTGGATTTTTTTTTTTTTTTTCAATTTTTTCTAATCAATGGAGCGAACCCCTTCTAGTAAGAGCAATATGTCAACGTTCGCCAATCTCAAACTGATTACACAACACTGCGTGCTTGAAAATTTAGAGTGGCAGAATCCGAACGT
Source organism: Cyrtorhinus lividipennis (assembly GCA_019603395.1). Lineage (NCBI taxonomy): Eukaryota > Metazoa > Arthropoda > Insecta > Hemiptera > Miridae > Cyrtorhinus > Cyrtorhinus lividipennis. The sequence goes on from CM033999.1 coordinate 32,779,878, forward strand.
TCTTAGACGATTGGTTTAGGTGCTGAATTGAGCCATTTCGCTGAATCGTGTAGGCTCGATTGTTCGTAGAGGCGGCGAATCATCATTCTGAGAATACATAGAGTAATTGGATTCCAACGACATTTCTCGGGATGTACGTCCAGCGAGAGTCTTTATATTCGTGCCGGAAAGTGTCTGTATTTTCGATTCGTGAGAAGTTGAAAAGAAGATAAGCAATCTGAAGGAGTAACTAGCGTTTTTAGAGGTTACCACTGTTTAGTTGAATTGTTATAAACGTAGCCTGCAAGAAGACATTAGCCATATTCCGCATTTTCTTTTTCCGAGACTGGTCGGTAAATACGAGAACCCGCCATGGTGTATACCATCATGTCTTGACGCCAAGGTGGCTGCACTGAATGGTCAATGCACTTGAACCGCATTAATAGCAAAAGCGTGTTATGTTTCTGGCTTAAGTGGCGAGTTGGTTATTGAGCTCAGCGGCCATGTTTCGCGCTCACGACCGCCTCTAGCACCTTCTAACGACCCTTAATTCTTGAATGGGCGGAGGATATTCATATTACATTAAGTGGGCAGCGCCCCAAGTCTTATGTAAGACCGTGTTTAAACTCTATGTAATTGTGGTTTGGCGTGGGCGTTATAACCCTTCACACACGGTACGAGGGACTTTTTTTTTCGCTTGGATACCCGAGCAAATAGAAAAAAAGCCCGGACGAATAAAAGGACTTTGGCCTAGGTAGGTTTGCGTGCAGACGCGGCGAGCTTGCGCCTTATCGAGACTTCGAAAGGGCGTTAAGATCGGATCTGCTGAACATCGGAAGGGAAAAACCACCCAAGGGTACGCCCTCGGGCCGAGTTTGAGTGATTTAAATGCCTTGTGAGACGTTAAAGTTGGTTTTGTCTGATAACGATCTTTTTAGAGCGTAACCTACTAATGGAGTCATCCGCTCTCAAGATAGACCGTAAAATTATCTGAGGCTCTTAACTCGTGAAGAGGGTAAAATCTTTTGCCGGCCCGAAAAGGCAACCCTTGTTTCCGTAGTTCTTCCTTTATAACATCTAAATGAATCACGCAATCCCTTTCTCAGTCCGAACCGGGACGCAGGGAGTCGTGTGAAATTCTTCAGGCAGAATGAGTTGGTAGCATGCATAAAATGGAGACAAACAACTCTTCTCTCGCTCAACTAAAATGAACATAAAGCATTCTCACGACACTATTATTTCAGGAACCAACAGTAATGGTGTTGTCAATCCTTACAAACTGTATCTAAAATTGACTTACTAAGAGTATAGCTTATAAAGTATTTGTCGCAGATTTCAAAAAGAAGCAACTGAATTTGTAAATTTGAGAAAAAACCTAGAGGTGTTAATTGAGTAATAAACCAAAAAAAGGTGACTCCTCCCAGACCCATGCACCTGAAAATGCGGGATCAAAATTGTAATACTGAAGCTCCACTCAGGTTGCCCTAAAACAAAATTATAGTGCAATCTAACACAATTGCTCTAGTCAACCATGTATGCTAACTCTCTAGGTTAAGAAAAACTCACAACAAAATAATATAAAATAAACATAAATTAATGAAAGTGAGGGTAGGGACGCACTGGTGTGGAAGTTAGACGCTATATTTCACAAACTTTACAAAGATTTCTTCCTAATCTTGAAGGAGCCGCGAAAAAAATAATAATAAAAAGTGTTGCAAGAACTTTATGGTAAACTGGCAGGATCACTTTGGCGTTTTTCATTTATTTACTTCCAAAAAAAGGACATTTCAGTCGACGGGATCGAATGAGTTGCAGTATTTAAAATTATTCGTTCATTTTGTATTCCCGATGTAACGTGATTTTGAAGGTATTTAGGCGATTTTCAAAACAATTAACCATCGTGATAGCGGAATTTCTGGACCCAAACAAAAGTCAATTGACCATACGGTATTATTGTTCGCTTATCCAAAGAGTTCAGAGCGACATGGATGTAATATTGGAGCTAACCGTGACGGTGCAATCGTGAAGATATCGCCTCATCCTTTAGCGATTCTACCGAAAACCTTCGTTAGGGACCAAAATGAGAATGAGAATCTCGATCGTTATTTGTGGAAATGACGCGGCATTCATCAATAGGCTCTGTGGGGCACCAAAAATCTCCATCAATAAATATATTGACACAGTAAATACCGTTAGTACCTGGCTATACATTATAATTAAATTACTACTGATTGGAAGCATACGGATCCAGCGGGGTCTTTCTCATGAAACAGAACGGACTCAAATCCGCAAAAGCGGATGCCAACATAGTGTTTTCACGCTCTTCAAGGCCACCTAATGTAATAATTGGTTCCTAATAGCTAATTCCTAATTACTTGATGCAATATGTATCTCGTCATGGATTCGTTTCCATCCAACCCCCAGAAGCTAATTCATTATGCACCGAGGACCTAATGCAGTGTCGGTTTTGGCACGATGACGGCATATTATTATCAGTCGTTAATTAGGACGCGTTCCGCTCTTAAAGCTGTCTGGATAAGATAAAAAGTAACGTATTAATAACAATTAGGTACTTAATAGGTGTAGGCGTCGATATATGAGGTAATGAAAGCGTTTTTATCTTCGTAGAGTGACTTTGACGAGTTTCCTCGACGGCCGGACTCTAAAATAAATTTTTTTTAAATGAAATGATTACAGTGAAACTGCGTTACAGAATCAGGAGTAAGCAAGGCGCTCCAGGGTCTCAGCGTATATAAGCGTTTAGAGGACGGTGAATACAAATTCGATTTACGCATCCACACACTAGTTGGCGACCGAAGAAATTCTGCAGTTTTTTTCTTTATTGGTTGGTTATTCCTTGGATAATCAACCTGTTTTCATGCAAAAATTTAATCTCTCCTATTCGACCCAAAAAAATTTTTCTGGGCGTTTCAAAGTGTCTAGATAAGAAAAAAAAAAATAGGTTGATTATCAAGGAATAACCAACCAAAAGTCAAATGTCCGTACGCCGTCCATACCGCCTTTGGTAGTAAGAATTTTTTAAAAATCTGAAATTTAGGGTCAGGGGTTCGTTATCAGCTCTAGTTGGTTCTCGAAACTTTTCAGCCCGATCGGACCAAATTCGGGTGGGGTAGGGATCAATATGTGTATTTTGAAAAATGGATTTTCGAGATTTTTTGCGATCTAGGCATGTGGGGAATCATTTTCTACTAAATTTTGGACGCTTGATTCAATGAAATTGGTCCCGGAACGATTTTCGCCTTCTGAATGAGGTTGTGGGTGCCAATCTACCCATTTCGAATGTGTGTTTTCGAGATTTCCGGTACCCAGGCGTGAGGGGTATCATTTTCCACTAAATTTTGACCCGGAATCGATTTTAATGGGTTCGGAACCGCCACAACCACTGTTTTCCCCATTTTCCCCATGGTGAAGAAATGAATCTCCATGCGCCTGGTCCGAGGAATAACCAACCCGTGTGAAATAATTTGCAGCGTTTGTGTCTTTTGTTCTAAATGAATTGGAAGTTGTTAGGGATTTCCTTTTATGCAGTTCTTGTGTGGGTATGCACCACCATAGTCGGAAAACCTCTACGTTCTTTGTCTTTGATTTTTCACATTTACACCCAAACACCGCGTAAGGTAGCGTATTTTGGCTTAAAAAAAAAAACTATTCGAACCAAGCAGAATGAATGGAGAACGTAAATATATTCTTAAAATCAAACTGAATTAATACGGACCGTTGTGACCCTGCCTGTAGAAACCTACCTATTAGAGTAGACTGGGTAAAGTTGGAAGTACAAGCTCCGCAGCCAATTGAGCAGAGCGTGGATTTGCCAAGACCTGTGAGGGGTAGCCTACCTTTGAGACGACTGCCTGCTGAAGAGGTGAGTGCACCCCCTCCCCTCTACCCATCTATCCACGGATTCTATGTTGTACCAAAGAGGAACGTTTCCAGACCAACATGAGCTGACGGTTTTTGATCTGTGATGGCGCGATTTCCCGTTAACTTACGTACAGTGCACAGGTTTCTCAGCTCCTGTTCTTGTCACCTGATGTCACATCTTTCAAAAATTTTACGATCAACCGCGTTCCTTTGGCTTTCATTGTTCCCGTCAAATTGTAACTATTTCTCTTTGATGCGAATTCCCCATCGGACTGAAAATCACGCAATCTAACTCACACTCACAGTCTCCGTCACTTCAGCGTTCATACCTGCCAGAATACCACCGTTTTCCATTTCAATCTCAGAAAAAGAATTATAGACTACTTAAATGGAAGAATATTTTCACGACGAACAAACACACGAAGGCTTTTTTAAGGGTGGATACACACGATAATTCTTCACTGTCACTCCGACATCGTTTTATTTCAAAGAAGCGCCGCCTGACGTCGGAAGGTGATAAATAAATCAAAACTCCTCATCTTGAAAGCGCCCTCATAAATATTCTGCATTCGAGTTGATTTACTCCATTATAACCGCTTTGTTTACCCACGTTCACTTCCTCTTGCATCGAGCGGATTAACTTCCATGATATTGATATTTATTAATATTTTTCCTTCAAGACTCGCTGCGCGGGTGTTTTTCTTCTGCAAAGCTTGCGATACATCCTGTTTTCAGCAATTAGGGAGGATTTGGTCGGAGAGCGAATCTCGTGTATGCAATTTTCCCGATGGATCCTGATAAGGTATTGGATCGGCGGCAGAATTAATTGCCTGAACTGTATCACTCAAGTTCGCTCCTACGGAAACACGAGAGATTAAAATTGAGCACGTCATGTAGAACAGTAAACAAATCAAATGTTATAGCGCGGAAATGTCAAAATGTTTTAAAAAATCTATCTTACAATGAGCACAGATTAAATCAATCGATTTGCAGAAATTGTGTTGAAAGTCAACTAAATCCTTCAACCTCTTCTCGCATTATATGTGTCAACAAGTTAGTATTATATCAATTTTCAAATTGCCCGAGCTTATTGACCTTCCAGGTTACTACCACAATTTCGCCACAGTCTCTCTCACATAACAGACAAAGCGGCTCGTGTGAGTACAGACATTGCCGTTGAAGACATAAGCCGATTAATGTATGCCTTGTTAATAGGTCTGCTAACCTAAAGCTCAAAGAGATATCATCGATACCGTCCAGAAGAAGGGCTCCAATGGCGCCTTTAATGCAGCCTAACGAACGCTTCCTTCTTGTAATTAATCGCAAGTAATTCTTCAGTTAATAATCAAAAACCCCTTTGCATCAAAAGGCGGTTTTAGGGGCCGCCATTCCGCTCAATTTCACAGGCTCAATAAGGCTCTTACATTGTGTCAGAAACGGATAAGGTCGGAAACAATTATTTCTAATAACTCTGAGTGCCCGTCTTTATCAAGAGTATTAATACCTATTAATATTCCGGTCCCGAGATTTTTATCAAGCCGAATGGTTTTAAATGCTCCTACATTATCTTCTTGGGGAGTCCGATATCGAGAACTGTTCAACCTGAAGATATAACAAGGTTTCTAAACAGCTGAACGCACTAGGACTCTCTTAATTCGTTCTGGAAGTAGAGCAACCTGTCGTTGTACAATGAGTTCCAGATCACATTGAAATATTCGTAAAATGAAAAAATTGTATCTGCCTACAAATCACAAAATCATGAGTTACTGTTTATGTGATTCACCTGGTATGATATTCGACTTCACTGGTACTACGACCAAAAGAGTCTTTTAAGACCTAGCAATTAAAAAAATAATAATAACAAACCAAATGCCGAAAAGGGACTTACATCCTTATGAGAGAAACTAATAATACGTACCCCTAAACTACCTACCACTATCAAGCTCAGTTCGAATACCGCTCCAAAACAGGGCATTTAAATTTCAGTAAAAAAGTAAATTATTCCTAAATACTTAGTTATTCCCAGAGGACCTCACATGTTTTCGAGATCGTCAGAGAACGTAATCCAAACAACCTTACTGAAAGAAGTACTCATTTCCAAATTGGCCCATAGGTAAATAGCCTGTTATATGCGATGATCAGACTGGGACCCAAATCAGCGTCCAAAATTTAAAGATAAAGCCTAGGAGTCTAAAAATCTCGTGTCTCCCCGTTCCTCAAATAACCATCTCTTCCGGGTTCTTGCGTTAAATCTAGCGGTTTTTACAACTCGGATGCAGCGTTTCTTCTATATTGCCGATAACGAGTACAGTGGGAACCTACTTACTCAATAACCTCACGACCACCCTCAGGGATGTTTGATAGAAAGTTGTTGTAAGAAATTTTCTCACCACTCAGTGAACTCATCTCTGATGAATGATTCACGAGGCGTTCGTCATGAGTATTGAAAAAAATTAGAACGCAGGCATCTGGCGACTTTCAATCGAACAGATCGAGCACCGTAAGAAGCCTCGGTAGAGAAGAAGAACCCCTGAGAGAAAGCCACGTCAGCGGTCTGACTGACGTTTGTAGGGATGGTATCCGCAGGACAAAAACCTCCAAGACGAAGACGACGAAGGAAAACCGCGTACTTGAATAAGAAGAAGGATGAAATCGGCGGTCAAAGTGGAGAAAAAACAAAAACCCTCAGCCGGTCTGGAAGAGAGAGCGACTGTCAAGAGGTCTCCTGTCTATTTTAAAATATGGTTTCATTGTGGTTGGGCGCAAAAGGACGTAGTGGGGATTGTGAGGGGGCAGGCGTAGATCACTTGGACAGCGTCCCAGTCTAGCCAATAGGAAGGGTCTTTCGTTAAGATTTATAATATTACTCCATGTAAGGGAACAAGCTCGTTGAGAGTTATCATCAGTCTTTATTAGGTGTTGCACCATTGTTGAGTCGCGTTTACGAGAAGAATATATAGGTACGGCGACTAGGGAAATGGAAGAGATACGGTATTTCAATGTACTCCAACCAACCACAACCGAAAAATCTTGATTACTGATCCGCATTAAGTTTGTAAAATCCTGCCGGTGGCTGGAATAATAATATATTACAACCCAGAAACGAAGGGAGATGAGGAATGAGATGATACATTTGTAGAGAGTTCGAACGCTTCGAGGAATATCCGATTCGAATGGCCGGCCCAGTGTTCACCAATCGGAGTTCAAGGCGGATCTTCTTTCCAAAATGCAAATTCGATTCCCCTGAAAGACCTCCGAGCGTAGAACATGGTTCTTTCAACAGATTATTGGATATAAAGCCGATCTTATATTGCCCACGAGCGCGCCAACTGTTCATAAACACGTAATTTCAAACGTGATATATATTTCGAGGCCAAACCTTGAGTGAACTTACTGAGATGATAGAGAAATGATATTTTTTCCCCCTTTAACATCGCCTTTCAAATAAATCTTGAGTATGTTTGATGAGGGCACTGGCCACTGTACAAACAACCCAAATACAATCCAAGAAATTGATTGAAACGAATAAAATTTGCCCCGAAAATTAACTAAGCACATTTTTGAGCCGTTGAAAATGAAAGGACATAATGTTCTGGATGAGAAATTAAATTTAAAACTATTGCCCCAGTTTTGTGTTTGTCAGCTATGTATCTAATTAATATGAACTTGCTTTTTTCAATGTATACTGAAGAGGTTCTGGAGGTGTCACTATTCGATTCAAGTACAACAAAAAACTGAAAAGCACGAAAAAGGAAAAGCACGTTCTTGGTTGATACCTCTACCTGTATATAAGAAAACCTCGTTTCAAACTGAATTTTTACTGTATCTTGTACTTATAACAACTTGTGTGTATAACAACTTGTGTTATAAGTGCCGCTAATACGGCTGTTATAGGCACCGTTGGCAAGCAGAATTTTCTCCGTGTATTTTTGGAGAATTTCATTAGAACAATAGAGTATGGAAAAATTAATATAGACAAAATTATAATTTTCGGCATGATTTTCCTCCAACGCAACCCTCTGAAAAAACCGTAGGGTCGAATATATTTCACACTGGGGAGACGAAGTATTTAACTCTCTTTCAGGTATGATACAATTCGAAAAGGGTGTAGGTAATCCTATTATTGTGATTCAAGGTCGAAATTTATAATCAAATTCTCAAATGTAAGATAGGTCTAATTTAGAAATGAAGCTTTGAAAAAGCCTAAAACACATGAAAAAGTGAACCCCAGCTGTTGATAGATTTTTTAGGTTAACACCCCGCCCATGATTTACCTAATTAGCAGGAACATTAGCAATGCTGAAGTTCGTAAAAAAGTGATTTTGCGATTTGGTTGTTTGATGCAGTGACCGGACACCGAATAACAATAACGTGATGTCAGTATTGCAATTATTTATTCCTGGATTTATTTGGAACATGCTCTTCCAAATGAAGCTCTTCGCGTCCGACGAGTACGACGCTGGGAACACTAATTTTCAAGATAGTAATTCAATGAAAGATGAATAAAACAAACTCATATTTCACACGCTGAAGGAATGTAATAAATCCCTTCGAACGTAACAACATCTGTCATAATGAAATTATGAGCACTTGGGGCGCCAGGTTTAAAAATCCTTTTTTCGAATTGAGACTGGGAAGGTTCAGAGTTGTAATTGGTTTGAAGAAAGGTGAAATATACGTGGTGCTCTTCATCCTTAACCGCGAAGAAACTCGTGCCTTCGAGCATCACGCCCTCTCGATTGGATTTAGTTGTGAATGTACTTTATATCGGTTTAGGAAAACGTTTCGTATTGGAGTTTGAAGTTTCTTAATATGGATGAAAATAACGAAACGAGAAAAACTGAAGAGCACGAGCGTGAATCGTGAAACAAACACAGCGGGTGTGCTGTGAGCCTAATTTGTATGGATACGAACTTATTGCCTCCCGCCAATACATTATATCTCCATTCTCACTCAACGAAATAATAATTCTTTCCTGACTCCCAATACTTTGGAACTGTGTAGAATTGTGTAAAAAGTATTGCACATCTCTTTATAACGTCTGATGACAATTGATGAACTTACTGATCAAGTAAAATTGAACTTGGACTAAAATTCGAACAATATTATCGGCTGAGTTCTTAAACGTTAAAATCATCCACCTTGCTCAACAAGTAGGCAGGTATCACTTGAATGAACCCGGGCATTTGCCCCGGTCGTGAAAGAGGGGCGTATCAGTGCTCCCTGAGTGACTTCCCCTTTCGGCCCGGAGCTAGAACGTAATTATACGTCTTGGCTAACAGCACAATCATCTGGGTGCTACGTGCTTATTATAAAGAAGTTATTGGTCATTGCTAAAAAATTAATAGCCTCTGGATTTATGTTTCGACGCAGGTGTTTTTTCTCCTCTTCTGCTCAACAGAAACAAATTGAAAATGGACGAACGAACGGTTGATGGTCATGTCAGTCACCAACAAGGAATGAACGGGATCGCTGCAGATGTAACGGTAAGTACTGATGAACTATTCATAAACCAGACCGCCAGAAGTCAATTCTACAGAACTTTTTGCTCAAGAAGAGTGAATATAGACTTACTTTTCTTTAGATTTTTAATATTTAGACGACATCTACATTAATACACGAGTACTGCGCATACATTTTTGATTTCGTACAGAAGGTATAGAATGGAAGGAACAAACTATGCAAATGAAAAACCGAAGCGCAATACAAACAACAAACTATTGTACTACTGACTGCCACTAAAAGCATAGCTCAGAAGCTGATTTGAGTTGAGGGCCGCGGTTGGGTCTGAGATCCACAAATGTAAGCTTATTGGGCCTTGAAGTGTCATCCTACGTGAGGGCAGAATTCAATGCGAACCACTAATGGTAGATTCTTAGACGACTCACTCTTGTATAGGTAGGAAGGAATGAGTTTCCATTCCTTTTACTCTTGTCTACTTTGTGGTTCATTGTCGTAGGGTAGGAGAATGAAAGTCGTTTGAGTTTGACCAAGTGGTCTGCTGCTAGAGCGCAGCACGTTTTCTCTACTAAAGACGAGCTTATCACACAACCATGGATCATTAATATCCTCTGGTACGCACTGCTAAGTTGGTACTCTTTGGACCTATATTGTTGAACAAGCAATCCCGGGATTGTACTTCAATTTTTCCAAGAGTAACAGATTCATACAAGGAGTAACATACCAAATTTTGTCCGATTTACCAATTGTTAATATTGGGTTAGAAACACCAGTTTACTCTAGCGACTGACCTCGCATAGCCCAATTGCAGTGAATGAAGCGAATTTTGGCTCCAAAAATAATCATTCTCAGCCGAGGTGGAGACTGACAGACTGTCATTCAGCGAAGCTAAGGCAGCTTCTGGAGCTTAATCGGCATGTAATGAATCTGTATCTAAATGTGAAGCCAGAGCAATGCAAACCACATGTAACGTTTCGAATCTAATTTGCGTTTGGCCATCTTCTTGCAAATCAATATAATCAGAAGAACTTCGGTTCCAGACAAGTTGCTCAACGAAGTCGCTCCACAACGCCACGGACAGGCAACCCTTTTTAGATTCGACCCGTTCTTGGTGGTTGGACAGGCTGTGGCTCTGTGCAAAGATGGTAACAATGTGGCTATAGAATGACGTATAGTGATCAGAAAACGACTGAAGACCTCGTTTCTTCAGTTAGCCAGGCGAATCATTCTTGTCGTTGGAGTTGGACTAGACCGAGTGGGACAGTGTGGGACGGGACCTATTACTCAGTCGAGACCGAGGCGAGGACAGCAAGGCACCTCAGCTATAGCACCGCGTCCGGGCACGAAATGACCAACCCCAGCGCCAATGAGTTGTCCTAATGAATCTTGATGAGGTGGCACATATATCTCAACAAGGCCCCCGCGTCCTCGTCGTCGTTGGCACCTCCCTTATCTCCAGATTGCTCCCGAGATCGACCCGTGGAAGCTCCTCAGGTTCCGAGAAGGGGCTTTTCGACGAGGATATCCCCCTTCGGAAGCCGTGTGGTCCCAAAGTGGGTGTACCTCCGTGGAATATAAATAAATACCGATTTTATCTGCCCAAGTCCGCGCGCTGGGTCCACCCTTCGGAAAAAGAACTGGAGGAGTGTTGGGAATCGTGACCCCCGAGGAACAAAGCCACCTTTTCTTAACGAACTTGAACAATACCCTTTCCACCAACGGAAAAAAGATACACCATCTTGAGACCAACAACAAGTTAATCACAAACTGGCCTATCGTGAGCTTTCTGGGCCCTTCCTGCCCTCTCTCGCCTTCCCCACCTTTAAGTCACAAATCACGATGATTTATAATCTATTTGCATGGGTCAGAGGTGTGATAATGCACCCACCCTGCGTCGATGCAGGTATTATTGGGGAGACGTCACAGCTCAGGTGAGATATGACCACCCCCTACTGCTGAAAAGTGGCAAATACATTGAAGATCACACTACAAGGCTACACACTACTTTTAAAGTACAATAGGGTTACAATAGTTAACAAATTTCATATTCTGCCCAATGGAGTACGCCATACTCAAGAATTTGGTAGCAGTTTCTTGAAATTAGTAGCCAGGTGAAACCTGCTTCTATTTACGTCTATCGGTCATAAACCTATCTTAATTGTTATCCAAAATTTGTTGAAAAACAGTACTTTACCCATTTTTCAAGTACACATTTTCACTCACACCCTGTCTCCATTTTGGATGATTGACGCATAAGGGGAAGATTGGGGAAAACAAATATTTTGTTAGTCAATACGAGTACGTTGGTGTATTATTTCAATGAAACTAATCAACCAAAGCGAGTAAACCGAGATTATGGTTGGATCAAATTTTGTAATGCATCTCGAAATTCAAGACTTCACATCGCCTTCACATTAATCATGTATAAATGGATAACCGACCGATTTTGTGAAATAATAAGATATGATTGTGGCTTTCCTATGACTACATTCACTTCATGTTCAATGTTAACCGAAAGTCGAAATGAACCTGAAACGTCGTGCTTTCTCAGAAGAGGAGAAGACCCTCATCATTTGACCTCAAAACTTCATCGCTTTTTCCTAATCTTTCTTCAAATTTCTAGCGTTTATAATTGAATAGGTTGAGAACCCCCTCTGCAGAAACTGACACAATAACTCTACTAACAATAACACTCTAATCATCGCGATAGATCGGTATCATCGATTCATTCATTTAGTCATCGACTCTTCTGAATACTAATCGTGCCACGTTGCCTTCAGACGACACAAATGTCAACCAAAAGGGGAAGGAACACTCGATACCTCATTCTGATGCTCCCCCGTTCCGTTCAAAATCAGCGAAGTCATTGCTGGTTCATGAATCATTCAGTAATCAGTACTCATTCAAGTTTTGACGATTTTGTCGGTTCAAAGTGGGAGTCACATGCTTCTGGGAGGGCATTATTATTCACGTTTTGTTCAGCACGTCGTTCGGCAATGTTCATGGATCGGACCGTGATCGCTAACCTCAACGAGGAAATCAACGCAAAGCAATTTGCATCTCCTCAATCCGTAACCAACAGTAAATTCTTAAATCAAGTACTAACGACGAAATGAATCTGCGGGTATTAAATGATAAAGAGGTTTACTCGAAGCGCGTTGGAGGATGCACACAAAGGCTCTGAGCTCTACGGCGTTTCAATGACTTATGACTAAAATACGGGTTTTTTCTCTAATTTTTTTCGCCGATCTCATAGGCGAACGAAGGTTCTACAAGTGTTGGGGTGGATATCATACATCATAAAGACGTGAGGGCCTCAGAAGGGCCCGGGTGGCGCCTCGGAGGGAAAGGAAAGGGAAATAAATCAGCAGAAGAGCCCTTCGACCAGAAAGCTGCCTTCTGCCACGTACAATGTTTTTGGGAGCTCGGAGGTATCCAAATGTTGAAGTAGAAGAACGTCTTCCTTCTTTTAAGCAGATGCCAACAATCGGAGAAATATCCTCGGGGGTGAGCGTTGCGTTTAACCTCCTTCGCTGTAAGGTTGTGGCCCTAACGTAGTTTATTTTGAAAGTTCACTGCTGTTTCCGACCTTCAAGATCACCGGTTTGACATCTAAGAGTGTTCGATTTCAATCACAGAAGCCGTGTGAAATGTCTGTCGGTAGAAGTATTTGGCTCGTGTAACTTACAGAAATGTTCAGTTTTTCTGGAGATACCAATAGATTCACATCAAAACTCTCATACAAGTGTTCGGAGTATTACCTATAACATATATGAGCGGGTCTGCACTAGGATGGCCTCAAATTCCGATGCTAATCCGTCTACGAGTATTCAAGACCTGAGATGAACAAATTGCTGAAGAATTCGCAACGTTTTCTCCTTCAACGATGAGAAAGTCTCCATTTTTGCCAGCAAAGGTTCGGAAGTTAATCCAATGCGGTGTTTCAATGCTGAATTTCCTAATTTATCCATACTATCCAACTCCAACTCGAAAAAAAAAAAAAAAAATTAATTTCCGGGCAACGAGCTATGGAACTGTCCACGCTCTGGCGAGCAAACTCCTCCTTCTTCCGCCAAATGATTGGCCTAAACTTAACGCAGTGGGCGGCGCTTTGGTTGAAAAAAACGAATTAATACATACGTAGTCCTAACAATCAACTGAGAGAAGAACCTCCCATCTTTCTGGGTATGCTTCCATTGTAACTCGAAATTGAGAAGATCAGAAACCGCTTAAAATCCTTGACGTTTCGTATATTTTCTTCTTTTTTTTCAAGATCTTTTTCAAGATATTGCTTGGAGCTGACGCGCTAATGAATACAACTCACGTTAGAACGGAAAAAAATAAATAGTTTTTTCATTCATCTGGAAAAAGCAATTAAATGAGAATATGTCTGTGGTCAGGATGAAGATAAGCTTGTCATACATAATGGCTTCATAATTACGAATCTTTCAACATTTTAATTGACTGCAGAAGATTAAGAAAAACCTACTACTAGTCTAAAACACGAAAAGAGGATTCCGTAAGCAGTGGAAGGGTAAATTAAATGTCTAATTTTTAGGTTCAAAATAATCTGTAATAGTAACCGTAAAACGCTGTCTTTACTGTTATCTTACAACAGTTAGATTTTCTGGGTGGATCTCGGTCATGTGGAAAAATCTCAGTTTGAGACTCTCGAGTGAAAACCAATAGGATAAAGTCAATAAATAATAATAATTTTTAAGCAATTTCAAACAATAAACAAGTACAGATCTTAAGTTATACTCAATCAATTTGTGTATATACATTTTCAGGTTTTTTCTCTATTGCAAGATATACGCGTGAAAGCATTAAATAAAACAATTCAGCTGCCCGAAATAGCAATTGCTTACTGAAAAAATATGACTATTTCCGATTATCTCAAATATGTCTGATTACTGGTCAACCATTCTTCCTCAAGATGTAAATTATATATTACGAATTGATTGAAAATTAATTTGCAGTACTACTTGCCTCATGCACCGTGCCGCTGTTTGAAAATCAAAACGATGCGTCTTCCAATTTCCAAGACTCCAATTCCGCGTAAGGGCTGTCCATGCGTGCCAATTATTGATTGTACAATTTGCGTTTTTGTGACGCATCGGTTCGTAGGTACCCTTTCCGAAGAAGGTTCACCCGTCGGCGTGGCAACTCGTTCAATGTCTTATACCCGGCATTTGGAACTTCAAAATAGAATAAGACAAACGACCCCTCACAAACCCTCTCTCATGAGTTAATGTAAATGAAAAGGAGATGACGCGTGAACTGCTCATGAAGGCGCTCAGTTTAGAAATCTATTCATTGGTTTTGTGTATCATCCGCTAAGCATCCTTTTTCCACCTTTATAGCCCGGAGTCACAAGGATATTTATGATTTAATATACGTTCTTCGAGACGAGAATGAAATACAGATTGAATATTTATAAGTAGAGGGGTCTCGACGAGAGAATGCAAATAGGAAAAGAGGGAGATAGTGATTCATGGCTATTTGGCCATCGACATGTTTAGAGAGGTCTCGGGTATTTTGGGTAATGAACTCGAGCCCACACCCAATTCATTGTTACCTACGACTGACGGTTGTTGAAAATTAATATCACCAAAGGTAACTAATCCGTCTTCCAACAAAAAAATTTTGTATTGCATGCCACCACCAACTACAAGATTATTTGAGAAAAATGTTCCGACATTAAGTGAATAATATTCACTAATTTGCAAGAAACCTGATGTACCTCAAGTGGAATCTGGAAGGTGGAACCAAAACCTGAGGTCGTTATCAATTTAGAAAACGCTGCAAATTATTCGGTAGTGGTTTATTATTCTTGGTCGCAATCGCTCGTGCGGGAATTGTTAGAGATGTTCTGGGCACCTACAATAAATGCAAAAGTGCACAGTCAATTTTTTTTCTTTAAAGAAGTGCCTATTTTGGTTGGTTATTCTAATAGATGCACTCTTACGGTGTGCAGCAATCGGACTAGGACCCACCTGAATGATCGATTCGGCGTCTAGAATGAGACCACACACATGCCTAGATGCCCGAAACCCGATATGAAAAATGTACATTCATACACATACCCCTCCCCGGCATCTGGAAACCGTTCCAGGTTCCATCCCTATCGATTCCGCGTCCAAAATCCCTTTGAAAATGATACCATACACCCCTATTACCCCATATTCATTCACAGGCGTTGGTTATTCCTCGGACCAGAGCATGGGGACTCATTCTAATCGATTTAGCGTCCAAAATTTAGTGGAAAGTTAAACCCCACACGCCTAGGTACCAGAAATCTCAAAATTCACATTCAAAATGGGTAGCTAGATACCCATTTTGACCCATAACCTCTTCCGATGGGTGCCAATCGTTCCGGGACCCGTCTTATTGGATTCAGTTTCCAAAATGTAGTAGAAATGATGTACCCATACCCCTCCCCCGGCTTTTGGGAACCATTTTAGGTTCCATCGCTATCGATTCAGCGTCCAAAATCTCATAAAAAATGATATCATACACGCATATTACCTCTAATAGCCTGAAAACTCATTTTCAATGTACACATTTTTGGAGAGTTATACCCTCATTATCTTTTTGTTCTATTTAATTTGTTGTAACAATTTGTTGTATCTAATTGATTTCGAGAAAGAATTCTTGTGCACTCAGGTGAAATGAAAGAATTATTTCCTCTAACACATTCAATCGAGCCTAGTTGGAAGTATTATACTCAGGTACCTACATATTCAAAAGCAGACTGCAATCTGAACACTACATCCAATGACTTTTCCGGGTGTTACAGTACGATCTTCTGCTAATCCTTGAATATTTGCTCCATGTTTGACAGTTTGTTTTTCCTCTGGCTGATTCTGCTCAAAGTGTTGGCTATTAATCCCCTGTTTCTGAAAATTCGAAGGGCGCTTTCAACTCCATTATATATATTTCGTCGTTTCCTTCTCCGACTATCGAGAATTCCTATCACGAAACGCTTTAGCTGTAAATAACTCACGCCCCTGAATTTGTGAACCCGAAAAACTTTTTCGAATGGAAACGGGTGTCTCTGAAGGAATCGACTTTGTATCGGCTCATTAGCCCCGAGGGAAGGAAAAAGGAAGGTCCTCCGGAGTTCAAAACCCGAGCCCAAGAGTTTAGCCCGCTTCTGCTCTCACAGATCTAAATTAAATCGAACTGTGAATTAATTAGAGAACTCACCGGGGAAGCAGCCCACCAACGCTGCTCAATACACTCGACATTACTCACCAAGGCGAAAAGACGGCCGGCCAGGCGTAACTAGGACGTTTCACCCACCCATATGACCACTGTATTCAACTCAGTGACGAATTGTTTTCGATGACTGCAAAACCACTGACCAAACTTGACCGTTTAAGCCTGCACGGTTAAGGTTTACTAGCAATGTACTGACCTATGGTTACAATCTCACTCACCCATCCATAAATCACGGGGTATTCAGACTAGAAAAATACTGAGTCATAAGACACGGTATTCACGAACTGCATTTTTATACTGAATTCTCCGATGTTCATTTTTCACAAATCGTAGCACATCGTGCTTGAAATAAATGTTGCTCTACGCTGTAGATTTGAGGCTGTGTTGTGACCGTCTTTTACCTCGAAAGTAGTGGTAAAATGTCCTCAAGCTTCCCGAATTTGATTTTAATATTTTTTTGATATGTGTTCCCCTGGCCTTTTGTGTGCATTTATTAATTCGGGAACCATTGTGATGAGTTATTCAACGTCCAATATCTTGAGTGAATATCTAGCACGCCAAGTCCCCAAGAAACTAGAAAAACCTATATTAAAAAGTTGTATGAACTATAACTACTCCAAAACTGACTTTTCATAAGGATCGGTGTTTTCGATGAAATTTTTTGGTTTTGGATTGACTCAGAGTTGTTAGACACATAAACCCAAGCAGCGAAAATCGAGCTATTACAGGTTCACAGCTAATGCAGCTATTCGAATTTCGTTCCGGACAAGTGACAAGTCTATTTTGAATCGAATCGTTAACTTTTGCTATCTCATCGATTAGGCGCAGTGTGACTCTCTGGTATACATTTATGGCAAAACCAGTTAGTTACATCCCAGAAAAAAAGAAATTTTAATTGAACTCAAATTCCAACTACATCATAAAAAATTTCTAAAATGTTAACCGTTCAAATCCTGAATTTCACTGTAGGTTGATGCACCAAGCTATGAAGCAGAGCTGGTTGATTATTGAAAGGAAACGTTGTCCTCATTCTAAACTAATAAGCGCTTTTAAAAATTAAATTACGGGTTGTGATGGTTTAAGACCAACTCGCTGACTCGAGTTATGGCTAGAAAAAAACTAGTTCACAGTACTAGACAGAATGACCGCACAACAGGTTTCTGCGGCGTATAATTGAGTAATTTGCGGGTCTGGAGGGCTCGAGCCTACGGAAGCAAATTAGAACACAAACGCAACTCGTCTCGAGCCTCCAACAGCCGTTTGTTTGTAAACAACACTCAATGGAAGCGGGATTCTCTTGATAGGTGTCCATTCGGAGCCAATTAGGACGTTTCAGCATCGAAGCCACCAATTATCACTGAGACGCGCACGTTGGGCTGGCGAAGGTCGCGTGACAACTCGGCTGCTCCACGAGTCGTGTGCCAAACTTTCGAAATACGTCCAATTCCCGAACCAACCATGATCCCTTTTCACCTTATCGAAGATCTATCCTTTTCCTTCAAATTAATTTATCCGGCACCGGTTGATCTACTGTTTGTTCTTCAAGATCTGCGCATTAAACGATTAAATATCGTCCGATCTCATTAGAACTAACTATCAACGACCCAAACCACAAACCACCAACGTTTCGTACATATCATTGCATTCGGCAAGTTTCTGCGCGTTTAAACCACGAAAACTGGGCTGATAGTTCTATTCGTAACCATAATGCCAACACTCTTTTATTTTTTCTTCTTTAAAGATGTAAGAATGAACTGGTCCACAGACACCTCAAAATTGCTGACATAATTGCTGACGTTCGCACGAATTGTATAACACATAAGTATTTTATAAGTACATATGAAGCACATAATACATCTAAATCATTATAGCTTGTGGTATAGTTCTAGTAATGTCCTTTTACTTCATGGGAAGGTTTCACAAAAAGCAATTTTTCTACAATAATTTGCTGAGGTAACACGTTCTTTTCGGAACTCTTGCGCACCTAAGTTCTAAGTAGATTCTTGGGGCTATGATTTTCAAATTTTCACTCTCCCGAGCTACTACTGGGAATGAAAATGGAAAAATAACAGCAGTACAACGAGTATCTTTCTCATTCAGAATATATCATCCTCGTGAACAACTTGCGATGGGCATTGCCGACACTCTCCGGTGCACCCCGCATAATATTTTCGAGAGACCGGAGGAGAACAAAAAAAGGCACCGAGAAACGACGTCCTACATTATGTATTTGTAGTGAGGCAACAAGGCGAGAAACCTGCTTCTTGTATATCAAAAGCCCGTTATCCCCACGTTTATGCTTTATGTATGGGAGACTCTCGGAAGTTGGAAGGGACGTCGAGAACAAACGTGGCTTTTGCTTCGACTGCTGAAGAAGGAAGTCTCATAGGACTAGTGTATGTTTACGTCATACATAATACATTCCTTTGACAACGACTCGGGAATGAAAGGAGGGGTGGAAGTACTTTTACAAACGCAAGTCTTCTTGTTAGGAGCTGAGGCATCCTTTTGATGTAAGTCTTAATCCTTGGGCGATCCTTTTCCTACTTTGTATTCCACCTTCTTCCTCCTCTTCTCTTCCCTTTTCGTCGCTTTTTTTTTTTTTTTTTTTTTTTTTAATCGAAAGATACTCCTCCGTATTGGGTAGAAGGCCCTGCGGAATATTTACGACCTGTAAAACATATAGCCAAGCCATTGACAATTTATATGACTGATCGACGGAGGTGAAGCGCGTTTTTATCGCCTCGAAAAGCCTGGCGAAGGTAAAAACCAACAAACTGGCTGTGCCTTTCTCATGCCTTTGTACCATACAGAAGAGATACTGCTTTACCGAAAGACGCCATAAATAATACAAACGATTCCTTTTACGGTTGCTTCACTTGTTTATAATGCCTGTTTTCTCTCAATTCACCTCCGACTGCTATAGACATGACCTACCTTCGAAGCTGGGTGTGGGCTCCAAATTGATTGTAAAGTGCGAGTGAGTATCTCGGTCTTCTCGACTGACACCAGATGTTCGAGTTTAATGGAAGTTCCGAAGGGAAGATCGAGAAGTTGGGTTGGTACTAAAAACTTGACGAGAGCTCAGGACAATGTACAGGAACCTTGGTTGAACCGTACACCAAATGAATACTGAAGGAGTGTACTCGTGACGTGTGATCGAAATTCGGGGAATGTTCTGTACTTTTTTGAGAATAATTCCTGGCGTTTTATCAAACCGTATGCTGTTGGTCAGAGTTTTATTTTAAAGACAATTTATTTTCAAAAGTCGAGAAAAGCATTGTGGACAACAAGTCACAAATTAACTTATTTCTTCTTTGGCAGGAAAAATGATACCAGACAGCTTTTTCTCACCGTAGATGCGCAGCACGAAACACTGAGCGGTATTTTACGTCATGTATCTGGACGTGATAATACCAAATTACAAATACCAAATGATTATAGGCATATCAAGGAAATGAGCGAAGCGGGGGTGGTTGAAAGGAGCTTCTCGTCGATATGAAATTGATAAAATACATCATATCCTTGCGGAAAGCCAGTATCTTGTCCTGGAAGGTTACAGTGTTGAAGGGAGAGATCACAAATCTCTGGAGTTATCTGAAAGAGTGATGTCTGAATGTGATCAACGCTTGGAATAATCAAAAAATTTGCGATGAGCAGTCATTACAGATCGCTAGAGTCGGGAGGGAAGAGACGTGGCTACTGTGAGCTGTACTCCAGATGACCCTGGCATTAAAGTAGGCGGAGAACAGCACGAAACGACTCAGAAAACCATTGGGCGATCCCTCTAGGGGAAGTTGGAAGCAGTCGGACGAGGTCGGTGATTGATAGCTGCACTATCCGCTCGGGCGATTCGTGACGAAACCGAAGAGAACATTCAGTAGGGATTGAGCAAAGAATTTCTCAAAGAGAGGCCATTCCCTCGCGAGTTATACCTATCGAATGAATTGAAATGAGTTGCTCGGGTTGGTAAGCGCGGACCGGGTTTTTCTCCGAGGGGTAACTTCCCTGAGGCCACTCCATCGCCGCATAAGTCCCACAAACCACTTCACCGTTTCTGATTTCATAGTCGGCAGGATCGCTGAAGGGAAAGAGTGTATAAATGGATTGAACTGCGTCCTATTCCATGAGGCTGCAGGCGCCCTGGAGTGACCAGTTTGTCGGTCGAGGAACATGTATTTGCTCAATAGGCAAGACTAATTTTTTCAGGTCGACCCGCAGCTCATTCCATTTGAAAATGTGAAAATGAAAAGTCGATTCGTCCTGTGAGTCTCTCACATCCTTTTCATTGACTACCAGCGTTAGAACGCTAACCGATATTTTAAAATGAAGTTCAAGCAAGTTCACCTTCCTGCCACACAATTAGCCTCAGAAACCACCCTACACTATCATCCAAAGTACTGTTAAAAGTCTCCCACCTGACATGGTTCATTTACTGAGGGCCATAATTAAGAACACTACAAAATCGCCAAACTGGTAGAGAACGATATCTACCCCATTGTTCTCTCGAATAAACAATCCCCGCATCAATCATATTTCGTTTATGTTCCATTTTTCATAAAAAACGAATGCACGACAGTTACGGTACTTATCAATCATTAAAAGTAATGGTGATGATAAGGCGACGAGATCCTCAAAACCAGCAGAAACTCTTTTTACGGGCGAATTTATTTTGCCCTCGGTCATACCTGAGCTTCCGATTACGAAAGTGTCTTTTCCTAAATAAGTCGCAAACTTAACTGTTCTTCAGGGGAAAATTAAACACATTATCTGGTTCTAATTAGCGGTATTTATTCACTCGTTTCCTTTTCTATGTACCTAGTTCAATCTATCACCTTCAATCAAGGAACAGCCTGAATTGAGTTTCTGACGGAAAAATTATCTGTCCAGACATTGTAGAAAATCCTAGTTTCCCGGTTTTCTATTGGGCTCATCTCTTATTACGATAATCATACCAGCAGGAAAAGTTCACGATTCACAATCGTATTCATAAATGATTCGCATCCAAGCCCATCAGTCAAGTCCAAACCATCGCCATTCCTCAGCTTTCGGCATTCAAATTTTATTTGGCCTTCGCTGCCAAAAACTTATGAGGATATAATGATGTTATGAATGGAATCGCGTTTGAAGAATGTAAGAGATGATGAGAGGAAAAATAGGAAGCGACAAACAACCTACCCGAACATTCCTACGTTTTGCCATAAAAATCCTTAAGAAACTAATTGCAGGGACAAGATAAAGGCGGTTTTGACGTAAAATATTTAATAGCTGGTTCGCCACAAATTTGACAAGAAGCATCTCGTCTGGCCGACTTGAAATGCTCGTTATATCTTTGAAAATGTGGTTTTGTTGTTAGAAATTCTTACCGGAAGATTGAGGAATCTGTAACTGATATAAAATTCTTTCGTCAGAAGGAACGTCCGGTCTAAAAAAACCCCGAGTTTTTGACTTCAAACAATTTTATTGCTCCAGTTTATAAGAAACGGTTGGATATATTGGAAATAGTTTCTTAACCGGGGATAGGGTAGACTCTACACCGGCAGGTGTACGGATTTATAATGAACCGAACGTCAAGGGATGAAAAACCGTTGATATAAAGAAAACGAGTCGGTTGGGTCAAAAACAGAAAATTCCTGTGCGATAAGAGCTGTTACCCCTTTTCCTACCCAATTAGAGGAGTTGAGTAAGAAATTCGGGTAATTTTCAGGTTCGTTCGGAATGTAGAGCACGCCGGAGGATCCAGTGGAAATCAATTACCCGTACGAATAAGATCGGATGTCTATCGCCGGTCCAAGGAGAGGGTGATTTGTGAGTTTGATCAGTGGAAGGGTTGCCAGTAGCCGAAAGGAATCAAGGAGCCTATTTAAGGGTACTGGGGTAGAAGCAGCTGTAGCACAACATGACAGGCACGTTCTCTCAAGATTACCTCCATGCTGCTGCAAGTCAGCACTTTGATCCCGCTATTTCTCAATGCTATTGACACTCAATCTACAAACAGTGAAGCGTTCGTAAAAGTTCGATTATTCTTATATAATCACTCAGCGAGGAGCCACCTTCGGAACAATCATGAGCGGTCTTTACATTAAATGGTAAATTTGTGGGAGAGATTTTCGGTGCGAATCGTCACCCTACGCCTGAGGTTAGACCTACGTACTGCTTTTCGATTTGGTTTGCTTCACCTATTTTTTTAGGGAGTCCCGCGAGAAACCAATTTTATTGAGAAATGCGGGCTTGAATTGATTCGCGTTCAGAACTCCTCCATTAAATTATCTAAAATATTAAGTTAGTGGATGAGACGTCAGATCTCTGGCTTCAGATAAGGAGTCTTCTGGTTTGCGTAAAATCACAGAATTCAGATGGCGATGGTTCTACGGGGCGAGGGGGTTTATCGTCTAATGATCACACGCCCTCCACTTGCAGCCTGAACGGGTCGCCATGGTGACGAGTTTGTCCTCCCTTTCATCCCTTCATCCCTCTCTCACTCCCCCTGTGACTGACAAGACCCCTTTTGTGGGGGAGTCATGAGTTGATGAGAGGGGGGGGGGATGACGTTTGGTCGAGTCAAAACCGCAAAACGAGTCATTCGGGAGGGAGGAAATGCTGTTATGAAATAATCAGCAAAGTTACCAGTCGAAGGTTCAAACAGCTGGAAACTGCTCTGAATATCTATTGGACGCACTTGCCGGATAGTTAGTCGATGTCATAGCAACAGGGAGCCCCGCATACTTTTGTAATCGGTGAAGGAGTGCTCCCGCTCTCAGAAAGCCGATTCTGTGAGAAGGCTTAAATAACTTGTTCGGTTCACGTTGGTCACTTGAGATTCTAGTTGTTGGTAGGTTGTAATCAAGGAAGGTGGATGGACTGCACAGATCTGCTTGTAGTTTGAAACGCAACTGTGGTTAATTCAAATTTGATGCCTTCTGTAACGAATTGTTTATCTACCTCCTAAATATTGTAATAATATTGTAATCGTTGGAATTCAAATCTCATTTCCTTGAATCATTCACATTGACTGTCAGTCGAATGGTTCTGTTTGTGTCTCTCAAACTAAGTTATTATATTCTCCTGGGGAAAATACATAGGTTTTCTACCGTGTTACTGACTAAATTTTACAAATTGGTGAAAAACTTGGAAATGTTTACGGGGTTAATAAGAACATGATACCCACTTAAAACCACTAGCAACGTATGAATTTGCCCCATGATAATTATACGATAAGCTCATTAATTGAAGTGGTACAATGTCAATATGTGCTATGTTCAGCTTTGACGACTGATGGAGGTGAATTAACCTTGGTTGGTGAATAAGGAGAGAGTGGGTTTGGTTGTGCGCACCACAAGGAAATCCATACCGTGAAACAGGTGATACACGTTTCCATACCTTTGAAAGAAAAGTGAGAGAGATTCGGAAAGGAATCAATTATAGGCAATCAAACGCGTTTTAAAAGGTTTCAGTACAAATGAGTTGCCACCTTGTTGTTCTTTCGGATACTTTAATGCGGAAGATTAAACGACTGAAATATTTCAAGAAGTGCCTCAAGTTCTTCAGTGGACATGAGGCGGCTACCGAAAAAGACCCTAATGAGCGCAAAATGCGGTTTCGCAGCCTCTGAGGTCCGACGGGTTGTTTATAGCACAGCCTGGTACCGTTTGATTATTGCTGCAATCAGACCTTTTTGGGACAGGGGTTATAAAAGACGTTGCTTGAGAATTTGACCGGGACTTTGGGGGAGAAAAAAAGGTATTTTGAGACGAATAGTGTTAGAACGGAGGATTTCGTGACAACCAACATTTCGCTAGAGTTCTTTGTAAATTCTGGATGTGCTGTTTATGGAAATTTCCTGCCTGTCTTTAAAAAAGTCGCCACTGAACGGAGTTTGACTGAATGGATTCGACTCAAATAGTGCAATCGTGAGCCGTTATTCAAATGAGCAGTTCACCCCGGACACCACAGATCTCTGTCAACGCTCTATTAATTTATTCGTCCCTTAAGAAGATTGCTCATCCATAATTGCAAACAGGTAATGGGGGGTTTGGTTTGACGATAAAACTCCAACAAGAAGTAAAAAAAGGGTATTTTACTTTGTTAGTTTCTTCCTTGTGGCTGACACATCTTTCATCAAGTTCGCGAGTTTTTTTCCAATTAAAAGCCTTGTGATACACCGAACCGTTCATTAGGTAGGTGGCAAGACAGGGCGAGGGGGGTTGTTTGAACACTGCGCTTACACGGTGATCCGGTGGGAGGAGTTTAAGAATCGCTAATGGACGTGGTGATTACCTCTTCCTGTCCTCACTTTCAGACAAAAATCCACAAACCTAACCCCCCACCTGAGATTTGGCAGAAGCGCTCCCGAACACCTTGTAACCACCAACCGGCTTAGATTTCAAGAACCGACCAAATGCTTAGGTTCAGTAATGATTCTATTTTAAATTTTGAGGAAGTTAATAGATGACTTGGATAGAAAACGCAATATTCCAATTTTGTTGATCCTTTAAATCAGGTTGGACTGGAATTTAAGTATCACAAATCACAGAAGCCCACATAAATTTGTTTAATTTCCCTTCGGGTCTTATACCTGATGATGTTCTAGACTGATGACCTCAAACCCTGATACATTGCAATAACCGATTGGAAAGTTTAAGGATAAATAAGTTCATTTGGAGTCTGTCAATACAACATCCACGAGAATTACACAAATAATTTATAACGATACCGGAAAACAATATACTTAGGTATTAGTTAGTATGTTTCCGCTCTAGTATAGTTACTGATTCGATAATTTCTTTGATTATTCGCCCTTTTTTGGAGGACCTGAAAGCAGTGAAAATGCTCATCAATTTGGTCAGTCAGGGAGTGAGTAAACACCACAGCTATACTTGGTGATTTAATTTGATGCTGGTCTACGACGACGTGCCTTTCTGGACCACCGATTTCTCTTGAATATTTTCTGAGAAATGTTCAAAAACCCATGGTCAGGCCGACAAGGGAAAGACAGAAGTTGAGGCACTGGCGCCATTGGCACGTGTTACCCTTACAGGTCCAGAAACGCGACGGAAAAAAATCCCCATAAGGCTGGAGGTCATCTCTTCTAAACAAATAGTGACTACCCTAAAGCCAATAGTCGGTCATCCAAGTCTAAAAGGACCGCTAATGTCGTAACCGAAACACTGGAGTGTCACACGTGTGCCACATGCGCCACTGCCTTTGCCAAAATCCAAACACTGCCTAGTGACAAAAAGTAACCTTAGCTTCACGGCAAAGAGGGTGTCCCGAACCAGAGCGGACGTTAATGCCATCCCGAAAAAATCCTTATGAGTCCAGTTCTACAGCACAGAAGAATACTGAGCTCGATACCGATATTTCTTGAGGAAGTTTTCAACCATGAAGTTAAACCTTAGGCAATGCGTAATGTGCAGTGCAAGTATTTTGTTGGTTGGAAGTTTTGGTCAACGTAAAGCTTCGAGTTCTATTCGTTCATTAAAAAAAAATGTATTGCTAACGGTAGAAGAAATAACAGTCAGTTCATAAATGAATAAATGGATAGCTTACAATTCAATTGAGTAAGCTTGATGATTTTGCGATCAGTTGGAGTGAGATCACATGAGCTGGTGCTCCTGGTGGAGGCCAAGAAGTGCTTTTAGCCTCCAAATCCCTGATTCGATTCTAGAGCGTTTGCTCATTTCCAAAATGCAATATTGGCTTCGCTGCAAGAGCGATCATTATCGTCGCCCTCTAAATTCAGGGACATCGTTTTCCTGTTGTTTCCTAGTTTACAAGGCAGTGGATATTTTATTTTTATTTTTAGAATGAAAAAATGATAAAAAATATTACAAATAATGAAACTGTGTGCACAAAATGAATGATTGTATATACTTGCGATTAGGTATTTTAATGCCATCTGCTGAACAAACTCAAATCCGTCTGAAAGAATGTCTGTCCTACTTTCTTCAACACATCCTGTATAACATTCAAAAGTCAAAAATGGTGGGCAAAGTACGATCTCTTAAGCGAGAGAGGCCTCCAAGATGATATTCCCGACTCAATTCACGACTCACAACTCGTAGTTGAGGATAACCCGCGTGATTTAACCCTGTAATTAACGAGACGAAAAGATGACAAGCTAAGTGATAGGAGCCATTAGCGGAAGACTGCACGGCCCCGCAAGGTGTAACGTACACCACTCAACAGGAAAGCGATATTCTTTCTTCTTATTAATGCACTTCTCCTAATGGCAGGGATTTCAAAAGAACGAGGCCTACAAGCAGAGGGACGGAGCGGGGAGCAAAGTGCTGGCGTATTTAGAGGCAGTAGCCCCTCGGGGGAACCTTTATCATCGGGCCTGAGAGATTGCCACCCACTTGCTTGTTTGATTTATATAAATTCGATATATTTTTTTTCTGTAGTGAAAAAATCACTTTGGTATCGTAAATCAAGGGTTGAGTGCAGATACTTTCGGCATTGAAAAATTCCCGATCGTACGGCAATTGCCTGGAGTTCGCCGGTGAAGGGGGTTCCAAGTTGAATAGAGATCCGGCTTGAAATTAAGGAATGATATTGATTTATGTGTGACTGTCACGCGTTTCCGTCCGGTTAGTAAATGACAATAAATAGTACCTATTCTGGATGATTTTCTCGCGATCCCTTGTTTAGAGGCCTCTCTTTTCATGCAATACGATTATTGTGAAAATAAAAGCTCCTCTTTTCTTCATCGTTCTTCAATCAACCAGTTTACAAAGGCAAAATCCATATTCCACAGATTAACGTACTTATGTTATCCGGTCACGGTGATAACCCCTTGCTCCGAAGTATGCTTAAACATTGTAAACTCACTTATTGCAATGGATCTTTCTCAAGAGCAGGTCATTTTAAAAGCCCCTGCCTCATTGAAAAGTTTTTGAAGGATGGTACTGACGGGAGTTGTTTGATTCAGTTCAGAAACGGGATGAATCGAGTCACCCAATAAGACGCCTAGGAAGAAGTACATCTTTTTTTCTCCAAGATGCAAAATTTTGCCTGAATGTGAAGGGTGAATGCAGTTCAATAAAAAAAAAAAAAATTTAAAAATGGGAGGTTACTATCTTCATAGCCTATTTCCCATTCTGAGATTTTTTTTCCAATCAGCCTAGCATTACGATTCTGTACCTACCTTCAGAATTGAAATTTCT
The DNA here is from genome assembly GCA_019603395.1 of Cyrtorhinus lividipennis. Lineage (NCBI taxonomy): Eukaryota > Metazoa > Arthropoda > Insecta > Hemiptera > Miridae > Cyrtorhinus > Cyrtorhinus lividipennis. The sequence goes on from CM033999.1 coordinate 32,807,588, forward strand.
GCTGATTTTACAAGACTATTTGAGTGAAATTCGGCATTTGCTCGTCACATTGCGAAGAGACTATAAATTATTTTAATTGGATGTTAATTGATTTTATGTTCAAATTACTAATAAGGACATGATGAGTTCGAATCGCATAGCTGGCCATTTTACGTGATTCCCATCATTCCCTGGAAGCCCAAATTGCAGCTTTGCGTTAAGGAAGAGAGGAGGTATTCTAGATCACCTTCCACGATTAGGTACGTTAAAATTAGTTGTTCAAGTTTTTGCTGGTACTGCTATTGCAAGACTCACAGTTGCAATGTTAAAACAAAAATATAAAAAATTATTCAACTTAACGTGTGATATTTCGGCCAAAGATTTTTTTTTTTTTTTTTTCAAAGACGTGTACTTACATGATAATATGTTGTCGGTTGGATTGATTTTGACCCTTGATGCAGATGGGGCGTCCCTCGTATGTGTGGGTAGGAAAGACTATATGAAAGATAGGGGATGTGAACGCGAATCCTCTGATTGGAGTTCACATCTATATAGTTCCCCCCCCTCCCCCCCACGTCTTCAATGTCATTCGATGAAGACGAATAAGCCCATATCCGACCAAAGGCATAAGTTAACTGCCATTCGACGGCTCGAAAATGTATGAACAATCCCTCTTATTTTTCTCCTTCAACTAACAAAAAATCATATGAATACGATGTGCAGGCATGATCTAAGTTTGACCTGTTGGAGCCGAGGTAGGTGTCGACAGGGGGAGGCCAATAAATCCAACCGATTCCTTTTGTGCCTCGAGGCGACCTCAGTATTTATATTTCCACCGCTAATAATATTCATAGAATACATTTGTAAACAAATCGAAGCTTCTCCGGTATATAAACACAAAGTGGGTGTTTTGTCTTTCTAATAATCAACTCGTGATAAATACCGGTAAAATAAATATTGGTGATGGCATGAGGAACCTCAAGTTCCAACCTCAAGGGAGGATTTAGTGGAGTAGCCTCCTGCCATAAGACGCCGTTCATAATACTCATTTAATAAACTCTTGTTCCCGGGTAACCAACTAGTCCACCTAATCAATTTATTTATTGCTTCACGGTAATTTTTCAGTAAAGTCTTTTCTCCGAGATAAAATCTACAAAAATCAACTTCCTCTGCCGTTCATCAGAAAAAAATGACAGGGGGTCTTAAAAAAATACTCGAAAAAGGACCGTCCAGTTTACGTTCCCTTGATCCTTTCGAAAAATTAATTATGCATCAGCACAGGGCTGGATGAGGTCCCATTTTTAATGTGAAAACCCCACAACATCACCTGGCTTCGTCTCTCTTGATGTAGTTTTAATTAATAGGCCATTAATGAGGTACATAGGTAAACCGTTGGTTTTAATGGGCTCGAAAACGCCAAGCTGAAGGACCTAAGTTCGTCCTAATTGTTATAGCCGTTTACGTTACCTCAGAGTTCCACGATTTTGCCCATCAAGTATCATGTTTTTAATGAGCTTCTGGTTGAAAAATGGGCCGAGTAATAAAACTTCTTGGAACCAAAATAATGAATTAAAATTTCCGGCTGTCGTTCCGAAACGGACTAGGGAACAGCACAGGTTGAAAGTAGACCATCTCGTGCGTCATCCGACCAAGTTTGACCTAGAGATGTGTTGGAATTTAAATAAATTCAAATCTTACTATTACGCTAAAAAAAAAAAAAAAAATACAGAGGAACCATACTAAATAAAAACCTAGAATCGGTGAATTTTGCAATAGGTAAATAAATTAATAAGGCAGGTCAGGTTTTCTGCAGGTAACTCTGCGGTGCCCGTATCTCGGCTATTAAGCCACTAATGATCAGTAAATACGAGTAAATGATGATTACACGTGGAAATTAAATTGGTCGCGTGGAAAACGTCCATCTAAATACCGTTTTCGCGTTTCGCTTCGCTACATATTTTCGGCGATTTCCCGGCCAATCTTCCTCCATACCGTGATAATTATACATTTTTCTCATAACATGAGGCTGTTATGTGCCAGGTGAGGCGGGAAGAAAGAAAATTGGCACAATTTTCCCTTGGCGATTAAACGTAATGCCCGCCATTTTGCATCACCAACTCTGATTCAAGAATATGTAATTGGTTCATTTCAGATTCGAATGTCCCAGTTTCACGGTGCAACGGTCGTAATTGCGGTTATTACGTAGAATTAATATTTATGCATTTCCAGGGAGTTTCGGCGTCGGCGGCGATTTCTTCTTCTTTTGATATGTATCAGAATACAGGAAGGCCATTAATTAAAAATAACATAATTATTTCTCTCCCCAACCAATGAAAATGTTCGATTTGTTGTGTGCTCCTTTTGTACCACTCAGACTATCATACGCTGCGATAGGGCTAGTGCAGGGAGTAGTCTAGATTAATAGTAATTTGGAGGAAATTTCCTTCCTGTATGAAGAAAATAATTCAAAATCCCGATAGGATCGCTCTAATTGAACCACGGCTTGAGCGAGAAGGGTTGAACAAAACGTTTGATGAGTTGTTGTTACTCCACGCAATGCGGCGGCCATAAATTATTTTCTGAGTTAGTTGTGAGCCTCTATTGAGTGAAGTTTTCCTCGTCGCGTAGAGAATATGGAAATGGTAGGGGAGTTGGCTAGAAACAAACGGGATTTTTATTGGATAAGTTCTAGTGCGTTTAAAATTGTTGGTCGTTCATTTTTATAAGTAATGTTTCAGTATTTTGGAGGGTTGGTCAGAAATGTAACTCCTTCTTCCTATACTGACGTTTCACGTTCATTTGACCTCATTATTGATAAGCTGGTGGGAAATCTCACCGAGAAGGAAGGGGTCAAATGGTTCTTAGTTGAACTAAAGGTGTATGCTTTGCGACAGCGAGACAGTTCTCTATCGTTTCCGAGACTAATATAAGGGTGGAATTATTCTACATCATTCTCAGTGGAGGATTATTCGTCACGTTAAAAATAAATTATTATTTTTTATTTAACTGGTTTTTAATTATTTCTTCAATTGTTGAATATTTGGAGTAGTTAAAGCACTTGAACTTCTGGGGCTTCTGAACTCGTGGGTGCCTTCAAATATTAGGTTTGTCTCTGAACCCTGTTTTCTTATTTCAACTTCACGTCATGAGTCAATTTCGAAGATAATATTCAAAAGAATTTAAAGTCTTTAACGGATGGGAAATGGCTATCAAGTTGAGCTTAAGGTGAGGATCTGTTTTCACGAGGGGTGATTCGCATGAATTGTTGTTATTTATTCCTTCAAGCGAAGGTGGTGGTGCAATATTATGCTGTATGAAGCCTGAACCGCATAAACCACAACCTTGCACCCCACACCGTTACCTTTGGCTGGGAAGTTCATCCAACCTGTCATGTCATCGTCTTCGTTTGTAAGGTTGGAAACATCTTGTTTGTCCTCGAGAAAATGAGGAGGGGGAATATGTTATGAATAGCGACAGAATGGCATGTTAGCGCCTGAGTGTAAAGAAATGAAGAGGCGGAGGCGGAGGTGGAGATACTCGACGAGAATTGGATGAGAGAGTATTCCCGCGTTCTTCACGGATATAGGGGGTGGAGGAATAGATAGAAGAAAAGAAAAAACGAGAGGTTGAGAGATGAAGAGAATATTTTTCTCCACGTACGATGTACCCGGGGAGGCGGCGAGGGGGTTCGTCGGCGGTAATGATGGAAGAAACCGCCATGCGCGGAGGCGGCCGAGAGGCGGTCCCAGTTCGCGCAAGCTCAGTGACGCCCCCGGGCGCGTTCATTATTCAGATGGTCCTCTAATCGAAAACAACCCTCGAGCGTCGCCCTTCAACCTTCTGCCCCACGTCTGAAGGTAAGATCATCCTCCAGGCATACGCCAACGTTGTCCTAAACGATTATTTTCGCAATCCTTTCTGTTCTTGGTTATCACTCATTATACCAATTATCTTGGGAATCCATCGGGATATCAACTCTCGACACCCGAACGCATCTGATTTTCTTATGTACTGTAAACACCATGCCGTATGGCCATGTATGCAGGTACTTATCACTTCACTGCAGCCTTTCTGACATGAAATTCGTGAGTCTCCTGAATGCTTTCAAAACTCCTTGGCTGAATAACGATACAGTAGGAAAGATTAATCCGTTTAAAATTGATCATACATCGCAAATCGTTAATTTTTTGACTAATTCTCCAGTCCTCCGGTCCCTTCAAAAGCATATTAGGTAATTGAAGACGAATTAGAGAGGTTGATTGATAAGGATTTTTATTACTGACGAGGTTCGTCCTTCGAACATTCTTCCACCTAATCAGAACTCAATTTGATGAGAATAAAATGTATTTAAAAACAATTATTAATATATAAAAAGCTTTTGGGATAAAACATATTTTAATTTAATAGATAGTGTTGGATAGTAAAAAAAAAAAATAAAATAGATGTGTTCCTCTTGTATGAACCCCGAAAACAATTCCTTTCATATTTATCTACTAGGTGAATAACGTCTCGGGCATTCTAAAAATGTCACAGCTTGTCCACTTCTTGGTGTATCCACATTTCAGTACTTGTACTTGTACACTGCATAATATGCAGTATGTGGAACTTATGGTAGGCAAGCTGTTGCTACGATTAAAGGGCTTCGGATCTGTTTCTGGTATTCTCGGAGTGAACTTGGAGAATTTCACCGTAGTTTTTAGCTAGATTTTTGAGTATCTTGAACTTTATCACAAGTACTGAATATTGTAACAGTACTTAGAGAGAGGAAGGTGAGGGAAAATAGTGCACGATTCCATATGCGTATGCCAGGTATGCAGTACTTACCGTCTGACGCAACCCTCCTGACATGAAATATCATTTCGTGAGTCTCCTGAATTCATATGAAACATATTACTTTGCTGAATAATGATACAGGGGGAAGGATGTGACCGTCTAATATTACTTATACACCGAATTTGTCACATTCTCTAATTCTCTGTTTCCTCGCAAAACATACAAATTTTACATGCAATGAAAAGAGTTTATTATCATATAAAAACAACAAGATGTACCCATCATATAAGAATCTCGAATTATCCGAATATTTACCAATATGTTCATAATTATCAGGAGGAGTTGAAATTTCATAGCTAGTCGATTTATTATACTCATAATTAATATTCATTCATTTCAGTGCTCGGTTTCGACTAACCTGAACTGTAATATAACATAAGTAATATAGAGAAAGTTGAGGACTATTACAGTGAAATAGAGAAATTAAATTATATTTTCCCTGACAAAAATACACAAATCAGACAATATTTAGTAAAATGTGTAGGCCAGATCCAATTGGGACGAAAATAGTTGTATCGAGGTTGGAGGTGAAATAATGTGCGAGTATTATCAGTACTACATGAACATTATAGATCAAAACTTTGATACAAAAATGCAATAGATTATAAAATATTCTGAAAAAACGACGCGGTTTGATCAGTGCTAATTAACCACCTTGATAACAATTGCTTGAAATGTTCTTCTGGAATCCTGGAAAAGATATTTACGCGTTCTTCCTGGGAGAGCTGTTCGGTTCGGTCAAGATGAGACTATACATACGTGGAAATTATTCACAATACAATTTATTGTTCGAATGAATGATCAGCAGTCAGTCTCTGTGGCATCAGAACGTGCATCTGTTAACGTTTTACAACCTTTGTGTGATGGAATGATGCAGTGTGGACAATCGGTCAATGTTGCGTGAATGTTGTGCATTGGAGGACAAGGGGTTTGTAGGTTCGTCAACGATTAATCAACGACAGATGAGACCATTATCAAATAATTCGCGGCGTTTTCACGCTGGACTGATGAAAGCTCACTTCCTTACATGGATTCCTGGATTTTCACAGAACGATTTAGAAGGTTGAGATAACTATTCCGAGTCAAATACAGGATGATGAGGGCAATTATGTAAAATGGATGTTTATCCGATGAACGTACCGCAAAAATATGAAGAGCTTTGTGCGTTTGGCTATGCAACCGTTACGACTTTAAGCAAGAGCTGGCTTTTATCAGATGCGCCATGCACGGCAGCGTTTACGGTGAATTCTCTTAGTTCACGTGCCGACACCACTAAAGCTGGAAGGCGATCTCATTTTAGAAGATCCGAAAGGTGAGATTGGAACTCCAAATGAGAATCATCAATGGGCTGGTCTGAATGGTCATACTTGCAGGATTAAACCATCCGGTCTTAGATGAGGGTTCGTAATACCGTGTGATTTCCTCAAAAATTGGTCGCTACTGCAGGCCAAACTCATGTGCTCATTTTCAACAGAATGGGGGAATATTATGCGATCAGGAGCCTGAGATTATACTTTAACGTCTAGTTTTGAGCGGTAGAGCTGACTGCTTACTTTCCTTCGGGTTGTATGGAGGGGATGTAAAGCAAGGCCTCGAAGAGAAGTACTGGCGTACTTCAGGCGTCTCTCAAGCATGCAATGCATCTTCTGCGGATCGATAGGCAAAATCGATTGTATGTGGACATTTTTCAAGAGCTTGTCATTCCAGCTCCTCCATATTTATTATTCTCATCGGAATAATATACATGTTTCGTACTTTCGGCAAATAATCTATTTAGTATCTGAAATTAAATCTTGTAAACGTGTAGTCCTGTATTTCCTGATTTCTAAGTAATCTCACATACCCCTCAGAATCAAAAACTGAGAGACGGGCTCAAACAAAATTTGGCATCAAAATCTACCTGCTTAACCATGGTTTTAAATAAGGTATTTTATGTTTCTCAATAGTTCAGTTATGTCACCTACCTATTATTTGTGTAAATGGTACTAATCACATGAACAGATTTATGTTTAAATATTCGTATTGCGCCATTGGCAAATGAGTATTCTATTCAATTGGAAATTTACATACAGATTGTCACGAACAATATAAGCAATAAGGAACTTGACTTATTCGATCTTTTTAAATCATAACCGATCGATGCATTTTTCATTCCTTCTACGGATCATTTGTAAGGAAAAAAAACTCCACACGACCTGACCGTAATTGGCGTTCGTTTGAAACGTTTTGAACATGTCCAGGGGACTGTGACTATTGAATAAAAGATTTTTCCTTTTAATCTCGCAAACGTAAAAGTGGAATTTAGGTGAACCAGTTTGAGACTATGTGCCACATTATCATTGAAGGCGTCCGTCAAATGCACGTGGAGACGGAAAAATGAGTGCCAAGCGAGACTTGTCTTGATTTCTCTTTTCACGCGTTTAGTCGCACATTGTCAGCAAACGTGGGTATAAATTAGAATGTGGAAATCGTAAGACTAGGGATAGCCGAAGGCGTAAACTAGGCGCACCAGGCAGCTCGTTTTTTGTCCAGGGTGCCTTTTACTTCACAGGTGAGGTTTGGCATCTTTCTTACGGCTGGAGTTGATGGTCTAATTACTGGGTTGCCTGACACATTTTGGATGAGTGACGATGAAAGGGAGCCGCCTTGACTTTTGGTGAACAGTCATTTATAACACCTACTTGGTGGTGCTTTTTGCACTAGACAGATACGCAGGGAATCCTTTGAGGTAAATAGCTTTTAATTTTCAGGGTGGGATCGTATACATTCAACGAAGACAGCCATGACTAAGGGATAACCTCCTGTTTACACGCGAACACCTAGGGATTTGGAAGAAAATAGGGAACCCGGCGAATCACTGGCAGATATAAAGGAGCAGCCAGCCTAGTAACTTTTGGGGACTTCCTCGGGTCAATTTTCGAGGTTTCAAGCAAAAGTCAACGTGCAATTTGTTATGCTGAAATAAGAATTAGTTGGGAGTGGTATTGAGGTTAGTTTAATCATCTTGACGACGGGTTACATTTGAACCTAGAACACAGAATGATCGTAATTTTCCTCGTATGTATTAGTTGCTTTATCACTCCGAATGACTCTGATTCTGACTGCTGATGATGCAAAAAGAGTCGTTCAAATTCCTGACTCACTACGATCAGTTGTATTTCGACGTTGGACCCGCGTCTGTCCATATCTCACCCTACACGCCCAGGACTTCTAACAGCCCAATTTCACATTGTTAATACTCGTAACTTATGCCGAGGATATTGAATTCTCCAATCTCCTTTTTCATTCAACGCGAACTTTTTTTTCGTCCTCTAACGATGGGGCCTCATAATAGAAACCGTATGCGGACGGCGGACGAGAGGGTGCAAGTGTTTGGTGGCGCGTTCGCGATTAATTGGGAGGGAGCCACGCGCGAGACAAAGAGGCCACTAGAGTTATGTACACCGTCCTCGCGCTTACCAATCAATTATTCCCCCTCCATCATTCTTGAGTCTCCTTGTTAGTTTTGGAGTTTTCTTTCTTCTTCCCCTTTCTCCTACACACTCGTCTTGTGGGCACTTTTCTTTTGTGACCGGTCGCAGTGGGTTCTATTCAACTTCCTTCTAGAGACTGTCTGCGTAATCATCCTGGAGGCAAGCGAAATGGGTCTGATGACTGCAGATGATTTCTGAGACGCCACGAATTTCGAGGGGCAAGAATGTGTTTGTTTGTATGGTAGTATATATCGGGAAAGCGTATGGTCCGTTGCTCGGAGTTCATCACCGGTTGCCGCATACTATGGCTCAAAAAGTTCTGGCTCAAGAACAAAAGGTTCAGAGTCTTGAAAGTACTCTCTGGAAAGAATCGAAGGCCTAATGACGGATGTCATGGGCATTTGGGGTTTCCCCATGGCTCGCTGACTTCTTGGATCTCAACTTACGAGTCTTCAGATTCCAAGATTTTGAGATTTCTTCCCACTCTCACTTCACCCAAAATCCTTGACAAAAGGACAAGGTCTAATAGAATCTCCTCAATAATCTTGGGATTGGAATCTGATAATTTCTGGTTCGTAATGAGAGCCTTTACAGAATAATCAACCTCAAAACGATTCGCGAAAATCGTCAACTCATTCCATATACCACTGGACTAAAATGTGATCATTCCTTGCAAAGAAAAAAGGGATGAATGGTAATAGCGTCTGTCGAGATAAGTACAATTATTTACTTCAGTCATGCCACAAGCCCACCGAGGTTGCACTCTTTTACCTGACATCGTGGACTAAACACGTAATGGCCGGAACGTTACCTCGGCCTTGTAGTTGTAAACTAGCCTTGCATTTATGATTGATGGGGGTTTTTATCTTGAATAGAAGGTGATAGTTATATAGAAGAACGTAAATGAATATAAATATCAGTGCCGCCAACAATTTAGGTTAAATAATGTTTTGGAAGTGAAAACAATTGGGAGAATGCAATCAATCAGCTGAATTTGTTGAACATTTTTAATCCTCTTATTGTTACCGATATTGATGTATCTTAATTTGATGCAAGGAGCTCCCAATACTGTCCCCAGTCCAATATTTATAATTTTTAAAGTCTTACAGGCTTATTTTAACTGGGGTGCGTTAATTTATACAGTGAGTGTAACAATCCGTGTCCAGGGACGAGAACGTACGCCTTTCATCGATATCTCGGGCTTATTGATCCAAAACAGTTCCAACATCCCAATAAGACGTGATTGAACAAGAATATGGCAATACCTGTTAGCTACTTATCCGTAAACCACCTTATTTCCTTGAGTTATCTTATAATGGGCCTAGGAGTGGTTCAGGATCGATCATTTAGTCCTTGGCAAGGATGTCGATCTGGGCTTCAATCCGCTCAAAGTTGTCTCCTTGTACGATAAGGTCTGCCAGCCTTCAGCAACGAGTACGGCGTCTACCATACACTATCCCGAAAATTGACGGCCGAATTCACCAAGGAAACTATAAAAAGTCCGTTTCACAAAAGCGTGTCAATGTGAAACTTTGAGGTTTAACTTGTTTTATAATTGTATGAAGAAATCATCGGGCGTTTTGAGCCAAATGCCCTTTAATTGAGCGGGATGCCGAAATTTAGCAACTTTCTGTTTACAATTTTTTTTTTTTTTTTGGATGAGTGCGTTTTTTGGTGAAAAGGGCTGGGTTTATGGCTCATTATGGGCAATAGAATACCTGCAGTCTGTGCATGTGTTATCCCTCACATAGGTATACACTTGGTGGAGACACGGCGTCATAATTTTCAGGAATGCCTTTGCTTCCAATGATTGAAGAGTAGAGTGCCTAAACGCTACTGCACGAATTTCCAATCTTCGCTATCATTCACTTACGGTTTATTCGGGATGAAATTGAAAATTGATACTGCGAGAGTACTGACATTCGGAGAGGTCTGTCAGTCGTGAATTCCGCCTCATCATAATTCGAATGCACAGAGGTCGTGACAGGCGGGAGTTGTAATGGATACAGATTACCCTCTGGAGTCTACCTTTAGAATCTGACGAAGCGTGTGCGAAGGGGAAAGGAATCGCGCATTTCTCGACTACTTAGCTTCCTGGTGAATTCCACATACGAAAAGCGAGAACGATCGGCCAAGACTAATCTCGTAGTCAACAGATGATTAAAATTTCTACCATTCTCGAAATATGCCGTTTTTCTTTTTCAAAACTGATGAACTCCAATTAGCTTCAAGCAGGTGGAACAAGTGTCGTGACACGGGGTTCGACATGGGGCTTCCACAACGAACACTATCTCACGGAATCTCGATACCAATCGTTCCAGAGTTCCTCTGAGGGAAGCCCATTTTGAAAATTTTCGAGGGCAATCATCTTTTCAAACTATATTCTTTTTGTTGTAATTGACGGGAAGAGAACGTTCTGTTTCCGGAGTAGGTGTATGAGTTTCGTGTCTGTGTCTTCGACTTGTCGTTGTTTATAATGACAGATCTAATCGAAATCGCTCGTTTGAGAGTAGGGACAAGATCATTTTTGGAAGTCTCACTTTCGATTTCGATGAAAGAAAAATAGGAACGGGAAAGCCGGTGCTAGAGTGAGCCGGTTTCCTATTACACACAACAAATTCATTCTCATCATTTCTCATTCAAACGCTCATTGATACCTTCATTTATTATTTCTTTATTTTTGATTCAGGAAAGTTATCTAATTAGTAAAACAAGATGATTCAAGACAGTTAACTCAACGAAACAATATAATAAAATAAGTTAAACTAAAAACATCGTTACATAACGTCTAACAAGACAAATCAGCCCGGCGAAAGCTGCCTCAGTACATTTTTGAACAGCCAAACAAATCAAAATCCGCCAACACAGCCCAATAGTATCAAATTAATCGCTGCAACCTTACAACAGAGCTACTGAGTGAACATTTTGTCAGGATATGGGAACGCTCTACGATTAGGTTTTCAAGGCGATGGACTGACTACACGGAGATTCTGATGCGACAAAAAAAAAAACTGGGGCAGTTGGTACGATAATCTACTAGCTCGGCATAGGCAGTCTAATAATTGCTGCTCTTTTAGAAGAGATTCGGTACATTGCTCCTGGGGCAGTGGCACGATTGGACGAGATTGCTTCTCTTCTCTTGATTCGCAAAATCGGTGAGTTCTGATCGATAGTGCTAGCAAGAGGTCCTGAAACGGCCTGTTCGAGATGGAATCGATGAGCTTTTCAAGTTTTTACTGTTTGTCCGATTGAACTCCATGGCCGCGAGCTAACGTCTTGCCCAAGGTGGAAGGACCAGTGTGGTGGACCTCCAAAATATGCCAGGAATTCTCCTCGGAAGGACAAATGTTGAATGAATAAGCTCATAGAGTAAAACGAACGGTCAGGACTCGCGATGGGTGACTCATGTATTGGAACAAGGAGCGCGATGGGAGTGAGCTTTCTTTCCTCTCCCAGGGTCGCCATCACGAATTCCGTCGTCGGAAGGCGGTGGAAGCGCACATCCTTTTCGCGTGGACAAGGTGGCTGCCCTTCGTTCAATTCCTAATTGCTCCCCCCTCGCAACATCACCCGTCTCTCAAGGGTTTCACCCAAATCCGTTTCCTGTTTTTGTTTCACCTCGATCGAAAAACCCTTTTTCCCTCTTGTGGCTCACGAACAAAAAGACCGAAAAGAACGACCAATCTTCTCCTCGCACTGCCAGTTTTTTGTCGCGGTTCCTTTCCGAGTTGAACCTTCTTTCGCGAAAGGACTTCTGAGTCTGGAGGAATCTGGGTTCGTGGAAGGGGGAGCTCTGTGACAGGATTTGTAAACAATAACATCGGGGTCAGCCAACCGGGTGCTGCTGGTCTCTGGTCAATGCTAACCCTCATCGCTTTTTATGGAGAAGTCGATTCCTTCCCAGTTTTCGATCGTTTCTTTTTCACAAACCGGAGTAAGACGATTTACGATTTGATTGTTTTCGGTTCGGCTTCGGGATTTTCCAAATCAGATTCCAAAGACCTGGTAGCCCCCGAGAGAGCGTGGGAACGATCCGAGTTTGTGGAAATCACCGCCTTACTCCTATGATTTTCTTCGGAGGCATGTTATAATTTGATTACTCCAATTGTCACTCAATTTATACCACATTTGGTAGGATTCCCGATACAAAATGAGCCTTCGTGAACATTGAACGCATCGATTTTTTAAATGGTCTTCGTTTCGTTATAATATAACGAATTAATTAAAATTATCAAATTTGTATCAAAATATAAATGTAGTACACGTCTCTGATCACTTATAATATAAGAGAGATCTGCATCAACTTACACGTCTACAGAGATCAGAGACGTGTACTTCATTTATATTTGATTCAGATTTGATAATGACGAATACACTTAATTGAGTAGGGCTGAAAACAAATCGTTCCCAGGAAAATGTTGCTGTCCGGTTCATAGGAAGCAGTCAATAAAGCTCCAGCAAGCCTGTGGGTTTCTAAAATCGTCCAACATGAGCTTAATTTGTTGGTCAAGAACTCTCGGAATAAGGTGGACGGATTTTTTGGCGTTTTAGGCTTACTATTGGGAAGCTAAGCTCTGAGCAGAACGTCATACTGTATTCATACTTCCTTCAAGGAGTATATTCTGACAACACTGTAATTTGAGATTTTTCTTTTTATTGAACGTTTTACATTTGACTTTTGTCACATTGATCAGAGCGAGAGAAGTATATATTGTTTTTATTTGGTATGCTGCTAACCAGTTAACATTGCCCTAGTCGAAGGTGAGGAAACACTACTTCTTCATGTCCCAACAAATGCCCAACTTCTCAGATAAAAAGTATTCAAGTTGTTCCCTATCAAACTTGTTTCCGTCGCTCTCCTTGAAATCTCTAATGATGGCTTCCGTTCTGATGATAACCGTCATTTATTGAAGGGTTTTTACGGCCATTTCATTAATGAACTCGTATTTTTCAAAGCTCCTCTCCCCTACTAAACAGCTGTCAATTAAATTTCGAGGGAAGAGACAAATTGCAACATCCCCCAAGTTTGGCTCGCCCAGGTGTACCTACGCTGATTTTATCTTGCGGTTTCTTAGTTCCGTCCCACATTTTAGACTCATTCGAAACCATGTTGGTCGATTATCAAGTCGAGACGAGAGCGTGAAATTTATCGTCTTGAACATACAATTTTATTCAAGCCGTTCGAGGAAAGGAAACGACTCGTGCTGCATGGAAATCTTGTGGAGAGTGCAAATGAAATTGTAGAACAAATTATTAGAACTCTCCTGGTTCTCTCCGTCGTTAAAGATAGTTGGAGTTATGAAGGAAGTGGATAATTTGACCATGAGTGTTAGGATGATGTGGAGACAGCAATAACAACATCAAAGCAATATGCCTCTCAAGCATGTTGTTCTGGGGATTTGTGATCATACTCACTATCAATCCCATTTATATTATATTATCCCTGTACACTTCTTATCTACTCCACACCCCTCCCTGCTACGTTAGTGCATTTCATCGGAAGAATGCCCTCCGCTCAAAGCGCCGCTGAGCTCTGAGTCGGCGGTGAGAAAAAACGGTGCCGCGATTTTCAATGGAAACCTCTTGGACAAGGTTGTTGGCTAATCATCTCAACGATGCAAGGACCGATTAAAATTCCACGACCAACGGAGAGTTTTCTATCCTTTTACGAACCGATAAGGAGGAAAAGGACCTGATCAACCACTGTCCGCCCGTATAAGACCGATGATTTATTACGCGGTCGTTTCCGCGCGAGGAAATGGCGACAGATTGGTTAGGCGTGTTTTTTATTTCTATTTGGTACGTTTCTAACGTCTCTAATCCCAGCAGGCTTTATCTGGTTTCTGTCGGCGTCGTTCTTCTCATTCCCTCGTCACGCTCGCTCACAGAAGCCGTGTTCACCTTGAGTAACTTGAGCGAAATGAATCCGGATTGGTGAGTTTTAGAAGGTGTCTCTACTTCTAGTTCCTACCTAAATTCTGAACAATAACCTTAAAGTTTTCCTATGTGTTCATGCAAACAGTCTTTGAAGTTACATGGTATCAGAGAAAACTCTGGGCTTTGGACCAAAGACGGAGGTATACACATGGGGTGGTCAGATCAATCTGTATATAATGGGACGCATACATTATATCTCTAAAGAAAATATGGCCATCCTTGGGGCGTGTCCTCCCACGAGCGCGCGTCCCAAAACAGCGCGTACCACTTCCCCTTGGGAATTTTATTGCTTTTTGTAGCATGAGAGCGCGCCTAAGAATATTTACGTGAACTCTGTCTCACCACAGCGCGCGTCTCATGATATCACTGTTTTCCGGTTGAAGGTTGCGTACAGTTCAGTTCCTCAGTCATAATCGTGCGTGCGAGATGAGTGCCGACCTCGTGTTCCTACAAACTAATAAAAAAAAAACCGTCTCTCGTTCACAACGGTTATGAATTCCGGGTTAAGCGGGAAAATAAAACAACCGTGAATTGGGAGTGCATGAGTGCTACTTGTAAGGGAAGATTGACTACGAACAAAGAACGAAGCGACGTTTTGCGTTTTTGCAGTGGTGCGAGAGCAGATTTCCATATCCCAAACGAAATTTTACTTTTGAACGACGGCTCGAGCTTTCTGGTTGCTGACGATGGGACTGAAAGTCGGGTACTGATATTTGCAACACCAACCGGTATGGAAACCCTAAATTCGCACGATACTTTCTTTGGTGATGGAACATTTAAAGCCAGTCCTACACAATTTTATCAAGTTTATAGCATTCATGCAGATTTGGGAAGTACCGATGACACGACTAGTACTGGCCCAGTCTTGTTTGCACTTTTGCCTGATAAGACTAAAGACACCTACCACAGACTGTATCAGTGTATTTGGAAACAAGTTCAAGAAAAGGGGTAGAGAGCTGGAATGGTAGGTTGAAAAAAAAAATGCCTAAAATTAACCCAAACTTGGGAGACCTCATTCATCTACTCAAACAGGAAGCGTATTTAGTCGATTCCAAAGTCATACGATCAACCCATGGTGTGGAGGGCGAAAAAAGAAAGAAAAAGTATATTTCCTTGGACAAGCGAATTAATAAGATCGTTGGGAATGTTGGAACCTCACTTATACAAACTCTGACCTCTTTGGGCTTATGCATGAAACTGGCTGGGACAAAATTTGAAGAAAACAAAGAACTTGAAGATGAAGAGTGAACTACCCTGCACTTATCGACGCCTGTTTGTCGTGATCAACAAATACACATTTAAGGTAAGATTTTTATTTAAGGTATTTTGAAACGCGCGCTGTTTTGACACATGTACTTTTGCGATGAGAGAAAAGAGCGCTGTGGTGAGACAGGGCGCCAGCACGCGCTGTTTCGTTACGTCCTCCCTTGGGGTTGACTTGAGGGAGAGAGAATGAGGTCATATTTCCGTGCTCCCTCAATCGCCTTTCGCGTTTCATAGTCACCAAAAATATAAATTATAAGTGAGTGTACTAATGAGTTTATTGCATGGGACTTCTGATTCCGATCATCTTTTAAACTGGAAAAAAAAAAAAAACTTTTTGAACATCCTCAAAACCAAAAAAATTTTCCCTCAAGATAATTTTTTTTACTAAATTTTTTGAAACATGACCAATGAATGAATGTGTCCACTGATGAGGATAACACCTTGGTCTTATAATGTTGCAACTTGGTCATAATTAAGTTCTGAGTTTGTTTGTTTGTTGTGGCAGGAACTGGTGAGATGGCGGGATGCTGAAAGAGGTGTTGGACGAGGACTCATGCTGCGCAGGGTGTCAGGGGCGGATCACTGATCGGTTCTACCTCCTGGCGGTCGATCGGCAATGGCACCTCGGATGCCTTCAATGTGCCGAGTGCAAGCTAAGCCTCGACACGGAGGTCACTTGTTATTCACGCCACGGGAACATTTACTGCAAACATGACTATCACAGGTGAGGGTCAAACTGGTTCCGTCGAAGGCAATGATTAGATCGACGGTTGTACATCGGGTCATAATCCCTTAACAACTAGTATTTTGAAAATTAATCCTCTTCAGATTCATCCACGTAATTACAACTGTTCACTAAATTCGGAATAAAATGTTAATGTGAACAAAAATTGCAAGAAATTTTGATTTTCCGAAATGTAAGGATAGAAGTGTTTTTGTGGGAAATGTAGTAAAAATTCTAGCAAAAAGAAAAATTGTGTTAGATTTTTTAAAACTTACTAGGTACAAATTCACAAAAAAAAATTCCAAATGTTAAACCAATTGCTAATGAAAATGTAAATTTGAGTGAAGTTTTTCGATTATTCACTTTTATGATTATACGTATGAATACGTAGGTATACGTCAAGAAACTTATTCGTATTCGTACACGTATATTCAGCTATATGAATTTTATTTCTATTCATGGTATTATAAATATGAATACAACCATTTATGTCCTCAAGCTACACTGCATAATATGGGAAAACGGGTCGGCTAATCCACTGCAGGCAAAGCGGAAACTAAAAAAATAAAAATGCAAACTATAATTCTCAAGCGCGGCACCACGATAGTTTTTATTCTCCAAGCAAACAATAGATTGATGCTGTCAGATAATGTGAATTCAACTTCAACACGTTTTTCCCTCGATCGCGTGACAACCGGCTATTCTGTTCTGACCGGTGATCTTTTCATGCTTCCCCAAAACCACTAATGCTTATCGGCGCCAAAATTTATGCAATTCGGAAACGATTATAATTTCAAATCCCACTTCCACCTCGGCGGACACTTGTTATGAGATAGAATACCAACATTGGATGGAATAGATGATGAGGGCTGAAACAAAACGGCGATGGGCGAACTTGAGGTTTGTCGTTCGATCGTACTCCCCCCTTCATCATCAGAAAACATCGAATTTGCTATTCAATTTGTCGTATAATTTTCCTCTAGGGTTTTCAGTCCGTTTGACTTTGGGAACCATTCATAATGCAAGAAGTCAAAATGCTTTGTAAATTTTAGGGTCAGTCTGAACACGAACGTAGTTTACTTTTTAAGAAGAGCATTTCAGAATGTAGGAATGTTGGAATTCAGAATAGGTGTAGGAGGATCGAAGGTGGAAAACTGAATAACTAACAAAACGGTTTTCGATTTGAACTGGTATTCTGAAGAACCTGCCCTTCATTCCTTGGCGGTTGATTTGGTTCGGATTTAAGTAGTGCTTAACTAGTTGAACAAGAGGGCGAAGACGTCGTGTAACCTGGGGTGAAATTTTTGACCATAATCAGAAATCAGTTAGTAGATAACGAGGAATTCATTCTCTCGAACGCATGACCTACCGCAGCAGCCAAAACTCGAGCTCTTCAATGGAACTGGCCAAGCATCACCTGAAGGGCACAGGACACCTGATAACCCGCTCGGCCAACCAAAGAGCTGAGTGAGGCGAACCGGGCCTAAAAGCTCAGACGCCCGTGATAACCTGATCAGTAGCTCGTTAACCTAATCACTGACACGTGTCTTCCACGTGTTCTACGCCCTCCTTTCGTTACCGGGGACAATGAGAGGATCCCCGCACTGTGATTCATGCCTCTTCCTGGTCTTTGCTCCATCCCCCGCAAAGTTGGATCAAAGGGGAGGAAGCCCTTAGTTCTGTTCACTGCTCAGTTGAAAGCCGCTTTTGATTTCCCAATTTCCTTGCCGGTAGCCGAAAACCGCTCCAGCGCGATGATTGATTTTCCACAGCGTCGTTTCAGAGTCACGACACCATGTCAATGCGATGTTCAAAAGGTATCATAGCAGTGCAACTTTGCAGAGAGTAAGGGTGGATCCCCTCCAGATTATAGTACACCTGCATGATACCATCACTCTATTTATCTATCAATTTCTCCATTTAAGAAAAAATTATTTCTGATTTACATTGACAGTTTTTTACGGACCTCTAATTAATAAATGTTCAGGCTCTCCCAATCTAACGCTACGATTTTTTCCCTAATCGTTAGACACAATTTACACATAACATAGAAAACTATACATTATCACACCGCTAACTTTCCTAGTAATAAGGGATGTCAGGAACGCACGTATACACTGCGAGAAGAACCGGCCTTCCTTTATTCTAAACCGCGCTATCGACATCATACGGATTTACTTGTTCATTCAGCTGGCAACCACCTGGAACTCACATCCACTTTCCCTCACCTGCCTGAAGTGACACGTAAAAGGAGGCGGTAGAAGGCAACATGAAAAGGCCCGAGCTATTGTGCCTCTGGTAAACACGGTAGTTGACGGAGCAGCCCAAACACTCAAAACAACTCTATATCCGTCACTTTCCCTGTTGGGGCAACCGGAGCGTATTTTCAAGTAGAGGGTACCTCACTGTTTCGTTAATGAAGTATTCAATGGATTGATATGAAGAGAGCGAGAAAAGGGCATTTATTCTGTTTTCCGTCACCTCCACTTTCATCCTTCAATCGCCGACCGATGGTCATTCACTTTTATAAAGTTTAGTTTAAGTTGCTGCCAAGTACAGACATCCATCAGAACAGAGAGAATCTACGAAAACACTGCAAAGTGTTTGTGTGTGCAAAGCAAGAAGAGGACAAAAAAATTGTTTTCTATGTTGAATAACATTTTTACGGACCAGATGGATTGGTGCCCATTTCCGAAGTGCAGCAATGTGCGGACACCATCTCAACAGATTCAGAGTCCAAGATGCAATCGAAAATGGTACCAACCTGAATGTTTAAGTTCTTCTGTTTACTGTTTAAGTTTAATTATGTTCTGTAGTTGATCTGTTGTAGACATTGGGGATGAATGGGAAAATTTACAGGATAGGAGTAATTTGTACGAACTTGGTTCTTACCGACTGTCAGAGAACTGTGTCCAACATTTTCCGTGGCAAATAGAGGTTTTGTCGACAGTTATTGCAGTATCAGAAAACAGGTGATGAGACCGCATTACTTATTGTTTGAAATAGATGACATACGAGCGAGTGAGAGATTTTTTCCCACCCTCCTGTTTTTCAACCTGCGGAAATGATCCTCAAACTGCGTGGGAAGAGGACAGGTGGAAATGTAAACATGTTGACTCGAAGCACACAAACGGTGGCTTACAGATGTATACAAGCGGCCGTCTATCCCTAAAGCAAACAGGGCTCTCAAACAGCCATTATCGAAAACCCCGCGAATGTGTCAATAAACAACCTAACGCCGAGAGACGAAAAAGGGTGCCAACACCTTTTGTGTCAGGTGATGAACAACTTGAAAATATTGGATCGAAGACGAAAGCCAAATACAGAATATCAATAGGTGCAGGTATAGGTAGTTATCTAGATTTTACCTTGAAACCCTGACGGCCGTGGGGAAAGTGAAAATACTACGATAGTTCAACACATCAGGGTCGTTGCTGTTATTCCTATACAACACATTCACCCCACACACTGTATTTGATCTTTCAAACATCAAGCTGGGCCTAGTGGCAACAACGACATCGGCTTTACAGTCAGGTCATCTTGGTTGCTTGTAGGAAATGTTGAAAGCAGATGGAAATGCATCAAGATGAACCATTTGGCAGTCCAGGATTGTTTCAATCGTGTGACTTTGAACTCACAAAATTTGACTACCAGTATAGCGCCTTGAACCCACTAAAGCCGAAGTGCTATCAATTGTAGAACTAAGAGAACATATCTTGAACTGATTCCTACAACTGCTTCCTGCTCCTGTACTATACCTACTCGTATGTTAAGACTCAACATAATTATTCAGTGTCACACCCCAACTACAAAATTAATTGGTCTTCTTACCAACGACACTCCCTTGGTATTCTTAAATGTTATACCGTCCATTCTACGAAAAGTTAGTCTCCGACAAGTACTGTGTATATCGTCGTACCCTTTTTATCCCTCAACCGTTAATGTTGTAATGTAATGTAATGTGTTAATGAGTTATCAGTAAATGATGACAAAGGTCTCCAGAGGTATCTCAAACGTAATATTTCCATTCCATCCATTCCATTCGTGTAATGCTTTTTTTCTCTTGACATCGCAGGTTGTTTGGAGTACGTAGGTGTGGAAGATGTGGTGCTGGGATATCCTCTTCCGAGCTGGTGATGAGAGCGAAAGGAGAAGTTTTTCACGTCCACTGCTTTGCTTGTTCGTCTTGTGGAGTTCTTCTCACTAAAGGTAAGTTTCATTGATTTCGAATTAGGATACCAGAAAATTTCGAAAATTCATCATAGGCGTACAATCTTTTCACTGATGTTTTCTTCAAGGGATGGGTTAATGAGACCACTAGGACCCGAACAAATTTCAGTCATAAGACAAACTCTCCTTTAATTATCGCATCTTTTTTAATAAATTAAAGGACTCTCTATTTTAATGGGTCCCAGACCAATTTTTGCACCCTTACATGTGATGGTACAGTATACTGGGATAAACTTGAAGCCGTAAGTTATTAATTGACTCCTTGATTACGAACTACCTACGAAAAAATATACTTTTGTGATAAAAGAGGAAGCGTTCAAGAGAAGCTAACTTTTTATAGCTAACTTGGGAAAGTTATCGCACTCTTGAGAGTCAACTTAAGGAGTTTGCTATTTTATAATTCGTCGACTGTTGCAGGAGACACGTTCGGTATGAGAGGTGGAGCGGTGTTTTGCCGTCCTCACTACGAAATGTTGCCCGCGGACTTGGAAGGTCCTCCATCGCCAACGTGGGCAGGGAAGGGTCGCCCACGGAAAAGGAAGTTATCGTCACCCGAACCCCAGGAACCCCAACCCCTCAGACTCGCGCACCCTTCGCTCGGTAGGTACCTCCAACGATTTAGTATTTAGCACAGAATAATTTAGTAAAAAATCTACAAATTCTTACACACGGGTTAGTTATTCCTCGAATGGGGGAAACAGTAGGTGTGGCGGGTCCCAGACCCATTCCAATCGATTCAGGGTCCAAAATTTAGTGGAATATGATACCCCACACGCCTAGGCACCAGAAATCCTGACACATACAAAATGGGTGGATACATACCCATTTTGACCCATAACTTCTTCCGGTGGGTGCCAATCGTTCTGGGACACACATCATTGAATTCAACGTCCAAAATTTAGTGGAAAACTATACCCCACACCCCTAGGTAGCAGAAATCCCGAAAACACATATTCAAAATGGGTAATAAATACCCAATTTGACCCATAACTCCTTCCAGTGGGTGCCAATCGTTCTGGGACCCGTTTCATTGGATTCAGCGTCCAAAATTTAGTGGAAAATGACACCCTACTCGCCTAAATCGCCCAAAATCTCGAAAATCCATTTTTCAAAAAACACATTTTGACCCCTACCCCCCCTTCCCCCAAATTTGGTCCGATCGGGCTGAGAAGTTTT
The DNA here is from genome assembly GCA_019603395.1 of Cyrtorhinus lividipennis. Classification (NCBI taxonomy): domain Eukaryota; kingdom Metazoa; phylum Arthropoda; class Insecta; order Hemiptera; family Miridae; genus Cyrtorhinus; species Cyrtorhinus lividipennis. Next base: position 32,829,206 of record CM033999.1, read on the forward strand.
GAGGACCCGTCTCGGCCGGGAACAGACCCCTGACCCAAATTTCAGATTTTTAGAAAATTTTCTACTACCAAAAACGGCGCGGACGATGGACGGCGTACGGCGGACGGACATTGACCTTTTTTGATCAGGACATCATGAAACGTCCAGAATAAAATTTTGAGCCGAATCGGAGAGGTTGACCATTATCATGAAAACATAGGTTGATTATTCGAGGAATAACCAACCAAAAGGAAGGCGTCTTTTACAATACTAGTGGTAAGTAAGTAAGTAAGTAAAGTAAACAAGGACTTTCACCTTGGATTTTCGTCCGACTACCTTGGTCAGGTGTCGCGGACGTCGTCAGCCGTCCTCCAAAGAGGATCGTAAATTGATCTGACGATTTCGCTCGTGGCTACTTATTGCCTCACCCCCTTAAGTGAAGAGGACGAATATGAGGGTCAAGACAAACAATTAAGTTGCTCTAGCCAGGATTCGAACCCTGGCCGCTCGGAGTACCACATCAATCCTTCGTCTATTCCACTAGACTACCGAGCGCCCCTTTTTGCGTTTCAATTGCGCACGGGTAAAATCTGGATCTGGTTCATCCGGAGCTGGTTCCGAACCAGAGCTCGCCGAACCGAATTTGGGTCTTGAATCTTGCGTTTGTACCGGATATCGACGCACGGATGACCATCATTTGGGAGCTAGCGTCGTTTTCGAAAGGCGACCACAGCATCCAGAAGGAAGCTCTGATTCGGAGGAGGAAGTCTCACACGAGCCAATTTGGGAGACGCTCAATCTTAAATTCAACCATCACGACGAATACTCAATCGACGACTGTGATGAAAGGGCTAGAATTGAAAGAGCCCGTGAAATTGCAGAAGGTGTTGACCCACCCCCTGGGTTCCGTCCTGGACAACACATTCAACAATACTAGTGGTTGCACAATAGCACAAGTTAAATTATATTCTCCCAGCTCCCCTCCAAGGAATCTCAAGGAACCATCTAACTTCTGCCTGTAAAACCACATAATTTTGATACTGAAACCGGCGTTTGTTGTAGTGAAGTACGTCTGTCAGAAATGTGGTACCTATATTTTTTAAAGGGTGCACAATTTAACCCTTGCGTGGGGTTTCCATCCCATCGTATCATTGTGAGCCCCTTCCAATGGGGATTATTATGCTAATGAGCCGATAAGCTATTCATTGTCAAAATCTACCCTTTACGAGGCCACCAGTGCAAGTACCCGGATGATCTTCATCCGTGGAAGATTATCTCCATAGGGCCATGAACATTACGAAAAGTTCTGAGGGGTGCGGAGTACATGAATAACTGTGGGTCTTGGTCAGAAGGTCGGGCGATATGAAGCAGAAGTGGCGTAGGGCACGTAATGTTGTAGCGGGAAGCGTTCTCTCAACGTGCACTCCCGACCATCCGTAAAAGTAACAGCTTTGGCCACTATTTCAGTCGGAAACTGACAGCGCCAACTCTAGAGCCGGCAGACACCTGTCCAAAAGTTACAACTCATCAAAAGGCCCAAGCGCGATACGTACAGGTGTGTCCCGTGATTCAGCTGCTCCCTTTTCCCCCTCGATCGTTCTTGTCCGAAAACCCTCGTCAGAACGGAAACATGATTACCAACGGTTCATTGAACCCCTATTCGCAACAGCGAAATGAAATCGTTTTGCCATGTAGACCAGAAGACGTACGAAACTCCTGTCAATCAAAGATTAATCCGAATAACTTCACTTCCGTGATGACCACAAAATTCCCGCGATGATGGAAAATCATTCAATAACTCTGGGAAGACAATCATCTTTTATTTCCCGAGTTTGTTACATAGTCTTCCACTAAAAAAATCTTAGAAAATCGTCCGATTTGTTCTACAAACTCAATCTGCGCTTCTCCATCTGTTCATTCTAACAAGATTCAAGTGGACTTCATTTATAGACGATTTTTTAAAACAATTTTGTCTTTTCGGGGCCGTAAACGAACTAACATAGACTTATGAGAAGAATTGTTTCATCCAGCTCATTATGATAAGCTGCTGCTCATACAGAGAGAGCCTCCTATCGCGTTAGAAACATTTCGACAACGACTAATCTGAGTCTACCTTGTGTTGTCCGTCACTACCAAAGGCAATGAATCAAAACAAAACAGTAGAAACAATACCGTTTCTCCTTCTGCTCATTCAAGGAACAATATAGTTCGAGAGCCCTCCATGTATAGGTACAGAGCAGATCGATTAGCGTCGTTTTCATGCCATCTGGACTTCCCGTCAATCAAACGTCTAGCGTCCACTTGAGGGTTAAAACAGTGTAGAAGACCTGGTCATGCACGTAATCGTCGTGACAATGGCCTTTTTCAGATGTTTGTTTTCACTGTTCTAGTTACAATGACTGGTATGGTTGCCAGTTGGAACGTAGGACTGATCGACATTCGCTGTTGTTACGAGATAATCGATAGTTGAATAACTGCTCTTGTTCCAAAATAAACATTGGCTTTGGATTGTCACGCTGGTGTTTACTTGGCGATAACCATATTCTGCCAAAATAAACCAGCGTTCATGATTTTTGTTCGATGAGAAAAGAGTTTAATAAATTGAGGAATTCTACATTTTGAATACGCATACTCAACACACTCGTTGAACACTTCGAACAATCAAATGTTTTAAAAAATAAGAATTAAACAAAAATTATACAAAACCTACTGAAAGGGACTGGGAGTGAGAAAAGGAACAAAAAGAAAAGAAAAACGTGACACCTGTAACGTATGTTGAGGATTGTACTAGGCTGGTTCTGCCACAACCTGAAAGACGCTCCGGGTTAACTGGAAAAGCTTTTGTTTTATTTATGGAGCGGTCGCCGTTTCCTCATTGCCCTGGGTGGCCTTCTTCTCAATTAAGGATTTTTCGGTGGCTCCGTCCTATACCTTCAGGATGTAATAAATATCCACCCATTGGTGGGAAACGCGATAAGGGATTAGAAGGTTACGCGGCGAACGTTCGAAGATCGACTTAGTCCGATTTAGTCGATAAATGTACTGGCATTTGGTGATCAGCTAACAATCAACTGCCAAATAATGGAAGACAGAAACCAAACAAAACATTCTTCTACATTGGTACGTTTTGACTATTTAGGTTTTGTCTTCGAGTTTGAATATGTTTGCTCTACTTTGCATACCTACCTGAAGTTCACCATCCACTGAAATATTGAGGAGTGTTAAGTTTTCTCTTTCCAACAACCTTGACCAGCTTGAACGACTGAGTTGAAGAAGGTTTCATTCTGAAAGCATAAATGCAAAGGGTTGTCCTAGAAAGAGTAACACGGAGTGGAGTCCTACTGAGAAGTGACTGTTACTCATTCATATATTACTTCCCGAACTGTATAGCAGCGGAGCAAAAGCATGGTTTTTTTAATTTTCTAAATTTAAAAATCAAGGACTGATCAGAAGCAAGAGAATAGGAGGTTATGCAAGGCAGAAATGATTAGGTGGGCGTTTGAAAGTTAGGTACCTAGATTGTTCTTGATATGTATGAACCCAGCTTTAGACTGAATGTTTTCATTTATTATCTTATTTTATTTATTTTGTTCAACTCCTGCAGAATCAGAGGCTGTTACTGTAGCTTTTTCAAAGGAATCCAATTTGAACTAAAAACCCTTGTCCCTTCGTCGAACGGTATACAATAATAACGAACCCAATTAGAGAAAATACAGTTGAAGCCTTGTTTATTTTATATAATAACGAAGCCCATTGGAGACCCACCTGCTTTGTCCTGGTTACGAGTAAGATTATTATTGCAATTTGATCTGTGTCGACAACACGTATGGGCTAAAAAAAGCTCTTATCTGCTTCCTTAATTACGCCACGACATAGTATGGGTTTTTTGTTTTCGAAGCCGAGGAGACGAGAGCCCGAGTGCGTGGCTCTCGCCGCCAGATGGACCCGAAAATGAATTGGAGGACAAGTTGAACCCTTCGGGATAATTGCACGTTTGCTCGCGTTTATTCCTTAGTCTTTTCAAGAAAGAGGTATCTGAATATTGAGGGGCTAGGGACCACCCTCGAAAAGAGGTCCTGTCAACCCTCTTGATGTATGAAAATGCTACGCGTGCATCGTACAGGCGAGTCACCGAACGTATCATCTGCGGTCGAACCATTTGAATGTTCCACCTGTGCCGTGCAATTGAACTGTTCATGTTGACGTACCAATTACCCGCCTGCTCTTATTTGAATCGAGACGGCTGCGCTGTCATAATAAACCATGAGTATGAAGATTATTCACTCGGATGAACGAGCAAAGATGGTTATCATTCCCGTTGTCTGATGGATTTACTAGGATACTTTTTCAAATATGTATTTTTTGTTCTAAGAGTTCCAAGTGTTCTGTGTTCTGCAGTAAAAGACAAAAATAATAGTTGTTTGGTGACAGTTCTCCAACAGGATTCTGGGCGAAACAGCGAATGATAGGCTCTAAAACTCCACTTCTTCATGTGGATGGCAACGTGGTGAAAATGCGTTCTCCATAATATAGACATAATTGATAAGATATTTCATTGAGGTACTAACGCCAAAAAAATCTACTAAATTAAGTTTACAGGGAATAGGGGAATCAGCTGGTGGGTAGACTTGTGTAAGGAGGAAGGTCCATCAACGTCACTTTCCTTACCTATGGCTAAGGAGAAGAGTCCCCCATCCCCACAAACGCTACTTGATATTTCATTATGTTTGCACACAGAGATAAGATACCTATCGCGTGATTCAAAAGCTAGCGAAAAGTGCTTAGCGCTTGTGTTCTCGACGATTTCGCGATAAATGTCTGTTATCGGTGAGCAATTTTTTGTTTGTTCTGGCGGGAGCATTTTCAGTTTTTTTTCTCCAGCCCACCAACTGCCTTGAGATTCTTTTCGCCTCCAGCCTCGCGCAATCACCTCAGTGAAGACCATCACAAGTGCGTTTACCATCGAAGGTGGGCAATTTATCAGACTTCTCCGGCTTGGACATTCCTGTGTCGCCAGAAGGAAGTGCTCTTCCCACGATGCTGCCGTCCAGCTCGTTGACCTCGAATGCCATTTGACCAGACGTTTTCAGATCGCACTTGACGAGATTTTGTACCTTCATAAAAGAATTTAGGAGTATTGGATGTGACTAAGATAACGGTTCCCTTTTGTTATGAATTTTTCATCTAGCGTTGGATCTTGGACATTCGGTGTGGTTTTTTCCTTCAGCCGTCAACTAGGTGCCTGTTTCGAAAGGCGCACACAGTTCTGATTAATTTTTGAACTAAAAATTATTTGGTACATCAAAAACTTCAGTGAATTTTGGTTGATCTCTTCCCTGTATTTTTCTTATATTATGATATCAATACAAAATATTGATAGATTGATGTTCGATACCCCTCCTATTTTGGGCACGATATGATCGAAAATGCTTTTGATTTGCGAGTATCCAACCCAAAGCGGTCACTCATCCCTCACATTTCCGTTCGCAGCACGGGTAAGAGGGGGAGGGGAGGGGGTTGTGGATGTGATGGATTGATGGCCGCTGGCCTGACCCCACCTCACCGCGGGGTCGACTCCGACTCAATGGCTACCGCTCGCGCTCGTGAGGGCCGCCGGTTATCGCCTTCGTATCTCCTCCCGCTCCGCCCCCGCACACCCCTGTCTCTATGCAGCGCGCTGTCATCTCCTCCCGTCCGCCTCCGTATACCCCCGTCTCTTAGCTGCGCGTTCTGTTATCTCCATCCCCCACAGAGGAGATACAAGCAGAAAACTGCGGATAGAAGAAACCTTGGTTAACAGTACTGCGCGTGCGCGGGGACTTTGATTATGCCTTTATGACGATTTACCCGTTTAGCTCTCAGCAAACTCATTAGGTTTATTATTTTTATTGTTGGGTGGATGCTAGAGAGGCAATATTTGGGCTACAAGTCCCAAGCTCAGAAGCTGGTTGGCTTATGGTGCTTCCAATGACTAGACTAAGATACCAATAAAACACTACTCCAAGTTTTTAGTTTGTACGTTTACTCTTACGTACAAACTAAGAAGTCCCTTATTCATGTTACTGCAGCAAGCTACCTTCAACGGAGTAAGAGCCTCAAACAGGACTGCGGTTCGACAACCCATGAAGTCAAATATATTAAGGGATGTTTTTTGGAAGAGCTCATTCGGGAGCGTCTGCACAATTATTTCCACCCTCTTATGGGAGAACTTGCTTTGAATTTATTCAAAGACCATAGTGATTGGGCACTGATTGAAGGATCATTGTCATATAGGTGACTAAGCAGTCTTATACAAGCCTACCGTTCCGTTGGTATCCTTAGGCGTCTTCCAATCCTTACTTCCTATGTAAATGTCTCGCAGAGGGGCAACCTATCGCAAGGTGCAGGTTATTCCACGTACCGAGGGACATCGATTGGTATTTAGAAGGGATTTCGTTCCAGTTAGGTGGGACCATAGGTACCACCTCATTGTCACTATTTCCGACAAAAATTACATTTCAAGCATTATGCCTAGGACTCTTTAGGACTAATGCTTTGATGTAACTGCGATCACAGAGGGTGGACACTGACATAAGGTCGGGCTCCCTCATTACAATCCAACCGACTCATAAGTAGCGTTACTAAAGAATCTTGCTATAAACCTTTCATAGCAATTCCAGTTAAATTTTTTTTAAATCTTAAATACAATCCATCCATTGGTTAAAGCGTGAGCGTCGAGTAGACCAACTACACGACTTCTAAGGATGTATTTTACCTGAAATATGAAGAAGTGTCATTACAATTCATCTCAGTACAAATACCCCATTTCCGTTTGATGCTCGGTAAACTAAGATGATGATGTTTTGCTGTTAGAGATGCTCCACGGTGGGGACCTGTCGTCTTCGATGGAGTCCCTTTCGTACGACAGCTCAGCGACGTCCCCTGGCGTCCCTCAGCAGCGAACCAAGAGGATGCGTACGTCTTTCAAACACCATCAACTCCGAACTATGAAGTCCTACTTCGCCATCAACCAGAACCCGGATGCCAAGGATCTCAAGCAATTGGCTCAAAAAACGGGCCTCTCCAAAAGAGTATTACAGGTGAGTCAAGCAAAACTATTTGGAGGCGGAGAAATATGTGTTTTTGAGCACTCCTAATTTTCAAGCATCGTTTGCTTTATGCTACCTTTCTAAAGTTTTTCTTTTTGATTACATTAAATTTAATCGATACAAATCGTCGTCACAAATCGCAGAGGGCAATCATTCTCGAAGCCACCTTGTAACAACGATTATGAATCGCCTTCCGTTTAAAGGGGCAGTCTTATTTTAATTTCGGGTCGATTCGGATAAATAGGCCGCAAAGCAGGTTTCAGCTCGGCCCATTTGACCCTACAAGGGACCGTCTGTTTTCAAACAGGACTCGATCACTCTTTTGAATTCCCCTTTTTCTTCATTCCGAACGCGAGATTCCGCCAAGAGTTGACAGGCAGATCGTCAGTAATGGCGGGAGGCCTAGTGGGTTAACTGGGGCGGGGACCCTCATGAAAGTTTCACGAGACGACGAGAGAACGAGAAAACGAGGAGTTTCCAAGATAGAGCAGGTCTCTTGTTTTATTGAGTAGGATCGGATATTGCTATAGGATTTAGCACATCTCAACTTTCACTCCTTTACACATCAATCATCGGATATCTCCTCTCAAAGATTTCTAATAAACTCCTGTCTTCAGTCATCAATTTGTTCGGAGACAAGGGTTTCTAGGCTATATAGTTTATCCCAACAAAACTACCTTCTTACAAGATCTACTCGATGATATAGGACTGTAACATAATAATAATAATAATAAAGACTGCTCATTATTCACGATTCAGGGAAATTAACTAGTTTTTATTGTTCCAACGGATAGGAAATTTTGCTCATAGCCTCCGACGTGAACCTACTCAAACCTAACTCTTTTTTCAATTCTTATCACTAGAAATCCATTTAAATTCCGTTGTCCAAAATATAACTTTTACCATTGTCCTCCCTTGTTGAGCGATTATCGTGGCCTGAATGACTTGATCCACAACTAGGGCCAACTAGTCCAGATTTTTTCATTTCTTTCATCCTCTACATACAAAATGTTTGTTCATTTTTTTCCTAAATCAAAGACCAGCTCTAGCAAAGTATATTTAGCTCGTCCATTTCAATAACCATCTCCTCTTTTTAAATTCCAATCCTGATTTAAAGTATCCACAGAGAGTAGGTACTTCTACATGACAAGACGTGAGAAATATTACTTACAAAATAAACACAGATTACATCATACTCGTAACAAAAAAAAATCAGGATATCACATTATTATTAAATTTAAATACTTGATATCTTCATAAATTACAATCTAAATAATTAACATTTAATAGATAGATTATTAACTTCTTGCTCTGCTTTAGAAAAAATTCAATACTTCCTTGGAGAAATCAAAGAAAATCTATGGAGCACTTTACAGTAAGTGACTCCTTGAGAAAGTATAAATTGTCTTGTGCAAAAACTCCGGTCTGAAGGCGCTTCCACGTCATGCTCAGGCACTCGACATTTTCTCTTGTTTTTCCCGCAATCTAATGCACTATCACTCGATCAGCAAGAAGTCGGATTGTGTTCACGGTTCAGGGGCTTCGTGGTTTCACGACCAAAACCTTAGACAGTGTTACGCCTCATGAATTCGACGTATTTCACTCAAACCTCACGTTGCTCGGAGGTCTTCATATCAGCGTGCGTCGGATGTAAGGGACATTCCTGGTGTCCAGCATATTAAATGAAGACGAGATAATACGCGTTGTTTCCACGATTTTTCATCTTGTGAAAAAAACTCGATGAAATACCTGAACGCGGTTACAATGTAAATCGAGTCTCACGTAAGCCGTGAATAATTCAAATTGAGTCCTCTAAAACTTGAATATTTATAGTTGGAGTAGATTACTGCTCTAGTTGGCATGCAGTCATCGTGCAAAGAACCTCCCTTCCTCCCACTTCAACTCATGAGTGGGTAGGTCCTTGATAGAACGCGAAACATTGGAATTCTAGGTTCTCTGTGCATAATTAAACGATCACTTATTGTACTAGTGTCGTTATTACGTTATTATTTTGGTTTATTATTGTAATAATATATCCTTGTATTCGTATCGATCAGCGAGAAACAATGTACTCCCCAAACATTCACCTCATGTTTTGAAATAGGTTCAGAATCCGAAAGGTTCGTCCGGTCCAAAAAAGGTCCCAATGTCCCGAAAATTCTAAAATGTTGATCGTAGCACTCAGCCAAAATGTTTATTGAACGTTAGCTTTGTAAAATGGTGGCCCGTACAATGCTCCTAAGCATTGATATCGCGGACCTAAATTGATAAAATTGTGAATCGTACCAGTAGTTTCGGGTGGATGTCTTGTCTGACCTTTGCTAGGAATAGCCGTTGAATAAACCAACGTATAGGTCGCTTTTCTGATAGAAAAAGTCGCCGCCGAATACTCGAATCGATTTGATCTTTTGATTCCATCTTTTCCTAAGCGATTCGTGTAGGTGGAATAAAAGAACTCGATTCGATTTTAGGAAATAAATCTACGCATCTTCTTTATTTTATTTTACTGTTCGACGCGAAAAACCAAGGACCTTCGGAAGGCCCGGCATTCCGCTCGGAGTGTCCGGCCATGTATCAGCCAACCTCCTTGTTCTGTACGAAGCTCCGATAGCCATCTGGAAGTCGAGGGGTCGACCGGGGATCTTGTATCGGGACACTACTGTCTTATAGAGCAAGACCAGGGGGTTGCCCGCGGGGGTGGTTGGATTTATTGAACGGCTTTTGTCAATGTCTGCCACATCCGAGGGTTAGGGAATGGGCTCATTCATCAACTAGTGGAAGCTGCTGCCAAGGAACTGGTTCACCCTGAGGACGTTTTGATCTCCATGTGCCCTCAACAGAGTATTATTCCCCGCATATTCCATTACCCCGTCACTTGTAGGTCCGTGCGCGATTAGGAAGAAGGTGGTAATCATGTGGGTACCTGTAGACATTGTCATAGGCCAATGCTTTGCCGTTGAGGAAACCAGATGGCAGGCAACCTGTTTCTTCCAATATAACGGATACTTCGATTTTTATTGTAGGAATACTCTTGTTTCCTTTTCTTATTTCTCTCCAATATAACGTGATAAAATCGTGCATTGATGTAAATTCACCTAAAAATGTGCATAGGTAATTCAGTTTAAACCCGATCGTTCAACCGGAGGTAGGGTATGAGTAAAAATGTTTTTTTTTTAAAGATGGTCTGTCGAAATTTCTTGGCACCTAGGCGTGTAAAGTATCTAAATTTTCAACGCCGAACAATTGCCGTTCACCAGAAAGGGGTGCGTGAAGACTTGTAAGATTACGCTTTTCCACTCGAGCGAGATCCTACCTACATGAATGTAAAACTATTTTGCTATATCAATTCCACCTTTATTGGACATCCTGATCGTTACTCTCTAACTAAAGCACGAGCTTCAGTCACAAAATTCAAAAACATAAGTTGATTACTCAAGGAATAATAAACCCAAACCTCAGACCGCTCCCATCAAATATAATTTTTTTTTTTTTTTTTTTTTTTTTTTTTTTTTTTTTTTTTTTTTTTTTTTTTTTTTTTTTTTTTTTTTTACTGCATTCCCTCTCTCTCCAAATTTGGCCCGATCAGGCTGGAAAGTTTCGAGCCGTACGGCCGTTTGGCCGGAAACGGGTCTCTTACCAAAATTTCAGATTTTTAGAAAATTTTCTACAACCAAAGTCGGCGTGGAGGGCGGACGACGGACATTTGCTAATTTTTTTACCTTGAAACGTCCAGAAGAATTTTTTTGGCCGAATCGGAGAGATTGACTTTTGCATGAGAACGTAGGTTGATTATTCAAGGAATATATAACCAAAAACGCCGAACAGAGTCAACAACTAATCATACGAGTAAATACGGGTGATAGTGGTCAAGCATGCACAAATACGCCCGAAATCATTTTTCAAACCCACTCATTTTTTTCTTCTTGCCTCTGACCACGGGCACTTCATATTATAAAATCGTTATTATTTAATACAATTTACATTTACACCTCCGGGGTGACAATTGTCTCGGGACGCTAACCTAATTGCTAAATAAGGTTCCCACTTCCGGCGCCGCCCTGAAACTCGCCCTTCGGCCGTCATTTGGTTTGTCGAACATTATACCTAGTGTTAAAGTCTAATTAGGCATTACTATAACTCTTAGGCGTTCTTAATTGTGACTAATTTCATAAAACTTCCTTTTCTGTGTTGGATATTTTGCTTCCACCGCCCTCAGGGTGGAATTCCATTCCAAGACACGGTGGAGTTTAACTAGATAGGTAATTTACTCTGAAGGATTAAATTAGTTATCTAATGAAGGATATTTAAGTTGATGCTGTTGCTTTTGTAATTTTTAATTTGAACGGGCCAAAATGTCGTGGTAGAAAGGCCTTTGTCTCTTCTACGTTTTCTCCACTAAAGGACTTTGTGTTTGATCCAAGTCGACGACAGCAATCCTACAATCCTTCAAATTAATGCGATCGTCCGAATGATTTTTCGCAGGTGTGGTTTCAAAACGCCCGAGCTAAATGGAGGCGGAATTTGATGCGGCAGGAAGGCGTTGGAAGCGGGAACTGCCCTCAGCCACCGCTTATCGTCTCTGAAACCGTTACGTCACTGGAGGATCTTCATCATCAACAGGCTCTCGGTTTTACTGACATCTACTGATCAACGCCAGCCCTCGCTGGAAGTTCAGTGTGTTTCAATGGGAAAGAACGTTGTGACTCCAGCGCAGGCTCAGAAACCCTGAATGAGATGTTTCACTACGTTCTCTCGAGTATAAAACGGGAACCGATATAAATTTTGAGCTCAGTTTCCCCTAAACCAACCTGTATTCCCTTCAGTAAACGTACAAATTGTGTTGTAGGTCTAGTAGAAATATTTACATTAATTAAAAAATCAACGACGAAAAGAGGGTGTTCTCGCGAGAAAGTAAAAATCTTGTTATTCTACAAGAAATTATAATATTAATTTCGACTGTGATCCCCTCATTGAAGAAGATATCGCATCTATAGACGTGCAATTTTATATCCGACTGAATAACGAATATTTCCAAAACGACAAACATAATAATTGCTGATGGCTTTTGATTATTCTTTTAAAGAGCATTCAAGCCAGTTCTAACAATCCAACTGGTTCAACGATTAATGGATAGACCTTCCAAACGCAGAACCCTGGAAAACAGGGACCAAATAATTCTGTACTGGGCAGTATTTTGGGAAAAGACGTCTCAGCTGGGCTCTATAGTGCCGAGCATCTTTCGAGTAATAAGCGCAGAATCTAACAAGATGACCTTAATTAGTTCAAATAGATGCTGTAGAAACCTTTGTGGGATAATATGTTAACTGCTGTGATTATCATTATTCATTCATATTTTTTCTTCATATTTATAAATAAATTTTAACAATACCTAAATATTCAACTCACTCTGAATTTGAAGATAGCAAAGAGGTGTTCGGAAGAGAATATTATTTACACTTTTCTTTTTTAAGTTTATTTTAGTTCAATTAGTTAATTATAATTTACTGTTCTTCATTCATTATTCCCTCATGAGAGATGTGAAACCAAAGGCCTCTTCTCGTGAAGTGCTGAAGCTTGAATAGTCACTCTGTAAAAAATCTGTTTCCAGGCATATACCATATAAATATGCCTTCGTGACATAACTGCACCGACTTGAGGTCAACAGTCTTATGACGAACTCAGGTCAAGTGATAAGAACGCTGTTCAATCCTTCACAGGGGTTGGTTATTCCTCAGACCAGCAGCATGGAGACTCATTCCTATCAATTCAGCGACCAACATTTAGAGAAAAAAGCTACTCCACACGCCTAGGTACCAGAAATCTTGGAAACACACATTCGAAATGGGTAGTCTAATGGGGTAAAACCCGACTTTTTCGTAAAGTTTTGTATTCGTTCTGTTGCATATTTCCGAATGTAATTCTACCATATTGATGTACCTACAGGAGAATCGAAAGCCAATTGGCCCAACCCTATAAAAGCGCCCATTTTCATCAATTTTGTGCAAATAGTCCTAGTTCCCCCGATCAATCAGAATGATTTTGATTGCAATCAAAATAACCTTGCCAGAGTACTCAGAGCGATGAGGATAGAACTTGTATAAAGAGCAGAGAGATGAAATGTTATTGTCCTGTTTTGTTTCACTTCTTACTCCATTTGACAGGGTTTCTTGAATTTTTAAAGGCCACCGGTTCGACAGTAGGTTAGCTGGTTGGTTCGGGGTTTGGTCGGTCATCTAGTTGGCTCTGAAAAAAAAAAAAAAATTTTGTGAGAAACTGAAATTTTTAGAAAGAGGCAAAAAATTCGACAGGTTTTCTCGAACGAAACCAAAATTATTTACTTGGCACGCAGTCATCAAGTTGTAAATAAACTCTAGTCTGGGAAGAGCAGCTCTGATATCGTTACAGAGACTACATATCACTGCTGTAGAATGATTAATGTTGTTATAAAAATACACTGGTAGATGAACAATAATATGAGGTTAAGTTCTTACAAAGTAGAAAATGAATTCGTTTGGAGTTTAGTCCCATTCTTGGTGTGGAAAACATTAACCATTATGTCATTACCATGTACCTTTGTATAGGTGTTAGTTCCTACATGTCCGTTACCTTTGTAGATTTATAAGCTTCCAAAAAATAATTCGGTGAGATAGGATATATGGATGAATTCATTTATGAATGTATGTTTGAAGTATGATTGAAATAAAGTATTTGTAACCCTCGGGATTTGGTTTCTCAAGGCTAATTGCCTTCCCGTTTCCACTTATCACATGGGATTGATTTTGATCCCTTTATCATATGACAAGAAACTTGAGAACTGAAGCCAAACATGAATTTTACCGTGTCAAAGGGTGTGAACTTGAATGAGCCAAGAGAGCGTGTGACCTGACCGTGGAAACAGCTTATTGAGCTACTCTGAAGAAGCTGAGGGTCATTTGTTCGAGTTGTCTTGAGTTGGGAAGATCCTTCGTCGATAAAGCGGCCTCGAATCAGGGTGGGTTTTAGAGGGATGAGGGCCAATTAACCAAGTGCTCGAAACCCTTGAATAGCAAGAGGTAACCACTGAACAACCCTCGACTCTTCGAATAGTGTTTGTCTTCGAACAAAGTGCACCTACAATGAATGCGTGCTGTCAGATTTTCCTACCAGTTGGGTTGTGAGCTTAGGAGGGTTAAGTTTAGTAAATTTCTTATTACACATTCATATTATTACAAAAGCAAGTAAATATGGAGAGCGAAGATGGACATTTGTCTAGAACTTGAGATTCGAGTGGCTGTAGCACAGACTGTAGGAAATTTCAGATGGCAGCATGATCAACTCGTTCTACAAAGAAAATCAGCCGACTGTACGTCTGGGGCAGGAGAAGACTACGGGAAGGCACATTTTGGGGTTAATTTACGGATGATTATCTGATTATCTGCAGACACAAATTCATGGATTTTATACTTGACCTTCGCTCTGTTTATCATCTAGTCTCAGACCAAATTGAGGAGAAGAGCGAAATGGTTTCCCGTTATCTACCGTCCTTCCTGAAACTAAATCGAAAATTTCGTACTGTAAAAGTAAGTTTCGTGTTACTCTGCCATAAATAGACACCCTTTAAATTTTGTCGATTGCGTTTATTAGGTTATCCAAGTTGTAATCGTCAGTCAAACTCTAGCAATTTTTTCCATCATGACAAAAATAGGATTTCTCATTTTGACCTTATCGTCAAAACAGCCTCTTCATGTCGAAATTACGGTAAAATACAATTTCTCGGAACATCACAAATTTACAATTAATTGGGAACTCATGTGGGTACGATAAAAGTATATTATTAAATAAAAACGCAAAGTTCTATCCTAGTCTTGAATACTAATACCATTGCCATACTTTGGAATTGCTACAAAACATGCAATGAAGTTTGATTTACAAGTAATTTTAATACGGACACTATAAATTATTGTTCGGCTTAAATGGGTTTAGTAGTAGTTAAGATGAAATGGTAATTTCTAATTTGCCACGATTACGATTCAACAAGCTGTAATAATCAAAATTAAAATTGAATCACTACTTTTAATAAGATGTATTCTTTTGCATTATTTACTTGCATGCCAGAAGTCGATCTCTGATTTGACCAAAATGAGGCATTCCATGTTTTGATGCCTAAATTCAAAAAAACAAAATATCCGTCCACGCCTAGGAATAGGGTTTTTCAAACACTTGGACTTATTTTCAGTGACGCCTTTGAGGATATAGTTGTCCTTAAAACATTTCAGCCAATCACAGAAACCTATAACTTTTGATTTGATTGAATTGAGCGTTGAATTCAATCGCACTCAAGCATCAGCCCCAACGCAGAAAGCGTGCCAGTTACGAAAGATGTCTTCATCGATCGGGTTCCAAACCCACTCCACTCCAAACCCCTCACTTGTAAGAAAACAAATTAAATAAGAACTAAATCCCCGTTACGAGATGGTCGACGACGATAGGGAATAATGGAGCAATTCCCTTGCATGGCCACACCTCAACTTGGCTCGCCGCCGCAAACCCGAGTTCAACTCTAATTGCGGCTCAGGCTAATTGTTTTACAATCAAACCTTCAACTCGCACTGCTTTCCGCTTCTTCTTTCCACTGTTTCGCTAGAATTACTTGTCTAAAACGATCCACGCGCATCGGATTTTTTTCTTTCTTAAGAAAGGAATTCATTGAGCGAATTCTCACAATTATGCCTACCTGATTGCAATTCGGATCAGTGAATTCTCTTTTTATCCATAACTAATGATACAAAATTAAATGTTGTTCTTGTTTATTGTGAGTGAAGTCTGATAGAATGTTATCCTTAATCACATTGGGGAAATTTCCAAACGTTCAGACTTCACTTCCTGTGAAACTGAAGGGGTTATGGATAGGCAAAATTTCAGTTCACACTGCCGAAAAATAAGTGCCACATACGAGTATGTTACACACTTAACACTTGTAGTTGAGAACGTTAATAAAACTTACCATCTGCTCCAAGAGAAATGATAAATGAATAATCTCTCGTCTAGTATCATTCTCCTCCGATCAACATGATATATGTAGCTACACTTTCTTGCTTGAATTTTCCATTATGTGCGCGATGTGAGACTCGTCTTTTCAAATAAAACATCCTTCGAGTGCTGCGAGTGCCGACGCTCAAAAAAAGACATGCTGAATAAGAATCGGCTGGAATCCTAACGTAGAAAATAAATTCCGGGTCGGTAGGAAGGATGGGACGAAGAGAAGGGTGGAACCCTGGAATTTTATTGGCAACCATATTTGTATGGGGGAAAAAATGGGAGAAATAAAACAAAAAGACCGAATAAAAGAAGAGTTGTGAGGAAGCCGCGGGTTGTGGCCAGAGCAGGAATGTCGTTCGGGTTGGAAGAAATGGTCGGGCGTCAAGCAGTGCCAGAAGGATCCTGAGGCGATACGATATCACTGGAGGACCCGGGAAGGAGGAGCTAATGCGCTAAACACAGATAGACAGTAGCTGTAGCACATTAGAGGTTTTATCTTTCAAGAAAGCAAAACTCCTTCGTGGGACGGTGTTCGAGGAGGGAAAGGTATTCCATTAGAGGCGGCAGGGAGAAGAGTTTGTAACCCGGGAGTGGTAGCCAGCGTTGGAGGGGACCTGGCCATCTTGGAAGTCACCTCGGGAAGAACACTGGGAGCATTGTCTCGAGGCAGAGGCCATTGTATTCAGAACAGGAGGATCCTCGTTGTATCAAACAAGGTTTTTTTTGCATCCGGTGACGATACACAAAAAGATGAATTGGCTACATGACCTCTGCTGTGCTGAGCTTTGTCCAATCTTAACTGCAGGTCATTCGTTTAGTATCCCCGACGTGGGTTCCAACATACAAGCAGACTCCACTGAACACATCTGATCAACAGGCACCATCGGATCGTTGGATGGTCCAAAATACTGTCCGAATCGCCAACCAAATGAAATCTAATGGAAATTCTCAAGGTTATAAAAATATAATCATAATCATAATGTAAGGCATTATCAAATTTGAGGCTATTAAGCTTTTTTTCAACTTTGCGCTTTTAGTTGGTTATTCCTTGAATATTAAATTCTATAATAACCATCTCTCATTCAAAGTTAGCTATGAAATTTACGGTTTTGTTGGGGAAGAGGGGATATATTTTGCTCACTTTCCTTCTCTTTATGGTTCTACATCCTATTGGCGTTTTGATGGAAAATGAACTTGAGCTGATTACGAGCCGAAAACTTGATGATTCAGGGTAAAAACAGTCTCCTCAAAAATGGGTGTGGACTAAAATCAAGGAATAAATTATAATTGTTGCAGACTTGCCGAAAACTTTAATTTTGATTAGACTTTCAAAATTGCCTTTTCAAACCGAGTGCTCGCAATCGCGAACCACTAGCGTTATTTCACTTTTCACGTTAATCAATGAGCGTTTACTGCCGTTTTAGCTCTTTTTCAAGGAAATTATCGATCCCACCAAGTTAAACGTTAACCCATGTAATAACCCGAGCCTGCCCCGACATCAAATGTTATTTTTCAAGTGTTATTCAACTTCAGACGCCTACTATTACATTGATGGTTATTATTGATGATGTCGATAAAATTCTTTAAGGTGGATATGAGCTACATTTTGAAGCCCTGCGTAGTGTTTAGGACATCTGAGAGGTGACGCGGTTTCCTACAGTCAGAACATTTCAAGCTGCAAGCAACGGAGTCTCTAGAATAATATTAGGGGCCTTTTCCTCAAATCAGATGCTACATGTTGTATTATGTGCTCTTGGTATGCTGTTGTGATGTGAAATATATTGTGATCCCCTTCCAAAGCGCGCCCTAGAAATACCCATTTGCCTGAAAAAAATGTTTTTCCTTTGTCCATTTTCCTCTTTGTTCTTAGTGAAAGCAAGTTCTCCTAGCGATAAATTTCGCTGAGCTCTGCGACCCGTCCAAGTGACAACCCAAGAGAGCGACTGTCGAGAGTTGAGTTGAGAAGGGTGGACAGTAGACAGCTGGGTTACGTGACGTAAATAGGAAAACTTGTCTAGCCGTTTGCAATTACTCCGTTAGTAAATTCATGCTGCTCAGTTGACCAGACTGGCGCCTCTCCGCAGTCCTGCGGTGAATACACAAGTTTACTATGAAGAATAGTGGATGTCGTCATTGACCTGCTAATTATTATTATCATAACCGAGAGTTCTATATTTCATCTTCTAAATGTTACATGCATGTATTGGGAAATGAATAGTATGAACGCAAGAACGATGTACTATCTCACCGCGGTTGTAATGAATACAATCCACATCATAGATTCTATTAGATTAGATGCGACTCATGAAAATTATGACGTGAGAACTGGACTGAAATGAAAATGTGTGTACTTCACGTTTCATTCTCCTCTACAAGACGATGCCTGAGGTCTGCGATGCACTTGGAAGAAACATACAAAGCTCACATCACCAGATGCTAATGAGCAGCACTATCGGACCCAATGTTTCCTATTTCCGTGTTCAACCTTTTGAGAAACGAACCCTTCAATCCGCTTGTTTCCAGTCAACTGTCACAGGAGCCATGTTCAAACAACAAAATTAGCTCCTTAGCTTTTTTCTTCTGGGTAGGTACTTTTTGCCCGACAGATAAAACACCTTGTTAAGATCTGTTGACTTTCCCCCGGCCCGTTCAAATCCCCTATGTTTTATTTCTCGCTACAACAACCGAAACAACTTCTCAGTTATTTATAAATGCGTTTTTCGCCACACAAGAATCAATAGCGATCGTTATACAGACGACATTTTATATAAAGTAAGGCGATATTTCAGATTCATCTTAAATAAAACACTGTAAATGATGCTATGTAAGCCTCTCTCGAATTAAAATGTCTTATGAATTTTACTATGATTTAATTCGGGTTTCTTCGGAGAATTTGGAAGCGACCTAGCGAGAGGATACAGGATGTAAGTCCAAGACTTACGACTGAGCAACTAGGGATACCAAGGATGAACATAAAATACATTGAAACAAAATGAATTATAATTAAAAACAAGGACTCGTTGCAAAGGAAAATATGCCTCAACCTGGGCTAGAATTGATACAAGACAAAGTAAATTAGACAACATGTGGAGCATAAAATACAATTAATGCAAGTGACATGAAATTATGATGTACATGAAATACAATTTAATGAACAAGTGCAACGATACCGGCTGACGAAAACGGCGTCGACGTCGAAGGAAAAACAGGAGGGGGCTCGCTGTCCCGCAGGTACACAGCAAGGCTTATTAACTTGAGTCCTTTATCTCATGGGGAACACAATATTACAGCTTCGGTCGACTTCAGCACGGTAGAAGAGTTCACATCAGAGCGAGCACAGGACGAAGCCAGGATGGACTGAGTGAGAAATCTCTTGCACGACAGGGTTACAAAAATATATACTCCAACATGTTGGGCGCCTCGGCCCCAAGGGGCGCCTCAACGACGACCGCCTGGTTGGACGCCTTTGGAACGAGTGTCTGCTGGGCCTTTCTAAATGCGACGTCCAGGCAGGAGCTGCGCGCGCATTTGGCGCATGCTCTCTCCCTTCTGGCCTTCTGGAGGCAGCAAGCCTGGGGGCTTACATCTATAATGTCGTTCTCGATCTCATTAGTGTGGGAAGGGAAGAGCGTACCTTAGAAGACTACCAACCAAGTAAATATTCATTTATAAACATATTTGTCCCATATCTTCCACACGTATTGGACTCCTCTTCGTTTGCGGTGATCGAACTGAAAACTTATTAAAATTTTAAAATACTTTTTTCAGGAGTACATATATATAATTTTTTTCAATACATATCCTGTCTACTAACGCATAATAAAAACCTTTTTTTAAATAACTAATTTGTGGGTGTTTACCCCAATTAGAATAAGAAGTCAAATTTATGGTTGACGGTGAAATATCATTAGCAATTTTGTTTAAAAAATGGGTGTTGAAGCTGGGAGAAATGGGCTTATCAATGAAATAAGCACATAAATGAATTACTTGAGATCAAATTGCGGTCGTACGTACAACGTCGAAGATTTGTTCGTTTGATATTCGGCTCGGTGACCATAAAGTCTTGAGATCAACGTCACAAGGTGCAATGCCGATAGACCGGGACATTCTAGAGCTGAGTCCACTTTTCCCGAGAAGGTCACAATGTTCGGTCCGTTTCAACCCTCTGCCGGCTCCGAGTTATTTATTGTTCCTCGAGAATGGCGCTGCGAGAAGAGGATCACAAAGGGAAAACGGGTATCGTCCTCCGGCGAAAATTGCCACTTCTTCAGCAGAAGAAGGAAGAGAAAGAGAACGGGGGAGAAGAGGAAGGAATGGGTACTCGGACGGGGTAATCGTGGGTAAATATGAAAGGAAGGCCTGTTTGGGTGAGGGGATGCCATCTTGGGGGCCGCTGGTATTTCTACTGCGAGGGATTCCGAGGCAGAAGAAAAAGGGAACAGCTCCTTGAAACTTGCGGTTACGTCACCCGCCTCCTGGACACTGTCCTCCGATCCACTTTTTCTTCTGGAACGGCGACCTCTGTCTTCCTCGGGGCCTCTTTTCCTCTGCTGCCGGAGTGATTTTTGAAAAATTCATCAGCGCCTTCTGCACTTTCATGTATGGCGTCTTAGTGTATTTAAAGAACGAGCTAACGCAGAGTCCATAAAATCATACAACAAAATTCACCCATAGTGGAAAAACAAGAAAATTTAGGCTGCGTAGAAATGCATTTTAGCAAGAGAGATGATCCAAGTCTCGCAATTTAATTCAATTGTTTCCCTCTTTTTTTGAAAATTCACTAAATTTATTAAACAGCAGTGTGATTTAGACTTATAGGTATCTTCAGCTAAGGTACATTACTTAGCCTATAATATTATTCTGAGAACTGTTTTCATTGTTTTTGCATTAGCAAACCAATTCATGTGGTTCGTGTGTTCAAGCCTTCTGAGGAGATCGTTGACGTCAAGAAGTCAAACAGCCTCTTCGTTGACATGATCTTCTTCGAATAGTAAATATTATAGGCTTCCACTATGCAATTGATTGGGACCTCGTAACTTGATTATAGGCGTCAGTGGAAACAACAAATCTGGCTGTAACTTTACTAAAAACAGTTACAGAATATTTTTTGTTAAAACATTTATTTCGAAATAATACGCTCTTGTATTAGCACGGTTTCTCAAGCAAGTTTTTCACAAACTTCAAAGTTTTAGGTGTGAAAGGATTCAAAACCCGACTCAAATAGTAGGTACCTATCATGGTTTCGTATCTGTCAGTCGGTTGAGGTTTCCTTGAAACAGCTACCGTGCGCTCAATTTTAATCCTATTAACTTCAAAATTTCTAAGATGATGTGGGTTAGCCATTAGACGTGTAATATGGGGGGTACCATATAAATTGCATTATGATTGAATCAACCAGCTCAGCAATTGAAAAATTGTCTCGCTATGAATTCATGTTTGACTAATCCGGAAATTCTTTTTGAACCAGTAGATTTATTGATTTGATTAATTGATCAAACCTCAAAACTGTTGATGTTTTTTCCAAAAATTTCAACGTCCCGGTATCGTTCACTGAATACGCGCATTTGAAATGAAGTCCGTTAGCCCACAGGTAAAATTCGTTGAATTCTGAAAGACTGGGCGAAGGAGAAAACCTGTTCGCCGTAATTAACACGACAACTGGGATGTAAATACCATCCAAGGAGCTTGGGAGTTTATCGGAGGCGAGTTCCCTTTTACAATTGCACTATTTCTAACTCCAGTTCCCCAGGCCAGTAATTAGCTTCAGTGTTAAAATGCAGTTTGTTTTCCACGGTTGGGAGATGTTCGACCAATTTGTTTACCAAAGCGGCTCCAAACGAAGGTCTGTATACCCCACGCGAATATATTCTCAGCCTAGGCAACGTGATAACGTAAATGTTCGGCATTCAGGAAGGTATGTGGAGAACCACTGCGTAAAACTCATCTCCCGGCAATTTGTCCAAGTATAATATCTAACTTAAGTTTCCAAATAGCAATGGAATCATTGAGCCGCATCTGAAAACGCGGTTATTACTACGTACATTATTCCCAAGGGTTATGACTGACAATAAAGACAATTCATCCTCTCTGAAAAGAACCCCTGAATTTTCGTATTCGCACCAAGTCCACTATGGTGGACGCCCGGTTATGGTGGAGCAAGGTGAGCATCTCGTGTAATGTATCACGGGCCTTTTCTGAACGGTTCTATTTTGGCGAAGAATGTATTCACCAATGAATTCTCCTGCATTATTTAAAGCTTCTGGCCAAGATTGTGCTGAGCATTTCCTCATTTCCATTCATTCAACCCCACCTCATAAATACGGCAAAAGCGGGGAGAGTTCGAGCTTCTACATAGACAAAGAAGGATGCGAGCAGAATATCTAAATAGAGATACATTGACAAGGAGGAGTACCTTGCTACCAGGAGGTTATTGTACTGTCCGTCCGTCTGTCCAGAAGTACTCGGGTCGCCATTAGAGGGTCACTTCCTTCGATGACAGCGCCCTCTGTCTTCAGCTCTAGGCTTCGAAGATAACTATCGGAACCGCTTTGCATGCGCCCCTCCTCCCATGTACGGGCTTGAATTATTCCTTCGCCCGCACAATGAACAATGGAACCCCACCACTGACTCCGAAGGCTCCCGCCTGAATTTTATTTGAAAGTCAAAATACAGAAAATAAATATTATTTGAACAATAAAGACTCGATTCGTGGGTTTTTATTCATAACCCCCACCCCCTCGAGGCTCCGTTGATTCTCTTTATTCAAATGCTCGGTACGATCCGACCTCCTGTAAGCGTTTTGAGTCTTCTTTGTTTTAGGACTTGCATAATTGACGTTATACCACGCGCAACCAAGACAATAGTACAGGGCGAAGAACCATTTTATATTACTTCCCATTTGCATATAAGTGTATTCCCAGTTATCGATCTGGTATGTTGAAGTTGCTCGTGTTGTCATTGTGAGGATTGAAGCATTTTATTCTGTCGGTTCGTAGAAAGAAAAGGATACTTAAGATCGGAGAACTCTTTTTAACCCTATAGGCAAAAAGTATAATGAGGACATCACATCTAGGATCATTTTTAAAGAACAATAAATTAAAATATTTTATGGTTTTTCTAGCTGTCCCTTACCTAGCCGGGAAACAAAAAAAAACTTCGCAACATTGAAAAATCAAACAGTTATATTGTTTCGCAACCAGGTATCAACCTATCCACCCCCGGCGTTCGCGCAACAGACGTGGGTAGGCAAGATTTATGTGATATTTTCTTCTGGTCACGCTGTTCTCCCTAATAGGTAATTTGTAAGTGGACAACAAATTCCACAGTATTAGCACACGAGGTGTCGTCTGATCAACATCACCCAGATATACCATTGATTAATTTACAATTATTATAAGTATTGCAATATTCATTATTATTGAGCTATCACGATTGTGTTATGCGATTTTCCTCATCTGCGAGTGTAATTTACCCATTAGTAGTTTAGCTATCTACTAATGGCAAGACATCGATTTTGAAAGGAAATAAGGTTATTTTTCACCGTTCCTGTTGGTTCTACTGGTAATGAATGATTCTTGCTCAATACTGCAACAAATTACTTCACAATAGGCAGTTCAGGAAATTCAACATCAAATCCTAGCTTACGAAAATTCGATTTTCGTTAATTTTTCAATGTGGTAATGATTTCATACTAGTGTAAAGGTCCATACAATAGGTTCGTTTTCGTTTCGTCATGAGAACAAAAACAATTCCACTAATGTCGTCCCTTTTTCGACTCATTTCAAACCTAGAACGTAGTACTATATTATATTATTCTTCTCTATTCGATTTTAGGTTTCCCATCCTGAATCCATTTCATTGAGATCACTCTAGCTGCATACGTTGAGTTTGCCCTCCGCTCTGACCAGTCTTGGAAGCGAAAGAAAAGGGCGCTGGTAGTCATAGAAGGAGTTCTGTTCTTGTTTTTATTCGATTCGCGAAGGTATCGAAGGCTCGCCAACAAGAACAAAAGGTTCCTTTGTGAATCCTCTTCCCCCCTCCACCGGCTTCCTACCAAGGTTTCATCTTATTTCATGGAGGTTTCTTTCATGGAGGATTTTTCGTTCGTGATCCGTATTCAGCATTGCTAAGCTTCCGTGAACTCTGATCAAGATACGAAGTCACTGCTGCGTTAACAATGCCTACGTAGTTTGTCATGATAAAAACTTGAAAGAGAAAAAGTAACACATGAATACCTCCATGGTGGGCTTTGATTGTCGTTGTGCACTTCCAGCTACTCGTAATTTCTCTCCAACGAATGACTTCCAAAATCAGAATCCCTTTTCTGTCGGGCGTTTCATGTCGCACCCGTCGTGGAATACTGTCACATCTCAAAAAATGCATTTTTCTGTTTGTGACGGCAGCGTCTAATTTGCTCGTAGAATAGAGCACCAAGCGCGGTCCAGTAGTTGGCCGCCGGACAGCGGTACTTACAGTTTCGAGTTGAAGGGATTCGCCTGCTGCATTTGCTGAATACTGTAACATCTTTCACTCCAGTAATAACCTTGAACCCGTCTGGTCCTTTCCGCGATGTGACAGTAATTCCACGACGGGTGCGATGTGTACTTGTTCAAGTTGGATTTCGGTTGCATTGATCAATCGAAATATCCTTACTTCTATTAATGAACCGATTGAGACACAATTTTCAAGGGACATACGAAGTAATTCTTCAATAGTGCCACGCCAAAGTAGAAATTTCTTGGCATTGCCAGCCATTAGTAGAACATTAGGACATCTTATTCGTAAAGTGCTGCCCTTCTAAACGGACAGGAAGGAGATCTTCTTTCACAACAAAAGATGAGTAGTAGACACAAGAATATAATAGTATGTGCATACTCCCTCCTCAATGCCCCAAAAGCTCACGACTCATTATTGTGTCAATTCGACTGCAACTCATTTTACCTCCGACACGATCAAAAGACCCAATCGCAAACGTAGCGAAAGTCGTTCAGAAAGCAGGGAGATGATGTAAACCGTCGGGAAAGAAGTGAGGGAATTCTGAGAATCGTATCAGTCAGGCGTCTGAAAAAAATTACAGGCCTTTCCCCCTTGGACTTGACTTGCAAGACGACACAACACCTACCGTGGCCCAAAAATGTTGAGTAACACCCAGCGATTGTAGCTCACATTTTCAAGGCAGTGAATTAGCATAGAGGTGCATATCTTCGTTCAAGTTCTAACGGGGCTTTAATCGAATTTTGGCATAAATGAGTTTTCAATACCGTTCATACCGAAGGAAAAGGCAACAAGACCGAAGTTTGTCTTCATCATAAGTAACACATTTCAATTAATTCTGATTCTTACTAATATGAATGATTTAAATTAGGAGATTTCAACTACTTGGTAATAACTAAAGTGGCACATAGGTGTCAAAAAACGTTCTACATCTCGAAAAAACCATAAAAATGAATCGGTATCTACTTGAAATATAAGGGATTTGGCTTGAGTCGTGACTTTAACTTCATGCCATGATCACTAGCAATACTTCCCTCACACATAATCAAGCTTGAGATGAAGAGCCATACTTGGCTCATCAATACAATTTCTTTTAGGGGCCCGGTTCCATGATAGGAAACATTCAACATGACGCGCAAATCCATCCGCCACTATCACAACCACGAGGATGTCGGAAGCTCTATTTACTGATACCTGATTACACTTGTCCCGTTGGAGCATTGAGCTCATAGAGTTGAGTTAAAATCTCTTGAATAATTAAAAAAAAAAAAAAAAATAGTGAAACGAGTATTTTTTCAATTCTGGGGTCATCTTTCTACATCAAAGTACTTTCAAGATTCACTCCGCACGATCATCCACCCTTCAGGTTATGACTTAGAGACGATGTTCGAATACGGAAACTCTCCCCCAATTCTGTGGAATGAGTAGGCACCTCAATTCGTAGTTGAGGCGTGTGCGTGTTACTTCTGGTTAATTTAAAACTGGTTGTTCCCCGGACCACCTTGAACCTTCAACCATTGAATGAAGAATCCAGAAAGTGCTCAAATTTTTGAAATGACCCAGGTCTCATATATCACCCTATGCTCTATTTTCGTTGGCAAGCGTACCTAGTTCTAGAGAATTTCCCTATCCAAACAAAAATAAATCCATACTCAACCAGTTCCATCAACAATAATATACTGTAATAATACAACCATTTATCCATGAGCATTTTGAACAAAAACAACAAATAACAACATTAATATCTCTACTGGGTTGAGCCGTGTAGGTAGGCGTAGACGAAGACCTGGAAAATTTTGTTTAGTGAATCGATGGATGGAAAGTCAAGAACGTCGTAGTTGTCACCAGCAGTGTGCCAGACGGAAGGAAAGTGTACTGGGAAGACGTGAAGGACAGGAACCCCTGCAAAGAAACATGCAAATCAGACAGGACTATCAATCTGTACGTTACAGGGCGATAGGTAGAAACTACGACAAATCACTATTTTTCTTTGTGTGATTCGTCGTAGGATTTACAAAACAAAAACAGTAAATCTTGAACTACCTAGTAAAGTGCGATCCTTGTAAAAAATTGTTGAATACTTATGAACTTTAGTGAAATCCTTAAAAAATTAAGAAAGTTCTTCGAAGGTCCAAACCAATTCAGAAGTACCTCACATTTGCACTATGGTGGGGCAATGGTTGATTTTAACTTACATTAATTACGTTCTAAAATTTAAGAAGCTAAAACCCTTGATATCTAAAATTTTCGAGAATTGAGAGAATTTTCGAGGCTTGTTTGAGGCACATAAATATCTGAATTGAGGATCTTTCCCCGTATATTTTTGCGCTGGTTAGAAAAACATGCATTTCTCCATCATAATCTATTCACGTCTAATACTCGTGAATCATTGGAGAGGCTGTTTTCATGTACAGAATGACCGACTGTTTGATCATCATTTATCACTCACTTCTACTCAGGAATGGCTTGTGGTCGTCCTCGATAGCCATAAATGTCGACTTCTCAACGAAATGAAGTGGCTGGTTGGCAGGTAAGATCTTCAACGACCTCAATTTACTTTCAATCCGACTCATAAGCTGATGCCAATGCTGCGTGTTCCGGAAAAAGCTGTAAAATTGCTGGTTTTTCTCGCCGATCAAATCCAAGAGGACCAGCATATCCTGAACCACAATTAAAGGTTAGAGGGAGGGTACGGAGCAAGAGCATGTTCCAATATTAATGACTTTTATAACTCACGATTCGTTCTACTTCAGTGGCTGAAACCCCATCGCGACTGTACGATTGCTGGGACCATTTCGAAGCGAGATTGCGAGAACCGTAGAGGCTGTCGGTCGCACTCCAATCTTTGAAGGCCTCTTCACCATCAAAGAATATCATGGTTAATCCGACGGTCTGAAATTCACGAGATTCAGCTATGTATGTACATATGAAAATTTTACGTAATACCGAGAGTTGCAATGAAAGCAGAAAGTAATTCTTTCTTTCATCATGCACTTGTATTGCCCGTTTGTCCATCTTAGAGTTGATATGACTCGAGGCTGAAAAGTTCACTCGAGATGCTCGGATATTTACTCAAAATATTTAGACGATAGAATAACATAATTTTATAGCATTCAGGTACGATAACGTAAAACTCATTTAATTAACAATCTTCCAAGTTTTAACCACAACAGATTTACATCATATGAATTGTACATTGATTTAAAATTGATTTTCAGCATTTAGCTATTGGAACTCCTGTAAAAACTGTACTTGGATTTTTTTCTTGTCAGGAATGCGAGTAAATTGGATAAATACTGTGAGGAGCAGATGAAAAAGGTGGGTTTACAGCGATTCCCCACATCGCCATAAACGGAATGGTACTGTCGCTCATCAAAGACAGTCTATGCTCACCTGGTTTTTCAAATACGGTTTCAATACTTTGGCCAAGTGCAGCAGCATCGCGCAGGGGACAGCCGAATCGGTTGCAGCCAAAAATTCGACGTTAGGTATATATTTCGAGTCGTAGTGACACGCGAGAACCAACTGCCGAGCCGGCGCTGGATCATTTCGAGCGATGATGTTTGCAAAATTCAAATCTCCGTGTGTGGGTGTACTCGCTTTGAATTCGTCCAGCTCTACCGTCCATCCGAACTGTATGAATTGGTCGACGATGAACTGCAAAGCAACACACGTTATAGGTACTTCAGAGTAACATGAGTATTTTAGTGAGTTAACTCCAAGGTTAAATAATAGGTAAGGTTTTTAATATACATTTGGCCCAATATTTTTAAGATATCTAACAAGATCCTTTTTGTTTCGAGAAATCGGCTTGGTATTTTCTTGACTTCTAACTGCATTCGAATTCAGCTATTGCCTGTTCCCTCTTGTGCAGCCTAGATTTTTGTAGTGTAGGGATAGGCACATCAGGGCAGAAATGGCGATATATTTTGGGGCAAACGCTTCAATGTAGTAGCACGTATACAATTTCAGATACACTGGGGAGGTTATTGCATCTCAACGCATCCGTCAATCCTAGCCAAAAGCATATTAGCATCGAAGGGAGAGACTTATTCAGTTCTTCGCTGGATTTCGTTTGATATGATGCAATGAAAGTGTTCACAACATGAGGATAACTAGATCGTGGTGGAAGAGAGAAGAGAAACCACATGCTCCAGGGCTGGCCAACTTGATATGACTGCAATTTAGTGATGCCCAATCACTTTTACTTTGTGCTGTTAAGAGCTGTTCATCCAAGATTACTGGTCCAGACCAACTCAACTTTTTGAAAGGAAGCATCAACAAACAGCGGCAATGAGAAGCAAACGCTACTAAGCTGTTTCGGGGGAATTTCGCATCAACGCTCTTGAATTGTTTTAAGCTTGCTGTTTGAACAAAGCACCTTTTTCACCGCGTCGATTGCGACAACGGGTGTCAATAGTAGAAGAATATGACGACGCTAGACTCTGACTGAACTCACCAATTGTCAAAAGTTTCAGATCGAAGGAAGGGCACTCTTATCACGATCTAAAGCGAGAGTTCAATAAGTCTGCAATTTTGGCAAAAGTTAGCATTGGTGCAATATAGACGGTTGTGAAATAAAGTTGAGAACGTCAAACTGACAATATACTGCGCAATGTAACATACAGTTGACACAATATTTATTAACCCTTTATTCAAATGGCCTGTGAGTTGGATATATCCAACACTCATTACTATCTTTGACGTACCTCCCGAACTTTTGCGTGGCCAGGCGTTCCAACTATGCGGGGAACCAAAATGTTGTCTAAGGCGTGCCTGAAGTACTTGTCATCTGTGAGCATGGCAATGTCTTTCAGCTCTCGATTCGACATGCTTTTCGAGTTGTGGAGTTTCTGAAATCATCAACAATAATCGACATCACTTAACGAAGAACAAAACTTGTAAGGAAAAAGAACTAGGGATTTCATGATGTTGCGGAAATTAAAGTACGAATAATGTGCCTTACCAACTATTCTATGGGAAGACTCCTGGCCCCAGGGCAATATTTTATGTAAGTTAGAACTTGTTAGAACCTTCTGTGCAAGCCTCAGCCATGCAAATGGAGTAGATTCTTCGATGTCGTGTCATCATCTTTGAAGGAAGTCACCCCTATCCTTGGTTGAATAATGTCGACGTTTTTGACAGTTGGCAAGACACTTTTCGACGTTTGTTCTCCTCTTATATTCTATGAATTCCACACACAACCAAAATCTTGTGGAAGAAACCTCATCTTTGCCACATTTGACACCACAAAGGAACTCATCGGAAAGCTAATATTTACACGAAGTACATTCCACGAACTAGGTTGCCAAAATCACCCAACGCTTTTGCGGTTTTTGTTTCATTTTAATGGCAACACGATTATGAAACGCAATGAAAACTCAATCATCAATGAAGTTTTAATCATTCCCACCCAAGTGCTGTACCCGAGAACTGGCTGACAGGTTCGAAAATTTGACCCTCTGACAGACATTTTATCTGTTCAATGTTTAGAATGCAAATTTGAAATTTAGATCAATGCTACACTTCTAAAGCACCGCGAGAACAGGGTTTGGGGAATTGGTTGGTGTGGCGCATGTACACCATTATGCTGTTCCATGAAGTCGAGCTGTTTCCAACAGCTGTTCCACCATGACATCACTTGAACTTCTGGTGGATGTAAAAGGAGGATGCCAACAGCCGACGTAGCTCATGACAATGGAGGTCATGCGAACGTAATGCTGGGGAAAGTGGCCGTTCACTCGAGAAGGAGCAGTCTAGAAGAATTCGAGGACCTTGGGAAATGCATAGTTTGGGTCGAGGTTGAATTGAGTAGTCCCAGCCAGATCTAAGTACAACCACCATCCAATGACACAAACTTGGTACCATAAAACAACACCCCAGGGCCTTTGAATGCGAACGTGACGTACCTGACGTTCCACACTTTGTCCCAAAAATCATCTCACCTTAGCTTATGATTACGCTAAATAGCCTACTAATATGTATAATGCTTCACATACCCGTTCTTCTCGGAAATCCTGACCCCGTACCTGGGTCACGTAGCAGAAGGCGATCAGAAGTGATCCACGAATAACAGAGAAAATTGCACCCTTCATTCTAGGAGTATTGGTAGGAAATAATTTTGTTCAAACCCGCACAGGCGAACCAGCCGCTGACCTCGAATCTGAGTGTCACAAAACTTTGTTTAATGACATTGGGAAATCACACAATGAGTACTAGAAGGTGATATAACAAACAAAGCTAATTCACTGCGATTCTCTTTCATGAATTAATGAGGCAAGAGCTGTCAGTACTACTATTCTGCAGGTGCGAAATCATTAGCTAAACAGGAATGGGTTGGGAGACGGGGTTACCTAATCGATGTGGGTACTTTGAAAACATCGATGTTCATATCTAATTATCGATACATTAATAGAAACATTGACGCGTTTCCACGTTAAGATCGATTTTTTGCGCTGAATATGTTGAAAACATCGATGCATTCTCAAACATCGATACTCGTAGTTTTGAAGTTTGACATTTGGCATGTTTGTGGTTGCCATTTTTACATAAGGGATGTTATGATATAACTTATGCAAGGTTGCCTGACAGAACGTGGACGCCAAAAGAAATTCATCCGTTTTTACGGATTTTTTGGTTGATTTTTTGATTTTGTCTTGAATAGCCGAACAGAAACGGTTTCGGTAAGAACGGCAATGTTCAAAATTCAAAAATTGTATATCAGCATATGTCCTGAGGGAACTCGCAAGGAAAATGGTCGCAAGCATCTTCATCGCTCATGACGGTGGTCATTATTTTTAGAAACCTTCAATGTATGGACACATATTTGAGCTGTGTCTGTAGTACCAAGCAAGCTAAATACAAACCAATAAACGGGAAAAAATGAAGAAGACAAAGAAAGCCGATTACCGGAGGTTGTTGTTGCGTTATCATCGTGTGAAGCCGTTTCGTTGGCTGGGTCCGTTTATTTATTTTTTGGAATTTTGGTCTTTCAGAAGATCGTAGGCAAGAAGATGGAGACGCCTTCGTAACTTCCTAATTTATTGTTTTATTTTCACGTATTTCTTTACTTATTAAGTCCCCCATGGACGAAGAATACGAGGATGAGAGGACGTGGGGAGAGCAGGATTTGGGTGATGAGGTAAGATGTGTAGAATAATCATACATTTTTATTATAATTTGTGCTCGTAATTGTATTAGGATACTGTTCTATATCATCACCTTTAGCTAATGTAGAAATATTCTGCCCGAGCATCGTGTTTGTACACCTGTGCTCACTATGCGTTGGGTAGATATATTCATTTGTGATCCAGTGAACAATAATTAATGTTTTGTAGTACTACCTAGATCTCAAAATATTGTGTAGCAATCGGGGTTCGACATTTTCAGTCCGATGTCGGAGAAGAGGCAATGGATAATCCCCAAGAAGTTTTACGAGAGTGCTTGGAAAAATTCAGCACTCCTGACTACATCATGGAGCCAGGGATATTCTCACAATTGAAAAGGTAAACTCATTTCCTTCAGTGAATCAGACTCGCATTGTACTTCAATGGTTATCAACAATTGATCTGTTCTTTTTTAGGTATTTTCAAGCTGGTGGAAATCCAGAGCAAGTGATAGAACTTCTGTCACATAATTATAAAGCTGTCGCGCAGATGGCCAATCTCGTTGCCGAATGGCTTATCACCGGAGGTACAAAGTCTTTATTTCACAAAGAGTTCTCTCTGAACTCACCTGTATGGTTGCCTATTACCGCCGGCTTTTATTCTTCCAGGTGTCAGAGTCAACAATGTTCAAGCAATGGTTGAGAACCATTTAAAAGAGATGATTCTCAAAACTTTTGACCCCAAGAAAGCCGATACAATTTTTACCGAAGAGGGAGAGGTTAGACTCGTTTTATGAAATTATGTGAATATATTTCACAGAGTATTGCCCGTTTTCTCTAAGTCCGAACATGATCACTTTTGTTATTCAGACCCCGGCTTGGCTGACGGAAATGATTGAGCATCCGACTTGGAGGTCTCTGATCTATAGATTAGCCGAAGAATATCCCGACTGCCTCATGCTTAACTTCACCATTAAAGTAGGTTCATAATCAATGCTCGTAAGTCAAATCACTGTCTTATCTAAGAAAAGACCTTTCAATGCCGGTTTTCTTTCAGCTGATATCTGACGCTGGTTTTCAAGGCGAAATCACGAGTATATCGACTGCTGCTCAGCAAATAGAAGTTTTTTCAAGAGTACTGAAGACTGCCATTAGTGGATTCCTGACTACTAGCGACGATTGGCAAAAAAGCATCGAAGAATGTGCTGTAAGTTGGCGATCGTTTTCAACAAGTTACAAATTTAAAAATAACTTATATTTTTCCATGGTCGACATAAGGTTCTGCCATTGTCCTTACGCTATATCTCTATGCCTCAGTCTTTGATGTCTTCATTCACTTGATGATTCACATTATTGCTCTATGGGAAGCAACAAAGAGCTCTGGCGTGGAAGAATATATTATATCTGAAATGAGAGCTTGAACTGGTCTAGGAAAAAGTAGTGGGGCAAAATGGTGAAAACCTGACTTTGTTTTCTCTAGAAAATGGTTTGCCACGGCCAGCACACGTATGTTTATAGTCAAGTTCTTCTCTACGGACTAACGAAAGAAACAAAAGGCGGCTCAACGATGCGAAGACTCGCTCAGGAAATAACAAAATACGCTCAGGCACAGTAAGCGTCCCATATCATCATGCGTCATTAACCAAAAATTACAGCACACCAGATTATGCTGCCTCGTCCTTGCAGGCATGATGTCACTCCTATAACAATGGCGTTGAACGGAGCAGCGGCGCACCCCAAAGCCTGTCAAGCTTTGTCGTCGATGTTGTCACGGAATATGCTCAACCCTGCTGACATAACTGTACTCTTCAAGAACTACAGCCAACCAGACCCGCCTCCTCTTGATCTCATAAGAATTCCTCAATTCCTCGGTATGATCTAACTCTATGACACCTGTCAGCTTGTGAACACCGTGATGGAAGACTAGCCAGTCGACGGACAATTTTTGGATAATTGTTATTGTCTAGTAGCAAATTAATTGCCAATATTAATATTGTGGTGGTATCTACTTCATATTCTTAGGAATTTTGATTAGTGAGAATTCAACAGGATTCAACCCTGTCTCCGCACCTTTTAGGTGTTCAGCAGATTAGTTGCCATTCACCGTTCACAGTTTTTCAATATTTTATTATTTATTTTCTCGGCTTGCAGAACTATTAATTGACGCCCTCTTCAAGCCTGGCATGAAGCTGAACCCGGAACATAAACCGAAATACGTGTACCTCTTGGCGTTTGCCACGAGCGTTTCAGAAGTCCCGGGCAACAAGAAAACAGGCTTGAAACCAAGCTTGAACAAAGACGATCTCAAACAAACTATGAACGCCATTGACAAAGCCCACAACATTTGCTCGACAAGTAAAGGCTCCACGGAGCTCATAGCGGACATCGCCACGATATATCATTGCATTAAGTGAGCCTTTTCTCGTTATACTACGCGCCCAAATATTTGAGTTATGTTTTTCTCTCTTTAAAGGCAGCTGCACGGTGTGAGCTTTTTTATAATTCCAATATTCGATGTTGATTCACAATAATTTTGTTTTACCTATATTATAAACAAGATTGAGTTTATGAGTCGGTGAAGTACAACGGTCGTTGGATCTCAATTAATTTTTCTGCCCAGACCATTTTCATGGGCTGTGAACAACGGGTCCCAGAACGATTGGCGCCCACTGGAAGAGGTTATGGGTCATCTATCCACCTACTACTAAAGTGGGTTTTCGATGAGTTTTTCTGGTACCTAGGCGTGTGGGGTATCATTTTCCACTAAATGTTATACGCTAAATTGATTGGAATGAGTCCGGGATACTCCACACTCACTGTTTTCCCCCATTTTTTCCTTGCTCCTGGTCCGCGGCAGGAATAACCAACCTCTGTGAAAGAATTCGCCGCGTTTTTTCTCATTATTTTGATTAATTTTCCATTCTAGGTTCCCAGTCGTCTCGATCGGAATCGTCCGATGGGTGGAAGTAACTGTTATGGAACCGTCGTATTTCAAACTGAGCACCGAACATACCCCCATCCATTTGGCCCTCCTCGATGAAGTCGTCGCCAATCACCCGCTTCTCCACCACAGTATTCTTTCCCTTTTCATCAAACTTTTTGAATCGAAACAAGACGAATTGGAAATCCTTGTGCAGGTGCGTAATGAGCAACTGCTTCATTCAAGCAAATTGACTGGTTTCAGGTTGGTAGGGCAAACGTTGGAGCGATTGCAATAGGTGGCCTAAAGCCAAAATGTTGCCTTTTTAACACAGGTTGTGTTCTTATGATGACCTACCTGTTGAAAACAATCTCAGGACGGAGATGTAGGAAAATGACGTCAAAGCTTCAATACTATGATTAATTTGATTATTTTGACCAAAAATTAAAATAAAATGAAAATTTGCTTCCATACATAACGTGGGTTTCCTCAAATATTTCATTTTACATGTTTGTGGTAGTTATTATTCTG
Source organism: Cyrtorhinus lividipennis (assembly GCA_019603395.1). Classification (NCBI taxonomy): domain Eukaryota; kingdom Metazoa; phylum Arthropoda; class Insecta; order Hemiptera; family Miridae; genus Cyrtorhinus; species Cyrtorhinus lividipennis. Next base: position 32,864,340 of record CM033999.1, read on the forward strand.
TATTATATTGTTTTATATTGGTGAGAATATTGGTAATAATGTTATGAAACTTGGCCTCATTCTTCCGAGATCGCCATCTGAATAAACTTCATGTAAAGTTGGTCAAAATTGAGTTCTGCAGCAAACGCCTGACTAAATTTGCAGCTCGAAATGAAGAAAATGTTGATCGAGCGTATGGTGAACTTGCTCAGTCGGGGCTGCGTCGTCCCTGTAGTCAAATACATTAAGCAATGTTGGCAGAGAGGTGACACTGACATCTCTTTGATCAGATACTTCGTTACCGAGGTGAGACTAAATTTCTTTTCGATTTATTATTATTCAATTAATACATCTTCCTCAGTTTCCTGTTAAATCAACATGCCGATCATATATCAACACTTGAAAGTATTAGCCGCATATGTCAACGTATGATCAATTTCGCAGGTTCTGGAAGCCATCGCACCCCCTTACTCGACTGATTTTGTAGCTTTGTTCCTCCCAATCGTAGAAAACGAAGAGATAACTGGGAACATGAGAGTTGAAGATAGCGATCCAGTCGCTGAATTCATATGTAAGTTTGTTTGATTCATTTACGCCCAAATTATTGGTCAATTTCTACGCATTTTTAATCATATATTGGCGTTGTTTACAATATGTTTTTAAATTTCTTAAAGAATCTTGACGTGGTGCATTACTAAGGGACTATTTAAAATTAGGCGGTACGAAAAGTGAGGGGACGCGCGTGAATCATTAATCAGGCAAACTTCATTTTGTTCAATCCTTTTATTGAGTATTAACAAAAATAACTTGCTCTAAAGTCTAAATTCCTTAAAAGCTACGTGCTAAAATAATTGAATTCGTTACAAATAATTATTGTTTCGTATAGGTAACATACGTAGATACGTGTTAGATGTTTGGCTTTGAGCGAAATTGACTCGTTTTTCTAAGTAAAATTGACAAATCATTTTGATTATAATTACCTTCTTACATTAATACAAAGATTTTAAATGCTAAGTAGGATTTATGAATTTACGATAAGAAGTTATTTTCCCCACACTGTTACTTTTCCTCTTTTTTTTCAATTGTTGCGCATAAAGAGTGTCCCAAAGTGTGAGGTTTTCGTAAAATCCATAAACTTTTTGATTTGTCATATCACATTCTTACTGAGATTTGATTTGTGTTTTGCAGCCTATTGCAAAAGTCAATCGTGGGCGAATTCCGCAATGGGTTGACCTTTTCGAGAACGTGCGGTGGATTGACTAATTGATGAATCGAAGATACTCTGAAGATTTCATCTGATGATTGACAACGCTTCCACTTTTCCCCTACTTCCCAGGCCTCTATAAAAAATGAAGAAAGGTATCAATTTTTTTACCTCGTTCTTTTTTTAGAGTTCCGACTTGTAAATGTTATTTAGAATTTGAAATGTAAATGGTGAAATCTGATTAAAGTAATATTTTATTTGGTTCTTATTAGAACCGCAGCGATGAAGAAATAACTTCCATCAGTACTCACTTACTTTTCCAAAATCGTTTTACATGATGTGGTCGAGTTCCGAAGGTGGGACGGCCGGTTCAAACCCAAAACCCATTTTAATCACGTCGAGAAACATAGATAATGTGAAGCAGGTGATGACGGCGTGGTTTAAATTCTCAATGAGCTGGTTCTGCTCAGGGTTGACTAGATTCAGTCGGTAGAGGACCACTGAGAGAGCGCCGCCAACCACCTGAAGAGGGGAATGATACATGAGCACGCGAGATCCTCACTCAATATAGGGTGGCCTAGGTACTTTCAACTAGGTGGGTTAGTGTTCCTTTACCTACTTCTGATATGGACTTTAGTATTTGCACATGACCCTCGTATGAACCGAAATTCTGCCTTTTTACATCGCAAATCTCAATTTTAATTTCATACATATTATTCGTGAATTATCAGTAAGCGTCATAACATCACCAATGGAACATTTGCATCGATTCTTGATTTTGAATATTGTACCCTTTGTAACCGTATTGAAAAAGCGGGATTCCTAGCTGGGCTTAGGACGTCACAGGTGCGATAGCATCGAGTCGCTTTGTCGAAGTTGATCGATAGTAGATGTACCATTGTCTGCTCTGTTCTCGATAATAATGCGTGTGGAATCAACTCTCCTATCCTATCAACTTGCCAAGCCTATCCCACGTTTTTCTAATACTCCTGCGTATTTATACGTATTTAATTAAAATCCCATAACTTGTGCGGCTACCTATAATTTCTTTATTTTTCAATCGGGGTCAACGAAATAAACTAACTATGTAAATACCTAATTTACTTTTTGATCCACGACGTACGTTTTCCCTAAAGTAGATGATCTAAATAGCTTTCGGTTTGATGACCAGCCTAATCATTATGTACATTTTCCCTAAGCCAATACTAGGTCTCGTACTTACGGTGAAGAACGAGAATACGGTTATTTGGTTTCTTGGCTCAAAATGCATCTTGTTGAACGTAGAATTGAGTTAATCGAGACTAAATTCTTATGGAGTCGTGGAAGGTTGGAATCAGCATCTCTACATTAATGAGAATATTTTATTTTGATCATACTCTAAAGAATAACATAGTATGTAATCATGAAATGGAGAAACCTAAAGCCACTTGTCAATGTGTACAACGATGTTAGTTGGTGAACCTGGCTCTGGGTTGCATTATTGTAGTGAATTTAGTTCAACAGTTGGATGAATGTCATTCGATTTTTGGCACAAAATTCTTTGGGCCGAACGTTACTTTTACAACCTCCAACATTGCCATAGTTCACCCCAGTACAAATTCAGCTCGGACTCTTGATAAAATACTAGTTTCCACGGTCCTCCTTTTACTTTATTAGGCTTTGGGTTCTCTGATGATTTCCAACGGTTGATTTGAATGTTCCATCCCGAACCCAGAAATGATGACGTTTATAATGGATATGACAAACACCATGATCAGGATGATATCGTTGAGTATGGTCGCTGGCAGGTGGTCGCCGGGAAGGTTGATGTCCAGTCCACCGATGATGAGAAACAGGATTCCAACGCACATCTACAAGAAACACTTCAATCTTACAAGCCTCCTTATCGAGCATTTTAGTAGGTGGTCACATTCTCAGGAATGCCTGGGACAAATCATTATTATTGTAGAATGTTGATAATGAAGGTGAATTTTGAAAAATCGGAAGAACCCCTAGAATACTTTACTCGCGCATCGCTCCTTTCTGATTACGATCTTTGAGATAATTATATTTAAATATAACATAAAATCAATTCTCTCTCTTTCCTAATAAGAACTACTTTTTCAATTTTATTATTATTGGTTTTTTAATATATATAATATTTTTTATTTAATCTTGTTGATTTACTTTAACTTGAGAAGTACCTAATGGGTCAAAAACTCTATGACCCAATGGACTGATGACACGCCATTACATATAATCGCTTATAATATGCTTTAAAATTTTCCATTAAAATAGGTGGCAAATTCAAATCCTTTCAGGTGTAGCAGTGCCGAATGGTGATGTTTTGATTTTTACACACGTTCAATGATCTCCCTTGTACAATTACCTACCTACATCATTATTGTATGATTCGTAGAGAATTACAGGGAATATATTCGGGTAGCAACATCTCATTCGACGATTGTGACCAATCGATTAATTACAAAGACCACTAGAGGTCAATAATAAAACTGCTAGAAGTTCCATGACCGCGATATCGCGCCTCACATTATGGGGTGGGGTGCAGCAATTATTCATTCAATGGAGGTCGATGTCCTTGGTGATATATTCATAAATGCCCTGCGATGAGTCAAGGACGCTTGAATCGATGTTAATACCCTCGTTCGACGATGCATCGATATGGCTGAGTGATATTTGATAGTACCGCCTGTTGAATTATAGATGTTGGGGAGAGAAATCGAAAAATGCCATCAAGGATCTTTCTTGAATAAAGTTCTCATGTAAATTGCAAAAAATGTTGAAAAAAGCACATGATGCAATGTTACTGCCTGATGTAGTTGCCCATAGAATTGAGTCATGAAAACTGAATTTGCCAATGAAAGCAGAGCAGTGAGAGCCACTCACTTTATACCATTTTATTTCTTTGAATAATAACAACGATCAACACTGAAATTCATATTAGTCAGTTGCCTACTTTAACATTGAATAGATTCAACACAACTAGCCAATAAAATGAATTATTTGTACATTTCTGTATTTATAATTAGCCAGGAAATATCAATAAGCAGCTATTTGTTATCTATCTGGATATGGGAAAACGCACAGCTTAAAATAAATCACAACCAATGAGAAAGAGTCTCACAGACAGTTCTATATACGCTCGTATATAGAATCTACGATAGAATAGCTATCTACACTACCAGGATAGGAAGCCGCATTTCCTTGCGTGCAATCTACCGATACTCTTCGTAAATAACAAATGAATAAATAGGATCATGTTGTGTTCCGTCATTGGACCCAGACAATCCGAAATGGAATGATGTAAAGTTATGTACAACGGACTTACAAAAGTGTGACGGTAGTAAATACTGTGATATTATCGTCTGTGAAACTTGAGAAAAAATAAGCAGCTTGCTGCAACAGTTAAGGTCATCAGGCGCGGTAATACATGGTTGCTACTGATTCATTATTCTTCATTTTGTGGACGGTAGATAACAGCAAGATTCACGCGTTGTCCTCAGCTTTACAACGCAGTATTTGCGGGAACCAATCGCCCTACGGTCGGATCGAACGCGGATATAAGGAGATTAAGGGCGGTGACTATAAATGACCCGGACAGTGTGAGGTGGTTGATGAGGAGAGCGGAATAACGGTATTCAATCAGGTGCAGCTTACAATCCCTCATCAGGTTCAAGGACAAAAACAGGATTCCCATACCAACCTGGACAGAATCAAAAACCAAAATGCCAAATCGGTCAACATTTTCTTGTTTGAGACGTAGCATAAATAAATCAGTGGGTGCACGGAAACGGGTCTTTTCAGGCTCTGTATGCATTGTATTTGTATTTATTCATCTACAGGCAGCTTAGGATGCAAATATCAAACCTTGCGTCTCTGAGATCAACAACTAGATGAGACGCTTTCCTATTTTTCCTAAACCCCTCGCTAAGCCTTCAAGTTCTAATATCTTGACGCATTTTCTTGGTTTCAATTGTACTTTATCATGTGCACATCCTAAGTCATACAGTATGACTCATACACAATAGGGCCTACAATCCCAATATCACCAAAAACGCGCTCATGTGCACACGGATTCCGTGAATCATACGCACTCAATCGATGATTCTGCCCTAAAAGTCACGCGAATGTTAATCGATTGCCACTGTTTGTTGACCCTATCGCCTTGGTGATTCTGGAGGATGAATGGGCTAATAGATCATTCCAGCCAAAACCCGGATTTTCAGGTTTGCTATGCACCCTGTAGAGGCGATGAGAAATCGACTTTGGAAATGATAGTGATCGATTTCATTCGTAGGGCTGTCATTTATATCAAACGAGGTCAGTCATTCGAAGACGCCTTGACCTATTATTTGTGATGGATTCTGTATTTTGTATTCTGGGCAAGTATTGCATCCATCCCTTTTGTACTGGTATATAAAGATTTGATTTATTGTTATTATTGCAGGAGTAAGACACTTTTGTTTTCTTACTATTGACTGAAGTTAATTCGAAATTTCGCTCGTGGTCTCCATCCGGGGTCTATTAATCTGTTTATTTGTTTGCTATACGCCAGGAAGGATTAAAAACCACCCGAATTACGTAAACGATTCTATGTGATTTTACCTACGCAAAAATAGGGGTGCACAAATCTCAGGTTGTTGGCAAACCTTGTTGGTCTGTGATCAGAGATTTACGAATTTGAACTAGGTAAAGATTGCTATGCAGATTGGCTAAGGAGAAATCATGTAACCATTCTGCGCAGTACTGTCATCGTAATTACTGTATGTCTGTCTGTCTGTGAAAGTGAGGTAGGTAGTTCCTTTTTATCTTCGCCCCTGAGGGAAAATAGTGTATTTCTTTTTTTGTGTTTTCTTCTTCTATTCTCCTGCATACCGACAAATTTGCATGCTTATACAATTTTATTTTATTTTCTGGAGGTCTATTTCTGTCTCTCAAGTGGCTAACCAAAAAAAAACAACAATTGGTCAAACTTCCGTTCTTTTCAAAAATGAATGTGGAGCCCTAGAAGTCCTCTCCTAAATGCCACGGTTTATTATATAATGATGGGTTTTGGTTTCTCATACCTGTAAAATTATTGATGTCGTAATGAGCCCCAGCATCAGAGAATAAAATTCGTGTTTCTCGCCGACTTGCAGAATATATTTCAGTTGACTGGCATTTGCCGTCAGAAGGGCGATATCCAGCATACCTGAACACAATCGGAGAAGTCTTCATAAGAAGTTGATCAAAACGCGTAGAGGCCATGAGCATGTACAGTAAGTGAGTTCAAAAGTCGAGAATGAAGAGAAAAATCTATTTTTATCACATTTGAATATCATTTCAAACCAATTAATTGTTTATCGTTTGCTCTGCCCACTCGAGTTGAGCAGGTCATCCATCATGTTCTTTATAAGTTTTCCAAACGTCAGGAAAGCAATTTCAGGTTGCGGACAGTTTTCTCCATTGTGACCTTATTATTTAAAATACTCATTTTAAATTTAAATAAAAATGATAGAAATACGAATGAAAATCTTACCCTGAGCGATAGTTTTTTTCGTCGCATATCTGTTGGCGTCTAGAGTTTTTTCCCGGTTGCAACTGCAACACGCAATACCGCAAACATCTTAAGATAGATTACCGAATCAATGCATCCACTCCTAACTAAAAATGAATCAATCAGTGATTTTAGGATACTTTATTGTTATTTTCTATTTACTGTTCTGTTTTAGCTGCTTTTCCTACACTTATAAGTGTGATTAAGATTCAACTGTACATTATTCATTAGGGCTTCACTTTTTAACAACTCGAGGTTTATTTTTACTCTTTGAGTTGACCTTAGGTGACCGTATGTGCCTGCCCGAATCAAGAATGATTTTAAATTAAATAAAACTACCTATTTACAAGCATTGAGGCGAACGGTTCATTCTCGGATGCGTGAGGACCCCCCACATTGTCTTTCATCCTCCCGAAAACACCCATCTGAAGTTACCTCAAATGTTTCAGGAACGCTAAAATTTATTGACAGCCGTATTTATTGAAAACTGCAATCCCACGATTCAACTTACATTTGTGATCTCCGGAGCAATCGCAGAGTTCATCATGTTGGCTGGAGGGTTGAGCCCCTACTGGCACTAGTGTGAATTTCGCGCCCTTGCCACTTCTTCATCCTGACCTGCGCCCTTGACAGATCGATTGATCAATCAACAACCAACCCCTAGATGTCATCAATACGAAAAAAGGCCAGTGCATGCAAATTGCCACGTTACCAGTATTCAAGGGTAAAAAGCCAGCTTAAATAGATATAGAAGTTTCACTCTAAAGCTGAAAGAGGGTAAAACTAAAATATTGACACAATTTTTTTTTTATATCTATTTGTTTACTTTTTTTTTTTTTTTTTTTTTTTTTTTTTTTTTTTTTTTTTTTTTTTTTTTTTTACATAAAAAATATTGCACATGTACTTAGGTACAGGTTTTAAACACGCGGTTCGGTTTAAAAACAATCGTTATTGATTACAGTTGTACCACGTATCGGCACACGCTTAAGAGTCAATGGAGAATGTCCAACCTGTCCAAAAATGTTAGATAACCACAATGAACATATTTGGTCCTGGTAGAATGTGTGTTTTGATGGTTTAGGTCTGAAGAAAGGCAAATGAATGAAGGCCAAGGTAAATAATACTGTTTTAAGGAATAATGAACCAAGCTTTTCTTTCTTCAAGTATTGAAAAGAAGCTCTCAAACCAAAAGTAGGTACCTAATGATTGGTCTCTCGGGACTGAGCCCATGATTACCCTATACGCTGGTCTCAGCAGGGCGGATTCAAGGGGGGGGGGGGGTCACGGGGTCATGACCCCCCCTAAACCAGGTAGAATTTTGAAAAATTGGAGTAGAGTTTTGACATAAACAATCAAATTATGAATAAATATTGGATTGGAATAAAATGGACTTTATTGTTAAGAGATTGAAAAAGTGAGAAAATTTAGTTCATTTTGTTTGTTTGGTTATTATTATTTTTTTTTTTTTTTAGCTTTTGATTTTACCCTGTGACCCCCTCCGAAAAAAATTTCTAGATCCGCGCCTGGGTCTCAGGCTTATTCTACAGTGCCTCACTGAAGCAGTAATTTCATGTTCGGAGGGTAAAAGACCAGTTTAACAAGTATGTACATAATTTATATACCTGCACAGAGGGGGCTATGGGAGGAAGAGATTGTTACAGTGGAATCAGGAGACGAAGGACGAAAAGATGATGAAGTAGTCTAAGCTCTGGGTATCGGGATTAGTGACCATATTATGTAGGTACGTAGGTAACTAATATCTTTTCATAATGTACATATTTGTTTGTCACTATGATTTTGAATATTTCATTACGTCAATAAACTGTTTAATGGACTCGTGACTAGTCTGGAAAATGGGGACAAAGACGCTGGTACCTTCCACATTCGATCATGATCATGGGGGCATGCGTGAGCTGGTATTTGGGTTCATCTCACCAACATACCCGTTGCAAGGCTACCAACATGCTGAAAGTACAGTAGACACGAGAAGATCAATTCGCAGTGGGTTGAGCTAAATTTGTGAACGCACTAGTAGGAGGAGAGACAGGAGCACATAAGCCCGAAATGAGAAAATAAATTTTGTTAGGTACCATCTATATGGCAGAAAGTTCGTAAATAACGTAAATTGTTTATATTATTTTTTTTTTTTTAACAATTCTGCTACGTAGGTGGTACCTAATAGAATTTATGTTGTGTATGTAACATGTTTTCCATGGCTGAATACATGGGATAGGGTCATGAGCTACTATGTCCGCCACTTTTTCAAGACTAGTAACAAAACATCCGATAATCGAAGAAGATTACGGAAGAGAGGCTGTTCGCGTTTCGTGACGTCAACAGCTGCAGTCAAGTCAACGAGAAAGTTATGGCATTTTGTGGCGTGTTCTCGTTTCAGCGCATCTTTCCTTGTTTTAAAAGTTGATAATATGCGTCAATTCACCCTGTAAGTTTACATTTAGACTCTCGATTAACTAAACTTTGTACTTTGTTAACAATCAGTTCTCATTGATTGCTCCGTAGGTTGATTGGCGATTCCCGATGCGTCAATGGCGTCGGTTCCATGTATGGGTCGATAAGTGATTATTGTTAATGAACCCTCTGATTTAGTCATGTTTTTCACTTGACACGCTGACTCCTATTTCCAACCCAGAATTTTTGATTTTGAAAGTACCGTGTTAATGTTTCCCGAACGTGTTGGGTGGTTGGTATTACGACGCCGTTGGTTCAATTGAGAATTTCGTATGCTCAACTTTCCTTCTCTGCACAGGAAATAAATATAATTATATTCAGTACGATGATTGAGGTGTTTGTGGGCTGCAGAAACCATGAAGGTCACCATTAGTCATTCTGATCGTTGGTATTTCTGTGAGAAGACTACTTTTAAATGACAGGCATGCCCTAGCACGAGAGTTGAACAATTAATTTTTTATTACCGTTTTGCAGATAATAAATTATTGAAAAGTATGAGATGATCGAAATATATTTATTCTCTATTCTTGTTTTTTCCTAAAGTACCAATCTTATATGAATTCTTTTAGACTATCAGCCTTGAGATGAGCTGCTAATTAATTTCATCATAACCTAATGATGACAAAAATATTTATTTAAAATCCTCATATATAGGACCAGCTTCTCCCGTGTTTTTATTAATTGAGGTGCCAATTCAGCATTTTCCCGTGTCATTCATTTGAGATCATCTTCGGTTTTCTTCATTCAAGATGAAACTGTTTGATTGATTTCTTTAATTCGACCTTGGCTCAGTGGGGCCACAAGACCTTCTCTTCCTTATTCCCAGGAATATAATATTTTACATTTTATTTACCTCTGCGGCCATCATCATAATGAATTGCGCTTTTGTGTATCTTCTTAATCAAATTAATTCCAGCTTTAAATATTACATGTAGAGCGAGAATGAGTATTTTCAGTATCAGCAGAAAATTTCTCACTCTAAATTCGTGTCATGTTTGATATTTCAATAAAATCTCACAGATTTGGTACGTTATGATTTCGAATCACATTCACCTATGATCCTATTAAAGCTGATAAGAGCTGATACATTTATTTCTATCTAAGCATTGATGTCTGAATGTAGTTGTGTTCGCACTAAAAAGAAAATGAAATTAAGTATAGTGATAAATTTGGTTGAACTGAGGTGTTCTTATTCATTTCGAGTAGTACTTGGATTTTGGCGTTTTGTTGCAGCAAATCTGGAAACGTCCCTGGACAAATCTGAGACACAACCTTTTCGTTTCTTCAAGTACGATCAGGTGAGTTTCATGAGTAGATGATTTATTGAAGATACGTTAATAATTTAGCTTATTTATAGCTGTGATCATCATCATCTGGACCTAGGAATTGCCATGTAACACGAGGCAGTATTTACCCATTTATTTTAGTACCCATGGAGGTATTTTTATTGTCATTGCGTTCCAATGATGGCGATTGTAAACGTAAAGTTGTGATGAGAGTGTTGATGATGTTCAACAGTAAGATGTATGTATTGTATGATACAATGAGTAATGTACGTATGTACAACGATGTTTCGAAATTCGTCTTCTGATCTTGAAGGAAATCTAGCTGAAGGACAACAGGTTTCTGTGGTTCCTAGAAATAATTAAAACGGGAGTGATGAACACGGCTACGATACGGAGGAAGCTTTTTAATCGCAGGAGTCTTCCTTCTAGACCGCTGGGTCGTGCGGATTTAGCATCAGCCGGGCGCGCTTCAGATGACGTGTTCGGGAGGTGTACATGACGGTACATGATACCCCTGGTGTAGCTGGTTGTTTTTACTAAAACATTCCAGCTGTGAACTCTTGAATGGCTTCAACGATTTTAACGATTATGTTTTCCATGTTATTAGTGCACATTACATGAAATTTTGATACATTCCGATTGTTCCCTGCTGGGGTTAGATTCAA
>CM033999.1:32875578-33046206 GCA_019603395.1 Cyrtorhinus lividipennis
AAGTAACCTTAGCTTCACGGCAAAGAGGGTGTCCCGAACCAGAGCGGACGTTAATGCCATCCCGAAAAAATCCTTATGAGTCCAGTTCTGCAGCACAGAAGAATACTGAGCTCGATACCGATATTTCTTGAGGAAGTTTTCAACCATGAAGTTAAACCTTAGGCAATGCGTAATGTGCAGTGCAAGTTTTGTTGGTTGGAAGTTTTGGTCAACGTAAAGCTTCGAGTTCTATTCGTTCATTTAAAAAAAATGTATTGCTAACGGTAGTAGAAGAAATAACAGTCAGTTCATAAATGAATAAATGGATAGCTTACAATTCAATTGAGTAAGCTTGATGATTTTGCGATCAGTTGGAGTGAGATCACATGAGCTGGTGCTCCTGGTGGAGGCCAAGAAGTGCTTTTAGCCTCCAAATCCCTGATTCGATTCTAGAGCGTTTGCTCATTTCCAAAATGCAATATTGGCTTCACTGCAAGTGCGATCATTATAGTCGCCCTCTAAATTCAGGGACATCGTTTTCCTTTTGTTTCCTAGTCTACAAGGCAGTGGATATTTTATTCTTCTTTTTAGAATGAAAAAATGATAAAAAAATATTATAATTTAAAATAATGAAATTGTGTGCACAAAATGAATGATTGTATATACTTGCGATTAGGTATTTTAATGCCATCTGCTGAACAAACTCAAGTCCGTCTGAAAGAATGTCTGTCCTACTTTCTTCAACACATCCTGTATAACATTCAAAAGTCAAAAATGGTGGGCAAAGTACGATCTCTTAAGCGAGAGAGGCCTCCAAGATGATATTCCCGACTCAATTCACGACTCACAACTCGTAGTTGAGGATAACCCGCGTGATTTAACCCTGTAATTAACGAGACGAAAAGATGACAAGCTAAGTGATAGGAGCCATTAGCGGAAGACTGCACGGCCCCGCAAGGTGTAACGTACACCACTCAACAGGAAAGCGATATTCTTTCTTCTTATTAATGCACTTCTCCTAATGGCAGGGATTTCAAAAGAACGAGGCCTACAAGCAGAGGGACGGAGCGGGGAGCAAAGTGCTGGCGTATTTAGAGGCAGTAGCCCCTCGGGGGGAACCTTTATCATCGGGCCTGAGAGATTGCCACCCACTTGCTTGTTTGATTTATATAAATTCGATATATTTTTTTTTCTGTAGTGAAAAAATCACTTTGGTATCGTAAATCAAGGGTTGAGTGCAGATACTTTCGGCATTGAAAAATTCCCGATCGTACGGCAATTGCCTGGAGTTCGCCGGTGAAGGGGGTTCCAAGTTGAATAGAGATCCGGCTTGAAATTAAGGAATGATATTGATTTATGTGTGACTGTCACTCGTTTCCGTCCGGTTAGTAAATTACAATAAAAATACCTATTCTGGATGATTTTCTCGCGATCCCTTGTTTAGAGGCCTCTCTTTTCATGCAATGCGATCATTGTGAAAAATAAAGCTCCTCTTTTCTTCATTGTTCCTCAATTAACCAGTTTCCAAAGGCAAAATCCATACTCCACAGATTAACGTACTTATGTTATCCGGTCACGGTGATAACCCCTTGCCTCCGAAGTATGCTTTAACATTGTAAACTCACTTATTGCAATGGATCTTTCTCAAGAGCAGGTCATTTTAAAAGCCCCTGCCTCATTGAAAAGTTATGGTTGAAGGTGGTACCGACGGGAGTGTTGATTCAGTTCAGAAACGGGATGAATCGAGTCACCCAATAAGACGCCTAGGAAGAAGTACATCTTTTTTTCTCCAAGATGCAAAATTTTGCCTAAATGTGAAGGGTGACTGCTGTTTAATAAAAAAAAAAAAATTAAAATAATAAAAAATAAAAAAAAAAGAGATTTTGAGATTTTTTTCTAATCAGCCTAGCATTACGATTTTGTACCTACCTTCAGAATTGAAATTTCTGCTGATTTTACAAGACTATTTGAGTGAAATTCGGCATTTGCTCGTCACATTGCGAAGAGACTATAAATTATTTTAATTGGATGTTAATTGATTTTATGTTCAAATTACTAATAAGGACATGATGAGTTCGAATCGCATAGCTGGCCATTTTACGTGATTCCCATCATTCCCTGGAAGCCCAAATTGCAGCTTTGCGTTAAGGAAGAGAGGAGGTATTCTAGATCACCCTCCACGATTAGGTACCTACCTACGTTAAAATTAGTTGTTCAAGTTTTTACTGCTATTGCAAGACTCACAGTTGCAATGTTAAAACAAAAATATAAAAAATGATTCAACTTAACGTGTGATATTTCGGCCAAAGATTTTTTTTTTTTTTTCAAAGACGTGTATTTACATGATAATATGTTGTCGGTTGGATTGATTTTGACCCTTGATGCAGATGGGGCGTCCCTCGTATGTGTGGGTAGGAAAGACTATATGAAAGATAGGGGATGTGAACGCGAATCCTCTGATTGGAGTTCACATCTATATAGTTCCCCCCCCCTCCCCTCCACGTCTTCAATGTCATTCGATGAAGACGAATAAGCCCATATCCGACCAAAGGCATAAGTTAACTGCCATTCGACGGCTCGAAAATGTATGAACAATCCCTCTTATTTTTCTCCTTCAACTAACAAAAAATCATATGAATACGATGTGCAGGCATGATCTAAGTTTGACCTGTTGGAGCCGAGGTAGGTGTCGACAGGGGGAGGCCAATAAATCCAACCGATTCCTTTTGTGCCTCGAGGCGACCTCAGTATTTATATTTCCACCGCTAATAATATTCATAGAATACATTTGTAAACAAATCGAAGCTTCTCCGGTATATAAACACAAAGTGGGTGTTTTGTCTTTCTAATAATCAACTCGTGATAAATACCGGTAAAATAAATATTGGTGATGGCATGAGGAACCTCAAGTTCCAACCTCAAGGGAGGATTTAGTGGAGTAGCCTCCTGCCATAAGACGCCGTTCATAATACTCATTTAATAAACTCTTGTTCCCGGGTAACCAACTAGTCCACCTAATCAATTTATTTATTGCTTCACGGTAATTTTTCAGTAAAGTCTTTTTCTCCGAGATAAAATCTACAAAAATCAACTTCCTCTGCCGTTCATCAGAAAAAAATGACAGGGGGTCTTAAAAAAATACTCGAAAAAGGACCGTCCAGTTTACGTTCCCTTGATCCTTTCGAAAAATTAATTATGCATCAGCACAGGGCTGGATGAGGTCCCATTTTTAATGTGAAAACCCCACAACATCACCTGGCTTCGTCTCTCTTGATGTAGTTTTAATTAATAGGCCATTAATGAGGTACATAGGTAAACCGTTGGTTTTAATGGGCTCGAAAACGCCAAGCTGAAGGACCTAAGTTCGTCCTAATTGTTATAGCCGTTTACGTTACCTCAGAGTTCCACGATTTTGCCCATCAAGTATCATGTTTTTAATGAGCTTCTGGTTGAAAAATGGGCCGAGTAATAAAACTTCTTGGAACCAAAATAATGAATTAAAATTTCCGGCTGTCGTTCCGAAACGGACTAGGGGAACAGCACAGGTTGAAAGTAGACCATCTCGTGGGTCATCCGACCAAGTTTGACCTAGAGATGTTTTGGAATTTAAATAAATTCAAATCTTAATACTACGCTAAAAAAAAAAAAAAAAAAAATACAGAGGAACCATACTAAAGAAAAACCTAGAATCGGTGAATTTTGCAATAGGTAAATAAATTAATAAGGCAGGTCAGGTTTTCTGCAGGTAACTCTGCGGTGCCCGTATCTCGGCTATTAAGCCACTAATGATCAGTAAATACGAGTAAATGATGATTACACGTGGAAATTAAATTGGTCGCGTGGAAAACGTCCATCTAAATACCGTTTTCGCGTTTCGCTTCGCTACATATTTTCGGCGATTTCCCCGGCCAATCTTCCTCCATACCGTGATAATTATACATTTTTCTCATAACATGAGGCTGTTATGTGCCAGGTGAGGCGGGAAGAAAGAAAATTGGCACAATTTTCCCTTGGCGATTAAACGTAATGCCCGCCATTTTGCATCACCAACTCTGATTCAAGAATATGTAATTGGTTCATTTCAGATTCGAATGTCCCAGTTTCACGGTGCAACGGTCGTAATTGCGGTTATTACGTAGAATTAATATTTATGCATTTCCAGGGAGTTTCGGCGTCGGCGGCGATTTCTTCTTCTTTTGATATGTATCAGAATACAGGAAGGCCATTAATTAAAAATAACATAATTATTTCTCTCCCCAACCAATGAAAATGTTCGATTTGTTGTGTGCTCCTTTTGTACCACTCAGACTATCATACGCTGCGATAGGGCTAGTGCAGGGAGTAGTCTAGATTAATAGTAATTTGGAGGAAATTTCCTTCCTGTATGAAGAAAATAATTCAAAATCCCGATAAGATCGCTCTAATTGAACCACGGCTTGAGCGAGAAGGGTTGAACAAAACGTTTGATGAGTTGTTGTTACTCCACGCAATGCGGCGGCCATAAATTATTTTCTGAGTTAGTTGTGAGCCTCTATTGAGTGAAGTTTTCCTCGTCGCGTAGAGAATATGGAAATGGTAGGGGAGTTGGCTAGAAACAAACGGGATTTTTATTGGATAAGTTCTAGTGCGTTTAAAATTGTTGGTCGTTCATTTTTATAAGTAATGTTTCAGTATTTTGGAGGGTTGGTCAGAAATGTAACTCCTTCTTCCTATACTGACGTTTCACGTTCATTTGACCTCATTATTGATAAGCTGGTGGGAAATCTCACCGAGAAGGAAGGGGTCAAATGGTTCTTAGTTGAACTAAAGGTGTATGCTTTGCGACAGCGAGACAGTTCTCTATCGTTTCCGAGACTAATATAAGGGTGGAATTATTCTACATCATTCTCAGTGGAGGATTATTCGTCACGTTAAAAATAAATTATTATTTTTTATTTAACTGGTTTTTAATTATTTCTTCAATTGTTGAATATTTGGAGTAGTTAAAGCACTTGAACTTCTGGGGCTTCTGAACTCGTGGGTGCCTTCAAATATTAGGTTTGTCTCTGAACCCTGTTTTCTTATTTCAACTTCACGTCATGAGTCAATTTCGAAGATAATATTCAAAAGAATTTAAAGTCTTTAACGGATGGGAAATGGCTATCCAGTTGAGCTTAATGTGAGGATCTGTTTTCACGAGGGGTGATTCGCATGAATTGTTGTTATTTATTCCTTCAAGCGAAGGTGGTGGTGCAATATTATGCTGTATGAAGCCTGAACCGCATAAACCACAACCTTGCACCCCACACCTGTTACCTTTGGCTGGGAAGTTCATCCAACCTGTCATGTCATCGTCTTCGTTTGTAAGGTTGGAAACATCTTGTTTGTCCTCGAGAAAATGAGGAGGGGGAATATGTTATGAATAGCGACAGAATGGCATGTTAGCGCCTGAGTGTAAAGAAATGAAGAGGCGGAGGCGGAGGTGGAGATACTCGACGAGAATTGGATGAGAGAGTATTCCCGCGTTCTTCACGGATATAGGGGGTGGAGGAATAGATAGAAGAAAAGAAAAAACGAGAGGTTGAGAGATGAAGAGAATATTTTTCTCCACGTACGATGTACCAGGGGAGGCGGCGAGGGGGTTCGTCGGCGGTAATGATGGAAGAAACCGCCATGCGCGGAGGCGGCCGAGAGGCGGTCCCAGTTCGCGCAAGCTCAGTGACGCCCCCGGGCGCGTTCATTATTCAGATGGTCCTCTAATCGAAAACAACCCTCGAGCGTCGCCCTTCAACCTTCTGCCCCACGTCTGAAGGTAAGATCATCCTCCAGGCATACGCCAACGTTGTCCTAAACGATTATTTTTGCAATCCTTTCTGTTCTTGGTTATCACTCATTATACCAATTATCTTGGGAATCCAAGGGATATCAACTCTCGACACCCGAACGCATCTGATTTTCTTATGTACTGTAAACACCATGCCGTATGGCCATGTATGCAGGTACATATCACTTCACTGCAGCCTTTCTGACATGAAATTCGTGAGTCTCCTGAATGCTTTCAAAACTCCTTGGCTAAATAACGATACAGTAGGAAAGATTAATCCGTTTAAAATTGATCATACATCGCAAATCGTCAATTTTTTGACTAATTCTCCAGTCCTTCGGTCCCTTCAAAAGCATATTAGGTAATTGAAGACGAATTAGAGAGGTTGATTGATAAGGGTTTTTATTACTGACGAGGTTCGTCCTTCGAACATTCTTCCACCTAATCAGAACTAAATTTGATGAGAATAAAATGTATTTAAAAACAATTATTAATATATAAAAAGCTTTTGGGATAAAACATATTTTAATTTAATAGATAGTGTTGGATAGTAAAAAAAAATAGATGTGTTCCTCTTGTATGAACCCCGAAAACAATTCCTTTCATATTTATCTACTAGGTGAATAACGTCTCGGGCATTCTAAAAATGTCACAGCTTGTCCACTTCTTGGTGTATCCACATTTCAGTACTTGTACTTGTACACTGCATAATATGCAGTATGTGGAACTTATGGTAGGCAAGCTGTTGCTACGATTAAAGAGCTTCGGATCTGTTTCTGGTATTCTCGGAGTGAACTTGGAGAATTTCACCGTAGTTTTTAGCTAGATTTTTGAGTATCTTGAACTTTATCACAAGTACTGAATATTGTAACAGTACTTAGAGAGAGGAAGGTGAGGGAAAATAGTGCACGATTCCATAAATGCGTATGCCAGGTATGCAGTACTTACCGTCTGGAGTAACGCCTCCTGACATGAAATATCAGTTCGTGAGTCTCCTGAATTCATATGAAACATATTTTGCTGAATAATGATACAGGGGGAAGGATGTAACCGTCTAATATTACTTATAGGTACACCGAATTTGTCACATTCTCTAATTCTCTGTTTCCTCGCAAAACATACAAATTTTACAGCAATGAAAAGAGTTTATTATCAATACCCGTCATATAAGAATCTCGAATTATCCGAATATTTACCCAATGAGTTCATAATTATCAGGAGGAGTTGAAATTTCATAGCTAGTCGATTTATTATATTCATAATTAATATTCATTCATTTCAGTGGTCGGTTTCGACTAACCTGAACTGTAATATAACATAAGTAATCTGGAGAAAGTTGAGGACTATTACAGTGAAATAGAGAAAGTAAATTATATTTTCCCTGACAAAAATACACAAATCAGACAAAAAAAAATTTAGTAAAATGTGTAGGCCAGGTCCAATTGGGACGAAAATAGTTGTATCGAGGTTGGAGGTGAAATAATGTGCGAGTATTATTAGTACTACATGAACATTATAAATCAAAACTTTGATACAAAAATGCAATAGATTATAAAATATTCTGAAAAAACGACGCGGTTTGATCAGTGCTAATTATCCACCTAGATACCAATTGCTTGAAATGTTCTTCTGGAATGCTGGAAAAGATATTTACGCGTTCTTCCTGGGAGAGCTGTTCGGTTCGGTCAAGATGAGACTATACATACGTGGAAATCATTCACAATACAATTTATTGTTCGAATGAATGATCAGCAGTCAGTCTCTGTGGCATCAGAACGTGCATCTGTTAACGTTTTACAACCTTTGTGTGATGGAATGATGCAGTGTGGACAATCGGTCAATGTTGCGTGAATGTTGTGCATTGGAGGACAAGGGGTTTGTGGTTCGTCAACGATTAATCAACGACAGATGAGACCATTATCAAATAATTCGCGGCGTTTTCACGCTGGACTGATGAAAGCTCACTTCCTACATGGATTCCTGGATTTTCACAGAACGATTTAGAAGGTTGAGATAACCATTCCGAGTCAAATACAGGATGATGAGGGCAATTATGTAAAATGGATGTTTATCCGATGAACGTACCGCAAAAATATGAAGAGCTTTGTGCGTTTGGCTATGCAACCGTTACGACTTAAGCAAGAGCTGGCTTTTATCAGATGCGCCATGCACGGCAGCGTTTACGGTGAATTCTCTTAGTTCACGTGCCGACACCACTAAAGCTGGAAGGCGATCTCATTTTAGAAGATCCGAAAGGTGAGATTGGAACTCCAAATGAGAATCATCAATGGGCTGGTCTGAATGGTCATACTTGCAGGATTAAACCATCCGGTCTTAGATGAGGGTTCGTAATACCGTGTGATTTCCTCAAAAATTGGTCGCTACTGCAGGCCCAACTCATGTGCTCATTTTCAACAGAATGGGGGAATATTATGCGATCAGGAGCCAGAGATTATACTTTAACGTCTAGTTTTGAGCGGTAGAGCTGACTGCTTACTTTCCTTCAGATTGTATGGAGGGGATGTAAAGCAAGGCCTCGAAGAGAACTACTGGCGTACTTCAGGCGTCTCTCAAGCATGCAATGCATCTTCTGCGGATCGATAGGCAAAATCGATTGTATGTGGACATTTTTAAGAGCTTGTCATTCCAGCTCCTCCATATTTATTATTCTCATCGGAATAATATACATGTTTCGTACTTTCGGCAAATAATCTATTTAGTATCTGAAATTAAATCTTGTAAACGTGTAGTCCTGTATTTCCTAATTTCTAAGTAATTTCTCATACCCCTCAGAATCAAAAAATGAGAGACGGGCTAAACAAAATTTGGCATCAAAAACCACCTGCTTAACCATGCTTTTAAATAAGGTATTTTATGTTTCTCAATAGTTCAGTTATGTCACCTACCTATTATTTGTGTAAATGGTACTAATCACATGAACAGATTTATGTTTAAATATTCGTATTGCGCCATTGGCAAATGAGTATTCTATTCAATTGGAAATTTACATACAGATTGTCACGAACAATATAAGCAATAAGGAACTTGACTTATTCGATCTTTTTAAATCATAACCGATCGATGCATTTTTCATTCCTTCTACGGATCATTTGTAAGGAAAAAAAACTCCACACGACCTGACCGTAATTGGCGTTCGTTTGAAACGTTTTGAACATGTCCAGGGGACTGTGACTTTTGAATAAAAGATTTTTCCTTTTAATCTCGCAAACGTAAAAGTGGAATTTAGGTGAACCAGTTTGAGACTATGTGCCACATTATCATTGAAGGCGTCCGTCAAATGCACGTGGAGACGGAAAAATGAGTGCCAAGCGAGACTTGTCTTGATTTCTCTTTTCACGCGTTTAGTCGCACATTGTCAGCAAACGTGGGTATAAATTAGAATGTGGAAATCGTAAGACTAGGGATAGCCGAAGGCGTAAACTAGGCGCACCAGGCAGCTCGTTTTTTGTCCAGGGTGCCTTTTACTTCACAGGTGAGGTTTGGCATCTTTCTTACGGCTGGAGTTGATGGTCTAATTACTGGGTTGCCTGACACATTTTGGATGAGTGACGATGAAAGGGAGCCGCCTTGACTTTTGGTGAACAGTCATTTATAACACCTACTTGGTGGTGCTTTTTGCACTAGACAGATACGCAGGGAATCCCTTGAGGTAAATAGCTTTTAATTTTTAGGGTGGGTTTTCGTATACTTTCAACGAAGACAGCCATGACTAAGGGATAACCTCCTGCTTACACCAGAACATCTAGGGATTTGGAAGAAAATAGGGAACCCGGCGAATCACTGGCAGATATAAAGGAGCAGCCAGCCTAGTAACTTTTGGGGACTTCCTCGGGTCAATTTTCGAGTTTTCAAGCAAAAGTCAACGTGCAATTTGTTATGCTGAAATAAGAATTAGTTGGGAGTGGTATTGAGGTTAGTTTAATCATCTTGACGACGGGTTACATACGATGGTTTGAACCTAGAACACAGAATGATCGTAATTTTCCTCGTATGTATTAGTTGCTTTATCACTCCGAATGACTCTGATTCTGACTGCTGATGATGCAAAAAGAGTCGTTCGAATTCCTGACTCCCTACGATCAGTTGTATTTCGACGTTGGACCCGTCTGTCCATATCTCACCCTACACGCCCAGGACTTCTAACAGCCCAATTTCACATTGTTAATACTCGTAACTTATGCCGAGGATATTGAATTCTCCAATCTCCTTTTTCATTCAACGCGGACTTTTTTTTCGTCCTCTAACGATGGGGCCTCATAATAGAAACCGTATGCGGACGGCGGACGAGAGGGTGCAAGTGTTTGGTGGCGCGTTCGCGATTAATTGGGAGGGAGCCACGCGCGAGACAAAGAGGCCACTAGAGTTATGTACACCGTCCTCGCGCTTACCAATCAATTATTCCCCCTCCATCATTCTTGAGTCTCCTTGTTAGTTTTGGAGTTTTCTTTCTTCTTCCCCTTTCTCCTACACACTCGTCTTGTGGGCACTTTTCTTTTGTGACCGGTCGCAGTGGGTTCAACTTCCTTCTAGAGACTGCCTGCGTAATCATCCTGGAGGCAACCGAAATGGGTCTGATGACTGCAGATGATTTCTGAGACGCCACGAATTTCGAGGGGCAAGAATGTGTTTGTTTGTATGGTAGTATATATCGGGAAAGCGTATGGTCCGTCGCTCGGAGTTCATCACCGGTTGCCGCATACTATGGCTCAAAAAGTTCTGGCTCAAGAACAAAAGGTCCAGAGTCTTGAAAGTACTCTCTGGAAAGAATCGAAGGCCTAATGACGGATGTCATGGGCATTTGGGGTTCCCCCATGGCTCGCTGACTTCTTGGATCTCAACTTACGAGTCTTCAGATTCCAAGATTTTGAGATTTCTTCCCACTCTCACTTCACCCGAAATCCTTGACAAAAGGACAAGGTCTAATAGAATCTCCTCAATAATCTTGGGATTGGAATCCGATAATTTCTGGTTCGTAATGAGAGCCTTTACAGAATAATCAACCTCAAAACGATTCTCGAAAATCGTCAACTCATTCCATATACCACTGGACTAAAATGTGATCATTCCTTGCAAAGAAAAAAGGGATGAATCCAAAGTTCAAAGTTATTATGATGGTAATAGCGTCTGTCGAGATAAGTACAATTATTTACTTCAGTCATGCCACAAGCCCACCGAGGTTGCACTCTTTTACCTGACATCGTGGACTAAACACGTAATGGCCGGAACGTTACCTCGGCCTTGTAGTTGTAAACTAGCCTTGCATTTATGATTGATGGGGGTTTTTATCTTGAATAGAAGGTGATAGTTATATAGAAGAACGTAAATGAATATAAATATCAGTGCCGCCAACAATTTAGGTTAAATAATGTTTTGGAAGTGAAAACAATTGGGAGAATGCAATCAATCAGCTGAATTTGTTGAACATTTTTAATCCTCTTATTGTTACCGATATTGATGTATCTTAATTTGATGGAAGGAGCTCCCAATACTGCCCCAGTCCAATATTTATAATTTTTAAAGTCTTACAGGCTTATTTTAACCGGGGTGCGTTAATTTATACAGTGAGTGTAACAATCCGTGTCCAGGGACGAGAACGTACGCCTTTCATCGATATCTCGGGCTTATTGATCCAAAACAGTTCCAACATCCCAATAAGACGTGATTGAACAAGAATATGGCAATACCTGTTAGCTACTTTTCCAAAAACCACCTTATTTCCTTGAGTTATCTTATAATGGGCCTAGGAGTGGTTCAGGATCGATCATTTAGTCCTTGGCAAGGATGTCGATCTGGGCTTCAATCCGCTAAAGTTGTCTCCTTGTACGATAAGGTCTGCCAGCCTTCGCAACGAGACGGCGTCTACCATACACTATCCCAAAAATTGACGGCCGAATTCACCAAGGAAACTATAAAAAGTCCGTTTCACAAAAGCGTGTCAATGTGAAACTTTGAGGTTTAACATGTTTTATAATTGTATGAAGAAATCATCGGGCG
Source organism: Cyrtorhinus lividipennis (assembly GCA_019603395.1). Classification (NCBI taxonomy): domain Eukaryota; kingdom Metazoa; phylum Arthropoda; class Insecta; order Hemiptera; family Miridae; genus Cyrtorhinus; species Cyrtorhinus lividipennis. The sequence goes on from CM033999.1 coordinate 32,887,376, forward strand.
TTTTGAGCCAAATGCCCTTCAATTGAGTGGGATGCCGGAATTTAGCAACTTTCTGTTTACAATTGTTTTTTGTTTTTGTTTGATGAGTGCGTTTTTTGGTGAAAAAGGCTGGGTTTATGGCTCATTATGGGCAATAGAATACCTGCAGTCTGTGCATGTGTTATCCTCACATGGTGGTGGAGACACGGCGTCATAATTTTCAGGAATGCCTTTGCTTCCAATGATTGAAGAGTAGAGTGCCTAAACGCTACTGCACGAATTTCCAATCTTCGCTATCATTCACTTACGGTTTATTCGGGATGAAATTGAAAATTGATACTGCGAGAGTACTGACATTCGGAGAAGTTCGACGTAGGTCTGTCAGTCGTGAATTCCGCCTCATCATAATTCGAATGCACAGAGGTCGTGACAGGCGGGAGTTGTAATGGATACAGATTACCCTCTGGAGTCTACCTTTAGAATCTGACGAAGCGTGTGCGAAGGGGAAAGGAATCGCGCATTTCTCGACTACTTAGCTTCCTGGTGAATTCCACATACGAAAAGCGAGAACGATCGGCCAAGACTAATCTCGTAGTCAACAGATGATTAAAATTTCTACCATTCTCGAAATATGCCGTTTTTCTTTTTCAAAACTGATGAACTCCAATTAGCTTCAAGCAGGTGGAACAAGTGTCGTGACACGGGGTTCGACATGGGGCTTCCACAACGAACACTATCTCACGGAATCTCGATACCAATCGTTCCAGAGTTCCTCTGAGGGAAGCCCATTTTGAAAATTTTCGAGGGCAATCATCTTTTCAAACTATATTCTTTTTGTTGTAATTGACGGGGAAAACGTTCTGTTTCCGGAGTAGGTGTATGAGTTTCGTGTCTGTGTCTTCGACTTGTCGTTGTTTATAATGACAGATCTAATCGAAATCGCTCGTTTGAGAGTAGGGACAAGATCATTTTTGGAAGTCTCACTTTCGATTTCGATGAAAGAAAAATAGGAACGGGAAAGCAGGTGCTAGAGTGAGCCGGTTTTCTATTACACACAACAAATTCATTCTCATCTTTTCTCATTCAAACGCTCATTGATACCTTTATTTATTATTTCTTTATTTTTGATTCAGGAAAGTTACCTAATTAGTAAAACAAGATGATTCAAGACAGTTAACTCAACGAAACAATATAATAAAATAAGTTAAACTAAAAACATCGTTACATAACGTCTAACAAGACAAATCAGCCCGGCGAAAGCTGCCTCAGTACATTTTTGAACAGCCAAACAAATCAAAATCCGCCAACACAGCCCAATAGTATCAAATTAATCGCTGCAACCTTACAACAGAGCTACTGAGTGAACATTTTGTCAGGATATGGGAATGCTCTACGACTAGGTTTTCAAGGCGATGGACTGACTACACGGAGATTCTGATGCGACAAAAAAAAACTGGGGCAGTTGGTACGATAATCTACTAGCTCGGCATAGGCAGTCTAATAATTGCGGCTCTTTTAGAAGAGATTCGGTACATTGCTCTTGGGGCAGTGGCACGATTGGACGAGATTGCTTCTCTTCTCTTGATTCGCAAAATCGGTGAGTTCTGATCGATAGTGCTAGCAAGAGGTCCTGAAACGGCCTGTTCGAGATGGAATCGATGAGCTTTTCATGTTTTTACTGTTTGTCCGATTGAACTCCATGGCCGCGAGCTAATGTCTAGCCCAAGGTGGAAGGACCAGTGTGGTGGACCTCCAAAATATGCCAGGAATTCTCCTCGGAAGGACAAATGTTGAATGAATAAGCTCATAGAGTAAAACGAACGGTCAGGACTCGCGATGGGTGACTCATGTATTGGAACAAGGAGCGCGATGGGAGTGAGCTTTCTTTCCTCTCCCAGGGTCGCCATCACGAATTCCGTTGTCGGAAGGCGGTGGAAGCGCACATCCTTTTCGCGTGGACAAGGTGGCTGCCCTTCGTTCAATTCCTAATTGCTCCCCCCTCGCAACATCACCCGTCTCTCAAGGGTTTCACCCAAATCCGTTTCCTGTTTTTGTTTCACCTCGATCGAAAAACCCTTTTTCCCTCTTGTGGCTCACGAACAAAAAGACCGAAAAGAACGACCAATCTTCTCCTCGCACTGCCAGTTTTTTGTCGCGGTTCCTTTCCGAGTTGAACCTTCTTTCGCGAAAGGACTTCTGAGTCTGGAGGAATCTGGGTTCGTGGAAGGGGGAGCTCTGTGACAGGATTTGTAAACAATAACATCGGGGTCAGCCAACCGGGTGCTGCTGGTCTCTGGTCAATGCTAACCCTCATCGCTTTTTATGGAGAAGTCGATTCCTTCCCAGTTTTCGATCGTTTCTTTTTCACAAACCGGAGTAAGACGATTTACGATTTGATTGTTTTCGGTTCGGCTTCGGGATTTTCCAAATCAGATTCCAAAGACCTGGTAGCCCCTGAGAGAGCGTGGGAACGATCCGAGTTTGTGGAAATCACCGCCTTACTCCTATGATTTTCTTCGGAGGCATGTTATAATTTGATTACTCCAATTGTCACTCAATTTATACCACATTTGGTAGGATTCCCGATACAAAATGAGCCTTCGTGATCATTGAACGCATCGATTTTTTAAATGGTCTTCGTTTCGTTATAATATAACGAAACGAAGACCATTTAAATTATCAATTAAAATTATCAAATTTGTATCAAAATATAAATGAATTACACGTACACATAGTACACATAATATAAGAGAGATCTGCACGTCTACAGAGATCAGAGACGTGTACTTCATTTATATTTTGATTCAGATTTGATAATGACGAATACAATCAATTGAGTAGGGCTGAAAACAAATCGTTCCCAGGAAAATGTTGCTGTCCGGTTCATAGGAAGCAGTCAATAAAGCTCCAGCAAGCCTGTGGGTTTCTAAAATCGTCCAACATGAGCTTAATTTGTTGGTCAAGAACTCTCGGAATAAGGAGGACGGATTTTTTGGCGTTATAGGCCTACAATTGGGAAGCTAAGCTCTGAGCAGAACGTCATACTGTATTCATACTTCCTTCAAGGAGTATATTCTGACAACACTGTAATTTGAGATTTTTCTTTTTATTGAACGTTTTACATTTGACTTTTGTCACATTGATCAGAGCGAGAGAAGTATATATTGTTTTTATTTGGTATGCTGCTAACCAGTTAACATTGCCCTAGTCGAAGGTGAGGAACACACTACTTCTTCATGTCCCAACAAATGCCCAACTTCTCAGATAAAAAGTATTCAAGTTGTTCCCTATCAAACTTGTTTCCGTCGCTCTCCTTGAAATCTCTAATGATGGCTTCCGTTCTGATGATAACCGTCATTTATTGAAGGGTTTTTACGGCCATTTCATTAATGAACTCGTATTTTTCAAAGCTCCTCTCCCCTACTAAACAGCTGTCAATTAAATTTCGAGGGAAGAGACAAATTGCAACATCCCCCAAGTTTGGCTCGCCCAGGTGTACCTACGCTGATTTTATCTTGCGGTTTCTTAGTTCCGTCCCACATTTTAGACTCATTCGAAACCATGTTGGTCGATTATCAAGTCGAGACGAGAGCGTGAAATTTATCGTCTTGAACATACAATTTTATTCAAGCCGTTCGAGGAAAGGAAACGACTCGTGCTCCATGGAAATCTTGTGGAGAATGCGAATGAAACTGTAGAACAAATTATTAGAATTCTCCTGGTTCTCTCTGTCGTTGAAGATAGTTGGAGTTATGAAGGAAGTGGATAATTTGACCATGAGTGTTAGGATGATGTTGAGACAGCAATAACAACATCAAAGCAATATGCCTCTCAAGCATGTTGTTCTGGGGATTTGTGACCATACTCACTATCAATCCCATTTATATTATATTATCCCTGTACACTTCTTATCTACTCCACACCCCTCCCTGCTACGTTAGTGCATTTCATCGGAAGAATGTCCTCCGCTCAAAGCGCCGCTGAGCTCTGAGTCGGCGGTGAGAAAACACGGTGCCGCGATTTTCAATGGAAACCTCTTGGACAAGGTTGTTGGCTAATCATCTCAACGATGCAAGGACCGATTAAAATTCCACGACCAACGGAGAGTTTTCTATCCTTTTACGAACCGATAAGGAGGAAAAGGACCTGATCAACCACTGTCCGCCCGTATAAGACCGATGATTTATTACGCGGTCGTTTCCGCGCGAGGAAATGGCGACAGATTGGTTAGGCGTGTTTTTTATTTCTATTTGGTACGTTTCTAACGTCTCTAATCCCAGCAGGCTTTATCTGGTTTCTGTCGGCGTCGTTCTTCTCATTCCCTCGTCACGCTCGCTCACAGAAGCCGTGTTCACCTTGAGTAACTGAGCGAAATGAATCCGGATTGGTGAGTTTTAGAAGGTGTCTCTACTTCTAGTTCCTACCTAAATTCTGAACAATAACCTTAAAGTTTTCCTATGTGTTCATGCAAACAGTCTTTGAAGTTACATGGTATCAGAGAAAACTCTGGGCTTTGGACCAAAGGACGGAGGTATACACATGGGGTGGTCAGATCAATCTGTACATAATGGGACGCATACATTATATCTCTAAAGATAATATGGCCATCCTTGGGGTTGACTTGAGGGAGAGAGAATGAGATCATATTTCCGTGCTCCCTCAATCGCCTTTCGCGTTTCATAGTCACCAAAAATATAAATTCAAAAGCATAATGTTATACATCGAAATAAGGCGTAATAAATCGCTAATGAGTTTATTGCATGAGACTTCTGATTCCGATCATCTTTTTAACTGAAAAAAAAAAAAAAACTTTCTGAACATCCTCAAAACCAAAAATTTTCCCTCAAGATAATTTTTTTTACTAAATTGTTTGAAACATGACCAATGAATGAATGCGTCCACTGATAAGGATAACACCTTGGTCTTATAATGTTGCAACTTGGTCATAATTAAGTTCTGAGTTTGTTTGTTTGTTGTGGCAGGAACTGGTGAGATGGCGGGATGCTGAAAGAGGTGTTGGACGAGGACTCATGCTGCGCAGGGTGCCAGGGGCGGATCACTGATCGGTTCTACCTCCTGGCGGTCGATCGGCAATGGCACCTCGGATGCCTCCAATGTGCCGAGTGCAAGCTAAGCCTCGACACGGAGGTCACTTGTTATTCACGCCACGGGAACATTTACTGCAAACATGACTATCACAGGTGAGGGTCAAACTGGTTCCGTCGAAGGCAATGATTAGATCGACGGTGGTACATCGGGTCATAATCCCTTAACAACTAGTATTTGAAAATTAATCCTCTTCAGATTCATCCACGTAATTACAACTGTTCACTAAATTCGGAATAAAATGTTAATGTGAACAAAAATTGCAAGAAATTTTGATTTTCCGAAATGTAAGGATAGAAGTGTTTTTGTGGGAAATGTAGTAAAAATTCTAGCAAAAAGAAAAATTGTGTTAGATTTTTTAAAACTTACTAGGTACAAATTCACAAAAAAAAAAATTCCAAATGTTAAACCAATTGCTAATGAAAATGTAAATTTGAGTGAAGTTTTTCGATTATTCACTTTTATGATTATACGTATGAATACGTAGGTATACGTCAAGAAACTTATTCGTATTCGTACACGTATATTCAGCTATATGAATTTTATTTCTATTCATGGTATTATAAATATGAATACAACCATTTAAGTCCTCAAGCTACACTGCATAATATGGGAAAACGGGTCGGCTAATCCACTGCAGGCAAAGCGGAAACTAAAAAAAATAAAAATGCAAACTATAATTCTCAAGCGCGGCACCACGATAGTTTTTATTCTCCAAGCAAACAATAGATTGATGCTGTCAGATAATGCGAATTCAACTTCAACACGTTTTTCCCTCGATCGCGTGACAACCGGCTATTCTGTTCTGACCGGTGATCTTTTCATGCTTCCCCAAAACCACTAATGCTTATCGGCGCCAAAATTTATGCAATTCGGAAACGATTATAATTTCAAATCCCACTTCCACCTCGGCGGACACTTGTTATGAGATAGAATACCAACATTGGATGGAATAGATGATGAGGGCTGAAACAAAACGGCGATGGGCGAACTTGAGGTTTGTCGTTCGATCGTACTCCCCCCTTCATCATCAGAAACCATCGAATTTGCTATTCAATTTGTCGTATAATTTTCCTCTAGGGTTTTCAGTCCGTTTGACTTTGGGAACCATTCATAATGCAAGAAGTCAAAATGCTTTGTAAATTTTAGGGTCAGTCTGAACACGAACGTAGTTTACTTTTTAAGAAGAGCATTTCAGAATGAAGCTAGGTGTAGGAGGATCGAAGGTGGAAAATTGAATAACTAACAAAACGGTCTTCGATTTGAACTGGTATTCTGAAGAACCTGCCCTTCATTCCTTGGCGGTTGATTTGGTCGGATTTCAGTAGTGCTTAACTAGTTGAACAAGAGGGCGAAGACGTCGTGTAACCTGGGGTGAACTTTTGACCATAATCAGAAATCAGTTAGTAGATAACGAGGAATTCATTCTCTCGAACGCATGACCTACCGCAGCAGCCAAAACTCGAGCTCTTCAATGGAACTGGCCAAGCATCACCTGAAGGGCACAGGACACCTGATAACCCGCTCGGCCAACCAATGAGCTGAGTGAGGCGAACCGGCCCTAAAAGCTCAGACGCCCGTGATAACCTGATCAGTAGCTCGTTAACCTAATCACTGACACGTGTCTTCCACGTGTTCTACGCCCTCCTTTCGTTACCGGGGACAATGAGAGGATCCCCGCACTGTGATTCATGCCTCTTCCTGGTCTTTGCTCCATCCCCCGCAAAGTTGGATCAAAGGGGAGGAAGCCCTTAGTTCTGTTCACTGCTCAGTTGAAAGCCGCTTTTGATTTCCCAATTTCCTTGCCGGTAGCCGAAAACCGCTCCAGCGCGATGATTGATTTTCCACAGCGTCGTTTCAGAGTCACGACACCATGTCAATGCGATGTTCAAAAGGTATCATAGCAGTGCAACTTTGCAGAGAGTAAGGGTGGATCCCCTCCAGATTATAGTACACCTGCATGATACCATCACTCTATTTATCAATCAATTTCTCCATTTAAGAAAAAATTATTTCTGATTTACTTTGACAGTCTTTTACGGACCTCTAATTAATAAATGTTCAGGCTCTCCCAATCTAACGCTACGATCTTTTCCCTAATCGTTAGACACAATTTACACATAACATAGAAAACTATACATTATCACACCGCTAACTTTCCTAGTAATAAGGGATGTCAGGAACGCACGTATACACTGCGAGAAGAACCGGCCTTCCTTTATTCTAAACCGCGCTATCGACATCATACGGATTTACTTGTTCATTCAGCTGGCAACCACCTGGAACTCACATCCACTTTCCCTCACCTGCCTGAAGTGACACGTAAAAGGAGGCGGTAGAAGGCAACATGAAAAGGCCCGAGCTATTGTGCCTCTGGTAAACACGGTAGTTGACGGAGCAGCCCAAACACTCAAAACAACTCTATATCCGTCACTTTCCCTGTTGGGGCAACCGGAGCGTATTTTCAAGTAGATGGTACCTCACTGTTTCGTTAATGAAGTATTCAATGGATTGATATGAACAGAGCGAGAAAAGGGCATTTATTTTCCTCCTTCAATCGCCGACCGATGGTCATTCACTTTTATAAAGTTTAGTTTAAGTTGCTGCCAAGTACAGACATCCATCAGATCAGAGAGAATCTACGAAAACACTGCAAAGTGTTTGTGTGTGCAAAGCAAGAAGAGGACAAAAAAATTGTTTTCTATGTTGAATAACATTTTTACGGACCAGATGGATTGGTGCCCATTTCCGAAGTGCAACAATGTCCGGACACCATCTCAACAAATTCAGCGTCCAAGATGCAATCGAAAATGGTACCAACCTGAATGTCTAAGTTCTTCTGTTTACTGTTTAAGTTTAATTATGTTCTGTAGAAATTGGGGATGAATGGGAAAATTTACAGGATAGGAGTAATTTGTACGAACTTGGTTCTTACCGACCGTCAGAGAACTGTGTCCAACATTTTCCGTGGCAAATAAGAGGTTTTGTCGACAGTTATTGCAGTATCAGAAAACAGATGATGAGACCGCATTACTTATTGTTTGAAATAGATGACACACGAGCGAGTGAGAGATTTTTTCCCACCCTCCTGTTTTTCAACCTGCGGAAATGATCCTCAAACTGCGTGGGAAGAGGACAGGTGGAAATGTAAACATGTTGACTCGAAGCACACAAACGGTGGCTTACAGATGTATACAAGCGGCCGTCTATCCCTAAAGCAAACAGGGCTCTCAAACAGCCATTATCGAAAACCCCGCGAATGTGTCAATAAACAACCTAACGCCGAGAGACGAAAAAGGGTGCCAACACCTTTTGTGTCAGGTGATGAACAACTTGAAAATATTGGATCGAAGACGAAAGCCAAATACAGAATATCAATAGGTGCAGGTATAGGTAGTTATCTAGATTTTACCTTGAAACCCTGACGGCCGTGGGGAAAGTGAAAATACTACGATAGTTCAACACAACAGGGTCGTTGCTGTTATTCCTATACAACACATTCTCCCCACACACTGTATTTGATCTTTCAAACATCAAGCTGGGCCTAGTGGCAACAACGACATCGGCTTTACAGTCAGGTCATCTTGGTTGCTTGTAGGAAATGTTGAAAGCAGATGGAAATGCATCAAGATGAACCATTTGGCAGTCCAGGATTGTTTCAATCGTGAGACTTTGAGCTCACAAAATTTGACTACCAGTATAGCGCCTTGAACCCACTAAAGCCGAAATGCTATCAATTGTAGAACTAAGAGAACATATCTTGAACTGATTCCTACAACTGCTTCCTGCTCCTGTACTATACCTACTCGTATGTAGGTATAGTACAATTATATACTCAACATAATTATTATACTCAACATAATTATTCAGTGTCACACCCCAACTACAAAATTAATTGGTCTTCTTACCAACGACACTCCCTTGGTATTCTTAAATGTTATACCGTCCATTCTACGAAAAGTTAGTCTCCGACAAGTACTGTGTATATCGTCGTACCCTTTTTATCCCTCAACCGTTAACGCCAGTTATCAGTAAATGATGACAAAGGTCTCCAGAGGTATCTCAAACGTAATAATTCCATTCCATCCATTCCATTCGAGTAATGCTTTACTTCTCTTGACATCGCAGGTTGTTTGGAGTACGTAGGTGCGGAAGATGTGGTGCTGGGATATCCTCTTCCGAGCTGGTGATGAGAGCGAAAGGAGAAGTTTTTCACGTCCACTGCTTTGCTTGTTCGTCTTGTGGAGTACTTCTCACTAAAGGTAAGTTTCATTGATTTCGAATTAGGATACCAGAAAATTTCGAAAATTCATCATAGGCGTACAATCTTTTCACTGATGTTTTCTTCAAGGGATGGGTTAATGAGACCACTAGGACCCGAACAAATTTCAGTCATAAGACAAACTCTCCTTTAATTATCGCATCGTTTTTTAATAAATGAAAGGACTCTCTATTTTAATGGGTCCCAGACCGATTTTTGCACCCTTACATGTGATTGTACAGTATACTGGGATAAACTTGAAGCCGTAAGTTATTAATTGACTCCTTGATTACGAACTACGAAAAAATATACTGTTGTGATAAAAGAGGAAGCGTTCAAGAGAAGCTAACTTTTTAGAGCTAACTTGGGAAAGTTATCGCACTCTTGAGAGTCAACTTAAGGAGTTTGCTATTTTATAATTCGTCGACTGTTGCAGGAGACACGTTCGGTATGAGAGGTGGAGCGGTGTTTTGCCGTCCTCACTACGAAATGTTGCCCGCGGACTTGGAAGGTCCTCCATCGCCAACGTGGGCAGGGAAGGGTCGCCCACGGAAAAGGAAGTTATCGTCACCCGAACCCCAGGAACCCCAACCCCTCAGACTCGCGCACCCTTCGCTCGGTAGGTACCTCCAACGATTTAGTGTTTGGCACAGAATAGTTTAGTAAAAATCTGCAAATTCTTACACACGGGTTGGTTATTCCACGAATGGGGGGAACAATGGGTGTGGCGGGTCCCAGACCCATTCCAATCGATTCAGGGTCCAAAATTTAGTGGAATATGATACTCCACACGCCTAGGCACCAGAAATCCTGACACATACAGAATGGGTTGATACATACCCATTTTGACTCATAACTTCTTCCGGTGGGTGCCAATCGTTCTGGGACACACATCATTGAATTCAACGTCCAAAATTTAGTGGAAAACTATACCCCACACCCCTAGGTAGCAGAAATCCCGAAAACACATATTCAAAATGGGTAATAAATACCCAATTTGACCCATAACTCCTTCCAGTGGGTGCCAATCGTTCTGGGACCAATTTATTTGGATTCAGCGTCCAAAATTTAGTGGAAAATGACACCCTACTCGCCTAGATCGCCCAAGATCTCGAAAATCCATTTTTCAAAAAACACATTTTGACCCCTACCCCCGCCAAATTTGGTCCGATCGGGCTGAAAAGTTTCGAGGACCCGTCTCGGCAGGGAACAGACCCCTGACCCAAATTTTAAGATTTTTAGAAAATTTTCTACTACCAAAAACGGCGCGGAACATGGACGGCGTACGGCGTACGGCGGACGGACATCGACCTTTTTTGATCAGGACATCATGAAACGTCCAGAAAAAAATTTTGAGCCAAATCGGAGAGGTTGACCATTATCATGAAAACATAGGTTGATTATTCGAGGAATAACCAACCAAAAGGAAGGCGTCTTTTACAATACTAGTGGTTGCACAATAGCACAAGTTAAATTATATTCTCCCAGCTCCCCTCCAAGGAATCTCAAGGAACCATCTAACTTCTGCCTGTAAAACCACATAATTTTGATACTGAAACCGGCGTTTGTTGTAGTGAAGTACGTCTGTCAGAAATGTGGTACCTATATTTTTTAAAGGGTGCACAATTTAACCCTTGCTAGGGGTTTCCATCCCATCGTATCACTGTGAGCCCCTTCCAATGGGGATTATTATGCTAATGAGCCGATAAGCTATTCATTGTCAAAATCTACCCTTTACGAGGCCACCAGTGCAAGTACCCGGATGATCTTCATCCGTGGAAGATTATCTCCATAGGGCCATGAACATTACGAAAAGTTCTGAGGGGTGCGGAGTACATGAATAACTGTGGGTCTTGGTCAGGTCGGGCGATATGAAGCAGAAGTGGCGTAGGACACGTAATGTTGTAGCGGGAAGCGTTCTCTCAACGTGCACTCCCGACCATCCGTAAAAGTAACAGCTTTGGCCACTATTTCAGTCGGAAACTGACAGCGCCAACTCTAGAGCCGGCAGACACCTGTCCAAAAGTTACAACTCATCAAAAGGCCCAAGCGCGATACGTACAGGTGTGTCCCGTGATTCAGCTGCTCCCTTTTCCCCCTCGATCGTTCTTGTCCGAAAACCCTCGTCAGAACCGAAACATGATTACCAACGGTTCATTGAACCCCTATTCGCAACAGCGAAATGAAATCGTTTTGCCATGTAGACCAGAAGACGTACGAAACGCCTGTCAATCATAGATTAATCCGAATAACTTCACTTCCGTGATGACCACAAAATTCCCGCGATGATGGAAAATCATTCAATAACTCTGGGAAGACAATCATCTTTTATTTCCCGAGTTTGTTACATAGTCTTCCACCAAAAAAAGCTTAGAAAATCGTCCGATTTGTTCTACAAACTCAATCTGCGCTTCTCCATCTGTTCATTCTAACAAGATTCAAGTGGACTTCATTTATAGTCGATTTTTTAAACCAATTTTGTCTTTTCGGGGCCGTAAACGAACTAACATAGACTTATGAGAAGAATTGTTTCATCCAGCTCATTATGATAAGCTGCTGCTCATACAGAGAGAGCCTCCTATCGCGTTAGAAACATTTCGACAACGACTAATCTGAGTCTACCTTGTGTTGTCCGTCATTACCAAAGGCAATGAATCAAAACAAAACAGTAGAAACAATACCGTTTCTCCTTCTGCTCATTCAAGGAACAATATAGTTCGAGAGCCCTCCATGTATAGGTACAGAGCAGATCGATTAGCGTCGTTTTCATGCCATCTGGACTTCCCGTCAATCAAACGTCTAGCGTCCACTTGAGGGTTAAAACAGTGTAGAAGACCTGGTCATGCACGTAATCGTCGTGACAATGGCCTTTTTCAGATGTTTGTTTTCACTGTTCTAGTTACAATGACTGGTATGGTTGCCAGTTGGAACGTAGGACTGATCGACATTCCCTGTTGTAACGAGATAATCGATAGTTGAATAACTGCTCTTGCTTCCAAAATAAACATTTGCTTTGGATTGTCACGCTGGTGTTTACTTGGCGATAACCATATTCTGCCAAAATGATTTTAGTTCGATGAGAAAAGAGTTTAATAAATTGAGGATTTCTACATTTTGAATACGCATACTCAACACACTCGTTGAACACTTCAGACTATCAAATCTTTTAAAAAAATAAGAATAAAAAAAATATACAAAACCTGCTGAAAGGGACTGGGAAAAGGAACAAAAAAAAAGAAAACGTGACACCTGTAACGTATGTTGAGGATTGTACTAGGCTGGTTCTGCCACAACCTGAAAGACGCTCCGGGTTAACTGGAAAAGCTTTTGTTTTATTTATGGAGCGGTCGCCGTTTCCTCATTGCCCTGGGTGGCCTTCTTCTCAATTAAGGATTTTTCGGTGGCTCCGTCCTAAACCTTCAGGATGTAATAAATATCCACCCATTGGTGGGAAACGCGATAAGGGATTAGAAGGTTACGCGGCGAACATTCGAAGATCGACTTAGTCCGATTTAGTCGATAAATGTACTGGCATTTGGTGATCAGCTAACAATCAACTGCCAAATAATGGAAGACAGAAACCAAACAAAACATTCTTCTACTTGGTACGTTTTGACTATTTAGGATTTGTCTTCGAGTTTGAATATTGTTGCGAGCTCGCACCGGCGCCGGCCAAATGGGCTGCCGGCGTCGCAAGGTCAACGACCTGTGGAAGGCTAAGGGACCGTTCTCGAACATTCGAGAACCTCCCCATTCGTCCCAGAACGTTCTCGGCGAGGCAGCAGGTATAAAACAGACCCACGAGCGCCGCCCAGTTCAGTTCGGAGTCTGAGTATAGACGCTTTGTGTCATAAATCGTGCCGTGTTATAAATAGTGCGACAACCGCGTAACTGTGAATTGTGATTGTGTCGTTGTGTAAGTGCGCGAATGTAAACAGTGTATGTACTCAAGTGAACAATTGTAATAAATTATTTACGGAGAATATAAATCGTTACAATATGTTTGCTCTACCTTGCATACCTACCTGAAGTTCACCATCCACTGAAATATTGAGGAGTGTTAAGTTTTCTCTTTCCAACAACCTTGACCAGCTTGAACGACTGAGTTGAAGAAGGTTTCATTCTGAAAGCATAAAATTTATGCTTTTAATGCAAAGGGTTGTCCTAGAAAGAGTAACACGGAGTGGAGTCCTACTGAGAAGTGACTGTTACTCATTCATATATTACTTCCCGAACTGTATAACAGCGGAGCAAAAGCATGGTTTTTTAAATTTTCTAAATTTAAAAATCAAGGACTGATCAGAAGCAAGAGAATAGGAGGTTATGCAAGGCAGAAATGATTAGGTGGGCGTTTGAAAGTTAGGTACCTAGATTGTTCTTGATATGTATGAACCCAGCTTTAGACTGAATGTTTTCATTTAGGTATTATCTTATTTTATTTATTTTGTTCATCTCCTGCAGAATCAGAGGCTGTTACTGTTGCTTTTTCAAAGGAATCCAATTTGAACTAAAAACCCTTGTCCCTTCGTCGAACGGTATACAATAATAACGAACCCAATTAGAGAAAATACAGTTGAAGCCTTGTTTATTTTATATAATAACGAAGCCCATTGGAGACCCACCTGCTTTGTCCTGGTTACGAGTAAGATTATTATTGCAATTTGATCTGTGTCGACAACACGTATGGGCTAAAAAAAGCTCTTATCTGCTTCTTTAATTACGCCACGACATATTATGGGTTTTTTGTTTTCGAAGCCGAGGAGACGAGAGCCCGAGTGCGTGGCTCTCGCCGCCAGATGGACCCGAAAATGAATTGGAGGACAAGTTGAACCCTTCGGGATAATTGCACGTTTGCTCGCGTTTATTCCTTAGTCTTTTCAAGAAAGAGGTATCTGAATATTGAGGGGCTAGGGACCACCCTCGAAAAGAGGTCCTGTCAACCCTCTTGATGTATGAAAATGCTACGCGTGCATCGTACAGGCGAGTCACCGAACGTATCATCTGCGGTCGAACCATTTGAATGTTCCACCTGTGCCGTGCAATTGAACTGTTCATGTTGACGTACCAATTACCCGCCTGCTCTTATTTGAATCGAGACGGCTGCGCTGTCATAATAAACCATAAGTATGAAGATTATTCACTCGGATGAACGAGCAAAGATGGTTTTCATTCTCGTTGTCAGTTGGATTTACTTAGATACTTTTTCAAAGATGTATTTTTTGTTCTAAGAGTTCCAAGTGTTCTGTGCTCTGCAGTAAAATACAAAAATAATATGTTGTTTGGTGAGAGTTCTCCAACAGGATTCTGGGCAAAACAGCGAATAAACTCCACTTCTTCATGAGGATGGTAACGTGGTGGAAATGCGTTCTCCATAATATAGACATGATATTTCATTGAGGTACTAACATATATAGGCCAAAAAAATCTACTAAATTAGGTTTACAGGGAATAGGGAAATCAGCTGGTGGAGAGACTTGTGTAAGGAGGAAGGTCCGTCGACGTCCCTTTCCTTACCTATGGCTAAAGAGAAGAGTCCCCCATCCCCACAAATGCTACTTGATATTTCATTATATTTGCACTCAGAGATAAGATACCTATCGCGTGATTCAAAAGCTAGCGAAAAGTGCTTAGCGCTTGTGTTCTCGACGATTTCGCGATAAATGTCTGTTATCGGTGAGCAATTTTTTTGTTTGTTCTGGCGGGAGCAATTTCAGTTTTTTTTCTCCAGCCCACCAACTGCCTTGAGATTCTTTTCGCCTCCAGCCTCGCGCAATCACCTCAGTGAAGACCATCACAAGTGCGTTTACCATCGAAGGTGGGCAATTTATCAGACTTCTCCGGCTTGGACATTCCTGTGTCGCCAGAAGGAAGTGCTCTTCCCACGATGCTGCCGTCCAGCTCGTTGACCTCGAATGCCATTTGACCAGACGTTTTCAGATCACACTTGACGAGGCTTTGTACCTTCATAAAAGAATTTAGGAGTATTGGATGTGACTAAGATAACGGTTCCCTTTTGTTATGAATTTTCCATCTAGCGTTTGGATCTTGGACATTCGGTGTGGTTTTTTCCTTCAGCCGTCAACTAGGTGCCTGTTTCGAAAGGCGCACACAGTTCTGATTAATTTTTGAACTAAAAATTATTTGGTACATCAAAAACTTCAGTGAATTTTGGTTGATCTCTTCCCTGTATTTTTCTTATATTATGATATCAATACAAAATATTGATAGATTGATGTTCGATACCCCTCCTATTTTGGGCACGATATGATCGAAAATGCTTTTGATTTGCGAGTATCCAACCCAAAGCAGCCACTCATCCCTCACATTTCCGTTCGCAGCACGGATAAGAGGGGGGGGAGGGGGTTGTGGATGTGATGGATTGATGGCCGCTGGCCTGACCCCACCTCACCGCGGGGTCGACTCCGACTCAATGGCTACCGCTCGCGCTCGTGAGGGCCGCCGGTTATCGCCTTCGTATCTCCTCCCGCTCCGCCCCCGCACACCCCTGTCTCTATGCAGCGCGCTGTCATCTCCTCCCGTCCGCCTCCGTATACCCCCGTCTCTTAGCTGCGCGTTCTGTTATCTCCATCCCCCACAGAGGAGACACAAGCAGAAAACTGCGCATAGAAGAAACCTTGGTTAACAGTATTGCGCGTGCGCGGGGACTTGGATTAGGCCTTTATGAAGATTTACCCGTTTAGCTCTCAGCGAACTCATTAGGTTTATTATTTTTATTGTTGGGCGGATGCTAGAGAGGCAATATTTGGGCTACAAGCCCCAAGCTCAGAAGCTGGTTGGCTCATGGTGCTTCCAATGACTAGACTAAGATACCAATAAAACACTACTCCAAGTTTTTAGTTTGTACGTTTACTCTTACGTACAAACTAAGAAGTCCCTTATTCATGTTACTGCAGCAAGCTACCTTCAACGGAGTAAGAGCCTCAAACAGGACTGCGGTTCGACAACCCATGAAGTCAAATATATTAAGGGATGTTTTTTGGAAGAGCTCATTCGGGAGCGTCTGCACAGTTATTTCCACCCCCTCGAGGGAGAACTTGCTTTCAATTTATTCAAAGATCATAGTGATTGGGAACTGATTGAAGGATCATTGACATACAGGTGACTAAGCAGTCTTATACAAACCTACCGTTCCGTTGGTATCCTTGGCGTCTTCCAATCCTTACTTCTTATGTAAATGTCTCGCAGAGGGGCAACCTATCGCAAGTTATCGCAGGTTTTTCCACGTACCGAGGGACATCGATTGGTATTTAGAAGGGACTTCGTTCCAGTTAGGTGGGACCATAGGTACCACCTCATTGTCACTATTTCCGACAAAAATTACATTTCAAGCATTTTGCCTAGGACTCTTTAGGATTAATGCTTTGATGTAACTGCGGTCACAGAGGGTGGACATTGACATAAAGTCGGGTCATTATAATCCAACCGACTCATAAGTAGCGTTACTAAAGGATCATGCTGTAAACCTTCCATAGCAATTCCAGTTAAATTGTTTTTAAATCTTAAATGCAATCCTTCCATTGGTATAAGCGTGAGCGTCGAGTAGACGAACTACACGACTTCTAAGGATGTATTTTACCTGAAATATGAAGAAGTGTCATTACAATTCATCTCAGTACAAATACCCCATTTTCGTTTGATGCTCGGTAAACTAAGATGATGATGTTTTGCTGTTAGAGATGCTCCACGGTGGGGACCTGTCGTCTTCGATGGAGTCCCTTTCGTACGACAGCTCAGCGACGTCCCCTGGCGTCCCTCAGCAGCGAACCAAGAGGATGCGTACGTCTTTCAAACACCATCAACTCCGAACTATGAAGTCCTACTTCGCCATCAACCAGAACCCGGATGCCAAGGATCTCAAACAATTGGCTCAAAAAACGGGCCTCTCCAAAAGAGTATTACAGGTGAGTCAAGCAAAACTATTTGGAGGAGGAGAAATATGTGTTTTTGAGCACCCCTAATTTTCAAGCATCGTTTGCTTTATGCTACCTTTCTAAAGTTTTTCTTTTTGATTACATCAAATTTAATCGATACAAATCGTCGTCACAAATCGCAGAGGGCAATCATTCTCGAAGCCACCTTGTAACAACGATTATGAATCGCCTTCCGTTTAAAGGGGCAGTCTTATTTTAATTTCGGGTCGATTCGGATAAATAGGCCGCAAAGCAGGTTTCAGCTCGGCCCATTTGACCCTACAAGGGACCGTCTGTTTTCAAACAGGACTCGATCACTCTTTTGAATTCCCCTTTTTCTTCATTCCGAACGCGAGATTCCGCCAAGAGTTGACAGGCAGATCGTCAGTAATGGCGGGAGGCCTAGTGGGTTAACTGGGGCGGGGACCCTCATGAAAGTTTCACGAGACGACGAGAGAACGAGAAAACGAGGAGTTTCCAAGATAGAGCAGGTCTCTTGTTTTATTGAGTAGGATCGGATATTGCTATAGGATTTAGCACATCTCAACTTTCACTCCTTTACACATCAATCATCGGATATCTCCTCTCAAAGATTTCTAATAAACTCCTGTCTTCAGTCATCAATTTGTTCGGAGACAAGGGTTTCTAGGCTATATAGTTTATTCCCAACAAAACTACCTTCTTACAAGATCTACTCGATGATATAGGACTGCAACATAATAATAAAAATAAAGACTGCTCATTATTCACGATTCAGGGAAATTAACTAGTTTTTATTGTTCCAACGCATAGGAAATTTTGCTCATAGCCTCCGACGTGAACCTACTCAAACCTAACTCTTTTTTCAATTCTTATCACTAGAAATCCATTTAAATTCCGTTGTCCAAAATATAACTTTTACCATTGTCCTCCCTTGTTGCGCGATTATCGTGGCCTGAATGACTTGATCCACAACTAGGGCCAACTAGTCCAGATTTTTTCATTTCTTTCATCCTCTACATACAAATTGTTTGTTCATTTTTTTCCTAGATCAAAGACCAACTCTAGCAAAGTATATTTAGCTCGTCCATTTCAATAACCATCTCCTCTTTTTAAATTCCAATCCTGATTTAAAGTATCCACAGAGAGTAAGTGCTTCTACATGACAAGACGTGAGAAATATTACTTACAAAATAAACACTGATTATAGCATACTCGTAAAAAAAAAAAAAAAAAAAAAAATCAGGATATCACATTATTATTAAATTTAAATACTTGTTATCTAATTTAAATACTTGTTTTCATCTTCATAAATTACAATCTAAATAATCAACATTTAATAGATAGATTATTAACATTTAATTTTTCTTGCTCTGCTTTAGAAAAAACTTCAATACTTCCTTGGAGAAATCAAAGAAAATCTATGGAGCACTTTACAGTAAGTGACTCCTTGAGAAAGTATAAATTGTCTTGTGCAAAAACTCCGGTCTGAAGGCGCTTCCACGTCATGCTCAGGCACTCGACATTTTCTCTTGTTTTTCCCGCAATCTAATGCACTATCACTCGATCAGCAAGGAGTCGGATTGTGTTCACGGTTCAGGGGCTTCGTGGTTTCACGACCAAACCCTTAGACAGTGTTACGCCTCATGAATTCGACGTATTTCACTCAAACCTCACGTTGCTCGGAGGTCTTCATATCAGCGTGCGTCGGATGTAAGGGACATTCCTGGTGTCCAGCATATTAAATGAAGACGAGATAATACGCGTTGTTTCCACGATTTTTCATCTTGTGAAAAAAACTCGATGAAATACCTGAACGCGGTTACAATGTAAATCGAGTCTCACGTAAGCCGTGAATAATTCAAATTGAGTCCTCTAAAACTTGAATATTTATAGTTGGAGTAGATTACTGCTCTAGTTGGCATGCAGTCATCGTGCAAAGAACCTCCCTTTCTCCCACTTCAACTCATGAGTGGGTAGGTCCTTGATAGAACTCGAAACATTGGAATTCTAGGTTCTCTGAGCATAATCAAACGATCACTTATTGTGCTAGTGTCGTTATTACGTTATTATTTTGGTTTATTATTGTAATAATATGCCCTTGTCAGCGATCGATCAGCGAGAAACAATGTACTCCCCAAACATTCACCTCATGTTTTGAAATAGGTTCAGAATCCGAAAGGTTTGTCCGGGCCAAAAAAGGTCCCAATGTCCCGAGAATTCTAAAATTTTGATCGTAGCACTCAGCCAAAATGTTTATTGAACGTTAGCTTTGTAACATGGTGGCCCGTACAATGCTCCTAATATTACATTAATATCGCGGACCTAATTAGATAAAATTATGAATCGTACCAGTAGTTTCGGGTGGATGTCTTGTCTGACCTTTGCTAGGAATAGCCGTTGAAGTAAACCAACGTATAGGTCGCTTTTCTGATAGAAAAAGTCGCCGCCGAATACTCGAATCGATTTGATCTTTTGATTCCATCTTTTCCTAAGCGATTCGTGTAGGTGGAATAAAAGAACTCGATTCGATTTTAGGAAATAAATCTACGCATCTTCTTTATTTTATTTTACTGTTCGACGCGAAAAACCAAGGACCTTCGGAAGGCCCGGCATTCCGCTCGGAGTGTCCGGCCATGTATCAGCCAACCTCCTTGTTCTGTACGAAGCTCCGATAGCCATCTGGAAGTCGAGGGGTCGACCGGGGGTCTTGTATCGGGACACTACTGTCTTATATAGCAAGACCAGGGGGTTGCCCGCGGGGGTGGTTGGATTTATTGAACGGCTTTTGTCAATGTCTGCCACATCCGAGGGTTAGGGAATGGGCTCATTCATCAACTAGTGGAAGCTGCTGCCAAGGAACTGGTTCACCCTGAGGACGTTTTGATCTCCATGTGCCTTCAACAGAGTATTATTCCCCGCATATTCCATTACCCCGTCACTTGTAGGTCCGTGCGCGATTAGGAAGAAGGTGGTAATCATGTGGGTACCTGTAGACATTGTCATAGGCCAATGCTTTGCCGTTGAGGAAACCAGATGGCAGGCAACCTGTTTCTTCCAATATAACGGATACTTCGATTTTTATTGTAGGAATACTCTTGTTTCCTTTTCTTATTTCTCTCCAATATAACGTGATAAAATCGTGCATTGATGTAAATTCACCTAAAAATGTGCATAGGTAATTCAGTTTAAACCCGATCGTTCAACCGGAGGTAGGGTATGAGTAAAAATGTTTTTTTTTAAAGATGCGTGTAAAGTATCTAAATTTTCAACGCCGAACAATTGCCGTTCACCAGAAAGGGGTGCGTGAAGACTTGTAAGATTACGCTTTTCCACTCGAGCGAGATCCTACCTACATGAATGTAAAACTATTTTGCTATATCAATTCCACCTTTATTGGACATCCTGATCGTTACTCTCTAACTAAAGCACGAGCTTCAGTCACAAAATTCAAAAACATAAGTTGATTACTCAAGGAATAATAAACCCAAACCTCAGACCGCTCCCATCAAATATAATTTTGTCAGTTTTTTTTTTTTTTTTTTTTTTTTTTTTTACTGCATTCCCTCTCTCTCTAAATTTGGCCCGATCAGGCTGGAAAGTTTCGAGCCGTACGGCCGTTTGGCCGGAAACGGGTCTCTTACCAAAATTTCAGATTTTTAGAAAATTTTCTACAACCAAAGTCGGCGTGGAGGGCGGACGACGGACATTTGCTAATTTTTTTACCTTGAAACGTCCAGAAGAATTTTTTTGGCCGAATCGGAGAGATTGACTTTTGCATGAGAACGTAGGTTGATTATTCAAGGAATATATAACCAAAAACGCCGAACAAAGTCAACAACTAATCATACGAGTAAATACGGGTGATAGTGGTCAAGCATGCACAAATACGCCCGAAATCATTTTTCAAACCCGCTCATTTTTTTCTTCTTGCCTCTGACCACGGGCACTTCATATTATAAAATCGTTATTATTTAATACAATTTACATTTACACCTCCGGGGTGACAATTGTCTCGGGACGCTAACCTAATTGCTAAATAAGGTTCCCACTTCCGGCGCCGCCCTGAAACTCGCCCTTCGGCCGTCATTTGGTTTGTCGAACATTATACCTAGTGTTAAAGTCTAATTAGGCATTACTATAACTCTTAGGCGTTCTTAATTGTGACTAATTTCATAAAACTTCCTTTTCTGTGTTGGATATTTTGCTTCCACCGCCCTCAGGGTGGAATTCCATTCCAAGACACGGTGGAGTTTAACTAGATAGGTAATTTACTCTGAAGGATTAAATTAGTTATCTAATGAAGGATATTTAAGTTGATGCTGTTGCTTTTGTAATTTTTAATTTGAACGGGCCAAAATGTCGTGGTAGAAAGGCCTTTGTCTCTTCTACGTTTTCTCCACTAAAGGACTTTGTGTTTGATCCAAGTCGACGACAGCAATCCTACAATCCTTCAAATTAATGCGATCGTCCGAATGATTTTCGCAGGTGTGGTTTCAAAACGCCAGAGCTAAATGGAGGCGGAATTTGATGCGGCAGGAAGGCGTTGGAAGCGGGAACTGCCCTCAGCCACCGCTTATCGTCTCTGAAACCGTTACGTCACTGGAGGATCTTCATCATCAACAGGCTCTCGGTTTTACTGACATCTACTGATCAACGCCAGCCCTCGCTGGAAGTTCAGTGTGTTTCAATGGGAAAGAACGTTGTGACTCCAGCGCAGGCTCAGAAACCCTGAATGAGATGTTTCACTACGTTCTCTCGAGTATAAAACGGGAACCGATATAAATTTTGAGCTCAGTTTCCCCTAAACCAACCTGTATTCCCTTCAGTAAACGTACAAATTGTGTTGTAGGTCTAGTAGAAATATTTACATTAATTAAAAAATCAACGACGAAAAGAGGGTGTTCTCGCGAGAAAGTAAAAATCTTGTTATTCTACAAGAAATTATAATATTAATTTCGACTGTGA
Organism: Cyrtorhinus lividipennis; assembly: GCA_019603395.1. Classification (NCBI taxonomy): domain Eukaryota; kingdom Metazoa; phylum Arthropoda; class Insecta; order Hemiptera; family Miridae; genus Cyrtorhinus; species Cyrtorhinus lividipennis. Next base: position 32,909,600 of record CM033999.1, read on the forward strand.
TCCCCTCATTGAAGAAGATATCGCATCTACAGACGTGCAATTTTATCCGACTGAATAACGATATTTCCAAAACGACAAACATAATTGCTGATGGATTTTGATTATTCTTTTAAAGAGCATTCAAGCCAGTTCTAACAATCCAACTGGTTCAACGATTAATGGATAGACCTTCCAAACGCAGAACCCTGGAGAACAGGGACCAAATAATTCTGTACTGGGCAGTATTTTGGGAAAAGACGTCTCAGCTGGGCTCTATAGTGCTGAGCATCTTTCGAGTAATAAGCGCAGAATCTAACAAGATGACCTTAATTAGTTCAAATAGATGCTGTATAAACCTTTGTGGGATGATATGTTAACTGCTGTGATTATCATTATTCATTCATATTTTTTCTTCATATTTATAAATAAATTTTAACAATACCTAAATATTCAACTCACTCTGAATTTGAAGATAGCAAAGAGGTGTTCGGAAGTGAATATTATTTACACTTTTCTTTTTTAAGTTTATTTTAGATTAATTAGTTAATTATAATTTACTGTTCTTCATTCATTATTCTCTCATGAGAGATGTGAAACCAAAGGCCATTTCTGGTGAAGTGCTAAAGCTTGAATAGTCACTCTGTAAAAAAGCTGTTTCCAGGCATATACCATATAAATATGCAGTTCGTGACATAACTGCACCGACTTGAGGTCAACAGTCTTATGACGAACTCAGGTCAAGTGATAAGAACGCTGTTCAATCCTTCACAGGGGTTGGTTATTCCTCAGACCAGCAGAATGGAGACTCATTCCTATCAATTCAGCGACCAACATTTAGAGAAAAAAGCTACTCCACACGCCTAGGTACCAGAAATCTTGGAAACACACATTCGAAATGGGTAGTCTAATGGGTTAAAACCCGACTTTTTCGTAAAGTTTTGTATTTGTTCTGTTGCATATTTCCGAATGTAATTCTACCATATTGATGTACCTACAGGAGAATCGGAAGCCAATTGGCCCAACCCTATAAAAGTGCCCATTTTCATCAATTTTGTGCAAAAAGTCCTAGTACCGATCAATCAGAATGATTTTGATTGCAATCAAAATAGCTACCTTGCCAGAGTACTCAGAGCAATGAGGATAGAACTTGTATAAAGAGCAGAGAGATGAAATGTTATTGTCCTGTTTTGTTTCACTTCTTACTCCATTTGACAGGGTTTCTTGAATTTTTAAAGGCCACCGGTTCGACAGTAGGTTAGCTGGTTGGTTCGGGGTTTGGTCGGTCATCTAGTTGGCTCTGAAAAAAAAAAAAAAAATTTTTGTGAGAAACTGAAATTTTTAGAAAGAGGCAAAAAATTCGACAGGTTTTCTCGAACGAAACCAAAAGTATTTACTTGGCACGCAGTCATCAAGTTGTAAATAAACTCTAGTCTGGGAAGAGCAGCTCTGATATCGTTACAGAGACTACATATCACTGCTGTAGAATGATTAATGTTGTTATAAAAATACACTGGTAGATGAACAATAATATGAAGTTAAGTTCTTACAAAGTAGAAAATAAATTCGTTTGGAGTTTAGTCCCATTCTTGGTGTGGAAAACATTAACCATTATGTCATTACCATGTACCTTTGTATAGGTGTTAGTTCCTACATGTCCGTTACCTTTGTAGATTTATAAGCTTCCAAAGAATAATTCGGTGAGATAGGATAGATGGATGGATTCATTTATGAATGTATGTTCGAAGTATGATTGAAATAAAGTATTTGTAACCCTCGGGATTTGGTTTCTCAAGGCTAATTGCCTTCCCGTTTCCACTTATCACATGGGGTTGATTTTGACCCCTTTATCATATGACAAGAAACTTGAGAACTGAAGCCAAACATGAATTTTACCGTGTCAAAGGGTGTGAACTTGAATGAGCCAAGAGAGCGTGTGACCTGACCGTGGAAACAGCTTATTGAGCTACTCTGAAGAAGCTGAGGGTCATTTGTTCGAGTTGTCTTGAGTTGGGAAGATCCTTCGTCGATAAAGCGGCCTCGAATCAGGGTGGGTTTTAGAGGGATGAGGGCCAATTAACCAAGTGCTCGAAACCCTTGAATAGCAAGAGGTAACCACTGAACAACCCTCGACTCTTCGAATAGTGTTTGTCTTCGAACAAAGTGCACCTACAATGAATGCGTGCTGTCAGATTTTCCTACCAGTTGGGTTGTGAGCTTAGGAGGGTTAGAGTTTAGTAATTTCAATTTCCAATTTTTTACACAAAATTTCTTATTACACATTCATATTATTACAAAAGCAAGTAAATATGGAGAGCGAATATGGACATTTGTCTAGAACTTGAGATTCGAGTGGCTGTAGCACAGACTGTTGGAAATTTCAGATGGCAGCATGATCAACTCGTTCTACAAAGAAAATCAGCCGACTGTACGTCTGGGGCAGGAGAAGACTACGGGAAGGCACATTTTGGGGTTAATTTACGGATGATTAATGATTATCTGCAGACACAAATTCATGGATTTTATACTTGACCTTGGCTCTGTTTATCATCTAGTCTCAGACTAAAATGAGGAGAAGAGCGAAATGGTTTCCCGTTATCTACAGTCCTTTCTGAAACTAAATCGAAAATTTCGTACTGTAAAAGTAAGTTTCGTGTTACTCTGTCATAAATGGACACCCTTTAAATTTTGTCGATTGCGTTTATTAGGTTATCCAAGTTGTAATCGTTAGTCAAACTTTAGCAATTTTTTCCATCATGACAAAAATAGGATTTCTCATTTTAACCTTATCGTCAAAACAGCCTCTCCATGTCGAAATTACGGTAAAATACAATTTCTCGGAACATCACAAATTTACAATTAATTGGGAACTCATGTGGGTACGGTAAAAGTATATTATTAAATAAAAACGCAAAATTCTATCCTAGTCTTGAATACTAATACCATTGCCATACTTTGGAATTGCTACAAAACATGCAATGAAGTTGATTTACAAGTAATTTTAATACTGACACTATAAATTATTGTTCGGCTTAAATGGGTTTAATAGTAGTTAAGATGAAATGGTAATTTCTGATTTGCCACGATTACGATTCAACAAGCTGTAATAATCAAAATTAAAATTGAATCACTACTTTTAATAAGATGTATCCTTTTGCATTATTTACTTGCATGCCAGAAGTCGATCTCTGATTTGACCAGAATGAGGCATTCCATGTTTTGATGCCTAAATTCAAAAAAACAAAATATCCGTCCACGCTTAGGAATAGCGTTTTTCAAATACTTGGACTTATTTTCAGTGACGCCTTTGTGGTTATAGTGTTGTCCTTAAAACATTTCAGCCAATCACCAAAAACGCAGAGATGGTAACAAAAGGGCAGGGTATCTTTAGACCATATTTCCTGAAAAACCTATAACCTCCGAGAAACCTATAACTTTTGATTTGATTGAATTGAGCGTTGAATTCAATCGCATTCAAACATCAGCCCCAACGCAGAAAGCGTGCCAGTTACGAAAGATGTCTTCATCGATCGGGCTCCAAACCCACTCCACTCCAAACCCCTCACTTGTAAGAAAACAAATTAAATAAGAACTAAATCCCCGTTACGAGATGGTCGACGACGATAGGGAATAATGGAGCAATTCCCTTGCATGGCCACACCTCAACTTGGCTCGCCGCCGCAAACCCGAGTTCAACTCTAATTGCGGCTCAGGCTAATTGTTTTACAATCAAACCTTCAACTCGCACTGCTTCCGCTTCTTCTTTCCACTGTTTCGCTAGAATTACTTGTCTAAAACGATCCACGCGCATCGGATTTTTTTCTTTCTTAAGAAAGGAATTCATTGAGCGAATTCTCACAATTATGCCTACCTGATTGCAATTCGGATTAGTGAATTCTCTTTTTATCCATAACTAATGATACAAAATTAAATTTTGTTCTTGTTTATTGTGAGTGAAGTCTGATAGAATGTTATCCTTAATCACATTGGGGAAACTTCCAAACGTTCAGACTTCACTTCCTGTGAAACTGAAGGGGTTATGGATAGTAGCAAAATTTCAGTTTACACTGCCGAAAAATAAGTGCCACATACGAGTATGTTACACACTTAACACTTGTAGTTGAGAACGTTAATAAAACTTACCATCTGCTCCAAGAGAAATGATAAATGAATAATCTCTCGTCTAGTATCATTCTCCTCCGATCAACATGATATATGTAGCTACACTTTCTTGCTTGAATTTTCCATTATGTGCGCGATGTGAGACTCGTCTTTTCAAATAAAACATCCTTCGAGTGCTGCGAGTGCCGACGCTCAAAAAAAGACATGCTGAATAAGAATCGGCTGGAATCCTAACGTAGAAAATAAATTCCGGGTCGGTAGGAAGGATTGGACGAAGAGAAGGGTGGAACCCTGGAATTTTATTGGCAACCATATTTGTATGGGGGAAAAAAATGGGAGAAATAAAACAAAAAGACCGAATAAAAGAAGAGTTGTGAGGAAGCCGCGGGTTGTGGCCTGAGCTGGAATGTCGTTCGGGTTGGAAGAAATGGTCGGGCGTCAAGCAGTGCCAGAAGGATCCTGAGGCGATACGATATCACTGGAGGACCCGGGAAGGAGGAGCTAATGCGCTAAACACAGATAGACAGTAGCTGTAGCACATTAGAGGTTTTATCTTTCAAGAAAGCAAAACTCCTTCGTGGGACGGTGTTCGAGGAGGGAAAGGTATTCCATTAGAGGCGGCAGGGAGAAGAGTTTGTAACCCGGGAGTGGTAGCCAGCGTTGGAGGGGACCTGGCCATCTTGGAAGTCACCTCGGGAAGAACACTGGGAGCATTGTCTCGAGGCAGAGGCCATTGTATTCAGAACAGGAGGATCCTCGTTGTATCAAACAAGGTTTTTTTGCATCCGGTGACGATACACAAAAAGATGAATTGGCTACATGACCTCTGCTGTGCTGAGCTTTGTCCAATCTTAACTGCAGGTCATTCGTTTAGTATCCCCGACGTGGGTTCCAACATACAAGCAGACTCCACTGAACACATCTGATCAACAGGCACCATCGGATCGTTGGATGGTCCAAAATACTGTCCGAATTGCCAACCAAATGAAATCTAATGGAAATTCTCAAGGTTATAAAAATATAATCATAATCATAATGTAAGTCATTATCATGTTTGAGGCTATTAAGCTTTTTGTCTACTTTCCGCTTTTGATTGGTTATTCCTTGAACATTAAATTGTATTCTAACCATCTCTCATTCAAAGTTAGCTATGAAATCTACGGTTTTGTTGGAGAAAAGGGGATATATTTTGCTCACTTTCCTTCTCTTTATGGTTCTACATCCTATTGGCGTTTTGATGGAAAATGAACTTGAGCTGATTACGATCCGAAAACTTGATGATTCAGGTCTCAACAATAGTCTCCTCAAAAATGGGTGTGGACTAAAATCAAGGACTAAATTATAATTGTTGCAAACTTGCCGAAAACTTTAATTTTTATTAGACTTTCAAAATTGCCTTTTTTAACCGAGTGCTCGCAATCGCGAACCACTAGCGTTATTTCACTAATTCAATGAGCGTTTACTGCCGTTTTAGCTCCTGTTTAAGGAAACTATCGATCCCACCAAGTTAAACGTTAACCCATGTAATAACCCGAGCCTGCCCCTGATTTCAAATATTATTTTTCAAGTGTTGTTCAACTTCAGACGCCGACTATTACTTTGATGGTTATTGTTGATGATGTCGATAAAATTCTTTAAGGTGGATATGAGCTACATTTTGAAGCCCTATTTTTTTATGTAGGTAGTGCTACTTATGTAGTGACGCTAATATGTTCATTGTTGTCTTAGGCAGCGTGGAATGCTGCGTAGTGCTTAGGACATCTGAGAGGTGACGCGGTTTTCTGCAGTCAGAACATTTCAAGCTGCAAGCAGTGGAGTCTCTTTTATAGAATGAATAGGGTCCTTTTCCTCAAATCAGATGCTACATGTTGTATTATGTTCTCTTGGTATGCTGTTGTGATGTGAAATATATTGTGATCCCCTTCCAAAGCGCGCCCTAGAAATACCCATTTGCCTGAAAAAAATGTTTTTCCTTTGTCCATTTTCCCCTTTGTTCTTAGTGAAAGCAAGTTCTCCTAGCGATAAATTTCGCTGAGCTCTGCGACCCGTCCAAGTGACAACCCAAGAGAGCGACTGTCGAGAGTTGAGTTGAGAAGGGTGGACAGTAGACAGCTGGGTTACGTGACGTAAATAGGAAAACTTGTCTAGCCGTTTGCAATTACTCCCTTAGTAAATTCATGCTGCTCAGTTGACCAGACTGGCGCCTCTCCGCAGTCCTGCGGTGAATACACAAGTTTACTATGAAGAATAGTGGATGTCGTCATTGACCTGCTAATTATTATTATCATAACCGAGAGTTCTATATTTCATCTTCTAAATGTTACATGCATGTATTGGGAAATGAATAGTATGAAATTGATACGCAAGAACGATGTACTATCTCACCGCGGTTGTAATGAATACAATCCACATCATAGATTCTATTAGATTAGATGCGACTGATGAAAATTATGACGTGAGAACTGGACTGAAATGAAAATGTGTGTACTTCATGTCTCATTCTCCTCTACAAGACGAGGCCTGCAGTCTGCGATGCACTTGGAAGAAACATACAAAGCTCACATCACCAGATGCTAATGAGCAGCACTATCGGACCCAATGTTTCCTATTTCCGTGTTCAACCTTTTGAGAAACGAACCCTTCAATCCGCTTGTTTCCAGTCAACTGTCACAGGAGCCATGTTCAAACAACAAAATTAGCTCCTTAGCTTTTTCCTTCTGGGTAGGTACTTTTTTGCCCGACAGATAAAACACCTTGTTAGGATCTGTTGACTTTCCCCCGGCCCGTTCAAATCCCCTATGTTTTATTTCTCGCTACAACAACCGAAACAACTTCTCAGTTATTTATAAATGCGTTTTTCGCCACACAAGAATCAATAGCGATCGTTATACAGACGACATTTTATATAAAGTAAGGCGATATTTCAGATTCATCTTAAATAAAACACTGTAAATGATGCTATAATGTCGTTCTCGATCTCATTAGTGTGGGAAGGGAAGAGCGTACCTTAGAAGACTACCAACCAAGTAAATATTCATTTATAAACATATTTGTCCCATATCGTCCACACGTATTGGACTCCTCTTCGTTTGCGGTGATCGAACTGAAAACGTATTACAATTTTAAAATCCTTTTTTCAGGAGTATATATTATTTTTTTAAATACATATCCTGTCTACTAACGCATAATAAAAACTTTTTTTTTTAATAACTAATTTGTGGGTGTTTACCCCAATTGGATTAAGAAGTCAAATTTATGGTTGACGGTGAAATATCATTAGCAATTTTGTTTAAAAAATGGGTGTTGAAGACATGCTTATCAATGAAATAAGCACATAAATGAATTACTTGAGATCAAATTGCGGTCGTACGTACAACGTCGAAGATTGTTCGTTTGATATTCGGCTCGGTGACCATAAAGTCTTGAGATCAACGTCACAAGGTGCAATGCCGATAGACCGGGACATTCTAGAGCTGAGTCCACTTTTCCCGAGAAGGTCACAATGTTCGGTCCGTTTCAACCCTCTGCCGGCTCCGAGTTATTTATTGTTCCTCGAGAATGGCGCTGCGAGAAGAGGATCACAAAGGGAAAACGGGTATCGTCCTCCGGCGAAAATTGCCACTTCTTCAGCAGAAGAAGGAAGAGAAAGAGAACGGGGGAGAAGAGGAAGGAATGGGTACTCGGACGGGGTAATCGTGGGTAAATATGAAAGGAAGGCCTGTTTGGGTGAGGGGATGCCATCTTGGGGGCCGCTGGTATTTCTACTGCGAGGGATTCCAAGGCAGAAGAAAAAGGGAACAGCTCCTTGAAACTTGCGGTTACGTCACCCGCCTCCTGGACACTGTCCTCCGATCCACTTTTTCTTCTGGAACGGCGACCTCTGTCTTCCTCGGGGCCTCTTTTCCTCTGCTGCCGGAGTGATTTTTGAAAAATTCATCAGCGCCTTCTGCACTTTTATGTATGGCGTCTTAGTGCGATAAAGAACGAGCTGACGCAGAGTCCATAAAATCATACAACAAAATTCACCCATAGTGGAAAAACAAGAAAATTTAGGCTGCGTAGAAATGCATTTTAGCGAGAGATGATCCAAATCTCGCAATTTAATTCAATTTTTTCCCATCTTTTTTTGAAAATTCACCAAATTTATTAAACAGCAGTGTGATTTAGGCTTATAGGTATCTTCAGCTAAGATACATTACTTAGCCTATAATATTATTCTGAGAACTGTTTTCATTGTTTTAGCATTAGCAAACTAATTCATGTGGTTCGTGCGTTCAAGCCTTTTGAGGAGATCGTTGACGTCAAGAAGTCAAACAGCCTCTTCGTTGACATGATCTTGTAGCCTTTGGAGATGGGCATCTACTTGAAGCCTGATGGTTTCGTTTACTGTGTCGACTTATAGATCATGATGTAACTCGTCGTTTCTGACCGGTTCCATATTCTTTGTATCATCTCTCGATTGGTACTTCATTTTCATTACGTAAGTACTTATTCGCACGTATTTGTTTATTCTTCGAATAGTAAATATTATAGGCTTCCACTATGCATTGATTGGGACCTCGTAACTTGATTATGGGCGTCAGTGGAACAACAAATCTGGCTGTAACTTTACTAAAAACAGTTACAGAATATTTTTTGTTAAAACATTTATTTCGAAATAATACGCTCTTGTATTTGCACGGTTTCTCAAGCAAGTTTTTCACAAACTTCAAAGTTTTAGGTGTGAAAGGATTCAAAACCCGACTCAAATAGTAGGTACCTATCATGGTTTTGTATCTGTCAGTCGGTTCAGGTTTCCTTGTAACAGCTACCGTGCGCTCAATTTTAATCCTATTAACTTCAAAATTTCTAAGATGATGTGGGTTAGTCATTAGACGTGTAATATGGGGGGTCCCATATAAATTGCATTATGATTGAATCAACCAGCTCAGCAATTGAAAAATTGTCTCGCTATGAATTCATGTTTGACTAATCCGGAAATTCTTTTTGAACCAGTAGATTTATTGATTTGATTAATTGATCAAACCTCAAAACTGTTGATGTTTTTTCCAAAAATTTCAACGTCCCGGTATCGTTCACTGAATACGCGCATTTGAAATGAAGTCCGTTAGCCCACAGGTAAAATTCGTTGAATTCTGAAAGACTGGGCGAAGGAGAAAACCTGTTCAGCCGTAATTAACACGACAACTGGGATGTAAATACCATCCAAGGAGCTTGGGAGTTTATCGGAGGCGAGTTCCCTTTTACAATTGCACTATTTCTAACTCCGGTTCCCCAGGCCAGTAATTAGCTTCAGTGTTAAAATGCAGTTTGTTTTCCACGGTTGGGAGATGTTCGACCAATTTGTTTACCAAAGCGGCTCCAAACGAAGGTCTGTATACCCCACGCGAATATATTCTCAGCCTAGGCAACGTGATAACGTAAATGTTCGGCATTCAGGAAGGTATGTGGAGAACCACTGCGTAAAACTCATCTCCCGGCAATTTGTCCAAGTATAATATCTAACTTAAGTTTCCAAATGGCAATGGAATCATTGAGCCGCATCTGAAAACGCGGTTATTACTACGTACATTATTCCCAAGGGTTATGACTGACAATAAAGACAATTCATCCTCTCTGAAAAGAACCCCTGAATTTTTGTATTCGTACCAAGTCCACTAACGGCCCGGTTATGGTGGAGCAAGGTGAGCATCTCGTGTAATGTATCACGGGCCTTTTCTGAACGGTTCTATTTTGGCGAAGAATGTATTCACCAATGAATTCTCCTGCATTATTTAAAGCTTCTGGCCAAGATTGTGCTGAGCATTTCCTCATTTCCATTCATTCAACCCCACCTCATAAATACGGCAAAAGCGGGGAGAGTTCGAGCTTCTACATAGACAAAGAAGGATGCGAGCAGAATATCTAAATAGAGATACATTGACAAGGAGGAGTACCTTGCTACCAGGAGGTTATTGTACTGTCCGTCCGTCTGTCCAGAAGTACTCGGGTCGCCATTAGAGGGTCACTTCCTTCGATGACAGCGCCCTCTGTCTTCAGCTCTAGGCTTCGAAGATAACTATCGGAACCGCTTTGCATGCGCCCCTCCTCCCATGTACGGGCTTGAATTATTCCTTCGCCCGCACAATGAACAATGGAACCCCACCACTGACTCCGAAGGCTCCCGCCTGAATTTTATTTGAAAGTCAAAATACAGAAAATAAATATTATTTGAACAATAAAGACTCGATTCGTGGGTTTTTATTCATAACCCCCACCCCCTCGAGGCTCCGTTGATTCTCTTTATTCAAATGCTCGGTACGATCCGACCTCCTGTAAGCGTTTTGAGTCTTCTTTGTTTTAGGACTTGCATAATTGACGTTATACCACGCGCAACCGAGACAATAGTACAGGGCGAAGAACCATTTTATATTACTTCCCATTTGCATATAAGTGTATTCCCAGTTATCGATCTGGTATGTTGAAGTTGCTCGTGTTGTCATTGTGAGGATTGAAGCATTTTATTCTATCGGTTCGTAGAAAGAAAAGGATACTAAGATCGGATAACTCTTTTTAACCCTATAGGCAAAAAGTATAATGAGGACATCACATCTAGGATCATTTTTAAAGAACAATAAATTAAAATATTTTATGGTTTTTCTAGCTGTCACCTTACCTAGCCGGGAAACAAAAAAAACTTCGCAACATTGAAAAATCAAACAGTTAAATTGTTTCGCAACCAGATATCAACCTATCCACCCCCGGCGTTCGCGCAACAGACGTGGGTAGGCAAGATTTATGTGATATTTTCTTCTGGTCACGCTGTACTCCCTAATAGGATAATTTGTAAGTGGACAACAAATTCCACAGTATTTGCACACGAGGTGTCGTCTGATCAACATCACCCCGATATACCATTGATTAATTTACAATTATTATAAGTATTGCAATATTCATTATTATTGAGCTATCACGATTGTGTTATGCGATTTTCCTCATCTGCGAGTGTAAATTACCCATTAGTAGTTTAGCTATCTACTAATGACAAGACATCGATTTTGAGGGGAAATAAGGTTATTTTTCACCGTTCCTGTTGGTTCTACTGGTAATGAATGATTCTGGCTCAATACTGCAATAAATGACTTCACAATAGGTAGTTCAGGAAATTCAACATCAAATCCTAGCTTACGAAAATTCGATTCTCGTTAATTTTTCAATGTGGTAATGATTTCATACTAGTGTAAAGGTCCATACAATTGGTTCGTTTTCGTTTCGTCATGAGAACAAAAACAATTCCACTAATGTCGTCCCTTTTTCGACTCATTTCAAACCTAGAACGTAGTACTATATTATATTATTCTTCTCTATTCGATTTTAGGTTTCCCATCCTGAATCCATTTCATTGAGATCACTCTAGCTGCATACGTTGAGTTTGCCCTCCGCTCTGACCAGTCTTGGAAGCGAAAGAAAAGGGCGCTGGTAGTCATAGAAGGAGTTCTGTTCTTGTTTTTATTCGATTCGCGAAGGTATCGAAGGCTCGCCAACAAGAACAAAAGGTTCCTTTGTGAATCCTCTTCCCCCCTCCACCGACTTCCTACCAAGGTTTCATCTTATTGCATGGAGGTTTCTTTCATGGAGGATCTTTCGTTTGTGCTCCCTATTCAGCATTGCTGAGCTTCCGTGAACTCTGATCAAGATACGAAGGCACTGCTGCGTTAACAATACTTAGGTAGTTTGTCATGATAAAAACTTGAAAGAAAAAAGTAACACATGAATACCTCCATGGTGGGCTTTGATTGTCGTTGTGCACTTCCAGCTACTCGTGATTTCTCTCCAACGAATGACTTCCAAAATCAGAATCCCTTTTCTGTCGGGCGTTTCATGTCGCACCCGTCGTGGAATACTGTCACATCTCAAAAAAATGCATTTTTCTGTTTGTGACGGCAGCGTCTAATTTGCTCGTAGAATAGAGCACCAAGCGCGGTCCAGTAGTTGGCCGCCGGTCAGCGGTACTTACAGTTTCGAGTTGAAGGGATTCGCCTGCTGCATTTGCTGCATACTGTTACATCTTTCACTCCAGTAATAACCTTGAACCCGTCTGGTCCTTTCCGCGATGTGACAGTAATTCCACGACGGGTGCGATGTGTACTTGTTCAAGTTGGATTTCGGTTGCATTGATCAATCGAAATATCCTTACTTCTATTAATGAACCGATTGAGACACAATTTTCAAGGGACATACGAAGTAATTCTTCAATAGTGCCACGCCAAAGTAGAAATTTCTTGGCATTGCCAGCCATTAGTAGAACATTAGGACATCTTATTCGTAAAGTGCTGCCCTTCTAAACGGACAGGAAGGAGATCTTCTTTCACAACAAAAGAGGAGTAGTAGACACAAGAATAGCATAGTATGTGCATACTCCCTCCTCAATGCCCCAAAAGCTCACGACTCATTATTGTGTCAATTCGACTGCAACTCATTTTACCTCCGACACGATCAAAAGACCCAATCGCAAACGTAGCGAAAGTCGTTCAGAAAGCAGGGAGATGATGTAAACCGTCGGGAAAGAAGTGAGGGAATTCTGAGAATCGTATCAGTCAGGCGTCTGAAAAAAATTACAGGCCTTTCCCCCTTGGACTTGACTTGCAAGACGACACAACACCTACCGTAGCCCAAAAATGTTGAGTAACACCCAGCGATTGTAGCTCACATTTTCAAGGCAGTGAATTAGCATAGAGGTGCATATCTTCGTTCAAGTTCTAACGGGGCTTTAATCGAATTTTGGCATAAATGAGTTTTCAATTACCGTTCATACCGAAGGAAAAGGCAACAAGACCGAAGTTTGTCTTCATCATAAGTAACACATTTCAATTAATTCTGATTCTTACTAATATGAATGATTTAAATTAGGAGATTTCAACTACTTGGTAATAACTGAAGAGGCACATAGGTGTCAAAAAACGTTCTACATCTCGAAAAAAGCCATAAAAATGAATCGGTATCTACTTGAAATATAAGGGATTTGGCTTGAGTCGTGACTTTAACTTCATGCCATGATCACTAGCAATACTTCCCTCACACATAATCAAGCTTGAGATGAAGAGCCATACTTGGCTCATCAATACAATTTCTTTTAGGGGCCCGGTTCCAAGATAGGAAACATTCAACATGACGCGCAAATCTATCCGCCACTATCACAACCACGAGGATGTTGGAAGCTCTATTTACTGAAACCTGATTACACTTGTCCCGTTGGAGCATTGAGCTCATAGGGTTGAGTTAAAATCTCTTGAATAATTAAAAAAAAAAAAAAAAAATAGTGAAATGAGTATTTTTAAAATACTGGGGTCATCTTTCTACTCCATAGTGCTTTCAAGATTCACTCCGCACCAACGCATGCTGTCGCTCGATCATCCATCCTTCAGGTTATGACTTGAGATGATGTTCGAATACGGAAACTCTCCCCCAATTCTGTGGAATGAGTAGCACCTCAATTCGTAGTTGAGGCGTGTGCGTGTTACTTCTGGTTAATTTAAAACTGGTTGTTCCCCGGACCACCTTGAACCTTCAACCATTGAATGAAGAATCCAGAAAGTGCTCAAATTTTTGAAATGACCCAGGTCTCATATATCACCCTATGCCCTATTTTCGTTGGCAAGCGTACCTAGTTCTAGAGAATTTCCCTATCCAAACAAAAATAAATCCATACTCAACCAGTTCCATCAACAATAATATACTGTAATAATACAACCATTTATCCATGAGCATTTTGAACAAAAACAACAAATAACAACATTAATATCTCTACTGGGTTGAGCCGTGTAGGTAGGCGTAGACGAAGACCTGGAAAATTTTGTTTAGTGAATCGATGGATGGAAAGTCAAGAACGTCGTAGTTGTCACCAGCAGTGTGCCAGACGGAAGGAAAGTGTACTGGGAAGACGTGGAGGACAGGAACCCCTGCAAAGAAACATGCAAATCAGACAGGACTATCAATCTGTACGTTACAGGGCGATAGGTAGAAACTACGACAAATCACTATTTTTCTTTGTGTGATTCGTCGTAGGATTTACAAAACAAAAACAGTAAATCTTGAACAACCTAGAAAAGTGCGATCCTTGTAAAAAATTGTTGAATACTTATGAACTTTAGTGAAATCCTTAAAAAATTAAGAAAGTTCTTCGAAGGTCCAAACCAATTCAGGAGCACCTCACATTTGCACTATGGTGGGGCAATGGTTGATTTTAACCTACATTAATTACGTTCTAAAATTTAAGAAGCTAAAACCCTCGATATCAAAAATTTTCGAGAATTGAGAGAATTTTCGAGGCTCGTTTGAGGCACATAAATATCTGAATTGAGGATCTTTCCACGTATATTTTTGCGCTCTAGTGGTTTCCCTTTGAAACAGAGTGGTTAGAAAAACATGCATTTCTCCATCATAATCTATTCACGTCTAATACTCGTGAATCATTGGAGAGGCTGTTTTCATGTACAGAATGACCAAGACAAACTTTGGTTCTGTTTGATCATCTTTTATCACTCACTTCTACTCAGGAATGGCTTGTGGTCGTCCTCGATAGCCATAAATGTCGACTTCTCAACGAAATGAAGTGGCTGGTTGGCAGGTAAGATCTTCAACGACCTCAATTTACTTTCAATCCGACTCATAAGCTGATGCCAATGCTGCGTGTTCCGGAAAAAGCTGTAAAATTGCTGGTTTTTCTCGCCGATCAAATCCAAGAGGACCAGCATATCCTGAACCACAATTAAAGGTTAGAGGGAGGGTACGGAGCAAGAGCATGTTCCAATATTAATGACTTTTATAACTCACGATTCGTTCCACTTCAGTGGCTGAAACCCCATCGCGACTGTACGATTGCTGGGACCATTTCGAAGCGAGATTGCGAGAACCGTAGAGGCTGTCGGTCGCACTCCAATCTTTGAAGGCCTCTTCACCATCAAAGAATATCATGGTTAATCCGACGGTCTGAAATGCACGAGATTCAGCTATGTATGTACATATGAAAATTTTACGTAATACCGAGAGTTGCAATGAAAGCAGAAAGTAATTCTTTCTTTCATCATGCACTTGTATTGCCCGTTTGTCCATCTTGGAGTTGATATGACTCGAGGCTGAAAAGTTCACTCGAGATGCTCGGATATTTACACAAAATATTTAGACGATAGAATAACATAATTTTATAGCATTCAGGTACGATAACGTAAAACTCATTTAATTAACAATCTTCCAAGTTTTAACCACAACAGATTTACATCATATGAATTGTACATTGATTTAAAATTGATTTTCAGCATTTAGCTATTGGAACTCCTGTAAAAACTGTACTTGGATTTTTTTCTTGTCAGGAATGCGAGTAAATTGGATAAATACTGTGAGGAGCAGATGAAAAAGGTGGGTTTACAGCGATTCCCCACATCGCCATAAACGGAATGGTACTGTCGCTCATCAAAGACAGTCTATGCTCACCTGGTTTTTCAAATACGGTTTCAATACTTTGGCCAAGTGCAGCAGCATCGCGCAGGGGACAGCCGAATCGGTTGCAGCCAAAAATTCGACGTTAGGTATATATTTCGAGTCGTAGTGACACGCGAGAACCAACTGCCGAGCCGGCGCTGGATCATTTCGAGCGATGATGTTTGCAAAATTCAAATCTCCGTGAGTCGGTGTACTCGCTTTGAATTCGTCCAGCTCTACCGTCCATCCGAACTGTATGAATTGGTCGACGATGAACTGCAAAGCAACACACGTTATAGGTACTTCAGAGTAACAAGAGTACTTTAGTGAGTTAACTCCAAGGTTATATAATAGGTAAGGTTTTTAATATACATTTGGCCCAATATTTTTAAGATATCTAACAAGATCCTTTTTGTTTCGAGAAATCGGCTTGGTATTTTCTTGACTTCTAACTGCATTCGAATTCAGCTATTGCCTGTTCCCTCTTGTGCAGCCTAGATTTTTGTAGTGTAGGGATAGGCACATCAGGGCAGAAACGGCGATATATTTTGGGGCAAACGCTTCAATGTAGTAGCACGTATACAATTTCAGATACACTGGGGATGTTATTGCATCTCAACGCATCCGTCAATCCTAGCCAAAAGCATATTAGCATCGAAGCGAGAGACTTATTCAGTTCTTCGCTGGATTTCGTTTGATATGATGCAATGAAAGTGTTCACAACATGAGGATAACTGGATTGTGGTGGAAGAGAGAAGAGAAACCACATGCTCCAGGGCTGGCCAACTTGATATGATTGCAATTTAGTGATGCCCAATCACGTTTACTTTGTGCTGTTAAGAGCTGTTCATCCAAGATTACTGGTCCAGACCAACTCTGAACTATTTGAAAGGAAGCATCAACAAACAGCGGCAATGAGAAGCAAACACTACTAAGCTGTTTCGGGGGAATTTTGGCATCAACGCTCTTGAATTGTTTTAAGCTTGCTGTTTGAACAAAGCACTTTTTTCACCGCGTCGATTGCGACAACGGGTGTCAATAGTAGAAGAATATGACGACGCTAGACTCTGACTGAACTCACCAATTGTCAAAAGTTTCAGATCGAAGGAAGGGCACTCTTATCACGATCTAAAGCGAGAGTTCAATAAGTCTGCAATTTTGGCAAAAGTTAGCATTGGTGCAATATAGACGGTTGTGAAATAAAGTTGAGAACGTCAAACTGACAATATACTGCGCAATGTAACATACAGTTGACACAATATTTATTAACCCTTTATTCAAATGGCCTGTGAGTTGGATATGTCCAACACTCATTACTATCTTTAACGTACCTCCCGAACTTTTGCGTGGCCAGGCGTTCCAACTATACGGGGAACCAAAATGTTGTCTAAGGCGTGCCTGAAGTACTTGTCATCTGTGAGCATAGCAATGTCTTTCAGCTCTCGATTCGACATGCTTTTCGAGTTGTGGAGTTTCTGAAATCATCAACAATAATCGACATCACTTAACGAAGAACAAAACTTGTAAGGCAAAAATAACTAGGGATTTCATGATGTAGCGGAAATTAAAGTACGAATAATGTGCCTTACCAACTATTCTATGGAAGACTCCTGGCCCCAGGGCAATATTTTATGTAAGTTAGAACTTGTTAGAACCTTCTGTGCAAGCCTCAGCCATGCAAATGGAGTAAATTCTTCGATGTCGTGTCATCTTTGAAGGAAGTCACCCCTATCCTTGGTTGAATAATGTCTACGTTTTTGACAGTTGGCAAGTCACTTTCGACGTTTGTTCTCCTCTGGAAGAAACCTCATCTTTGCCACATTTGACACCACAAAGGAACTCATCGGAAAGCTAATATTTACACGAAGTACATTCCACGAACTAGGTTGCCAAAATCACCCAACGCTTTTGCTGTTTTTGTTTCATTTTAATGGCAACACGATTATGAAACGCAATGAAAACTCAATCATCAATGAAGTTTTAATCATTCCCACCCAAGTGCTGTACCCGAGAACTGGCTGACAGGTTCGAAAATTTGACCCTCTGACAGAAATTTTATCTGTGCAATGTTTTGAATGCAAATTTGAAATTTATATCAATGCTACACTTCTAAAGCACCGCGAGAACAGGGTTTGGGGAATTGGTTGGTGTGGCGCATGTACACCATTATGCTGTTCCATGAAGTCGAGCTGTTTCCAACAGCTGTTCCACCATGACAGCACTTGAACTTCTGGTGGATGTAAAAGGAGGATGCCAACAGCCGACGTAGCTCATGACAATGGAGGTCATGCGAACGTGATGCTGGAGAAAGTGGCCGTTCACTCGAGAAGGAGCAGTCTAGAAGAATTCGAGGACCTTGGGAAATGCATAGTTTGGGTCGAGGTTGAATTGAGTAGTCCCAGCCAGATCTAAGCACAACCACCATCCAATGACACAAACTTGGTACCATAAAACAACACCCCAGGGCCTTTGAATGCGAACGTGACGTACCTGACGTTCCACACTTTGTCCCAAAAATCACGATAGCTTATGATTACGCTAAATAGCCTACTAATATGTATAATGCTTCACATACCCGTTCTTCTCGGAAATCCTGACCCCGTACCTGGGTCACGTAGCAGAAGGCGATCAGAAGTGATCCACGAATAACAGAGAAAATTGCACCCTTCATTCTAGGAGTATTGGTAGGAAATAATTTTGTTCAAACCCGCACAGGCGAACCAGCCGCTGACCTCGAATCTGAGTGTCACAAAACTTTGTTTAATGACATTGGGAAATCACACAATGAGTACTAGAAGGTGATATAACAAACAAAGCTAATTCACTGCGATTCTCTTTCATGAATTAATGAGGCAAGAGCTGTCAGTACTACTATTCTGCAGGTGCGAAATCATTAGCCAAACAGGAATGGGTTGGGAGACGGCCAGACGGGGTTACCTAATCGATGTGGGTACTTTGAAAACATCGATGTTCAAATCTAATTATCGATACATTAATAAAAACATTGACGCGTTTCCACGTTGAAATCGATTTTTTGCGCTGAATATGTTGAAAACATCGATGCATTCTCAAACATCGATACTCGTAGTTTTGAAGTTTGACATTCGGCATGTTTGTGGTTGCCTTTTACATAAGGGATGTTGTGATATAACTTACGCCAGGTTGCCTGACAGAACGTGGACGCCAAAAGAAATTCATCCGTTTTTACGGATTTTTTGGAATTGTCTTGAATAGCCGAACAGAAACGGTTTCGGTAAGAACGGCAATGTTCAAAATTCAAAAATATTGTATGTCAGCATATGTCCTGAGGGAACTCGCAAGGAAAATGGTCGCAAGCATCCTCATCGCTCATGACGGTGGACATTATTTTTAGAAACCTTCAATGTATGGACACATATTTGAGCTGTGTCTGTAGTACCAAGCAAGCTAAATACAAACCAATAAACGGGAAAAGATGAAGAAGAAAAAGAAAGCCGATTACCGGAGGTTGTTGTTGCCTTATCATCGTGTGAAGCCGTTTCGTTGGCTGGGTCTGTTTATTTATTTTTTGGAATTTTGGTCTTTCAGAAGATCGTAGGCAAAAGATGGAGACGGCTTCGTAACTTCCTAATTTATTGTTTTATTTTCACGTATTTCTTTACTTATTAAGTCCCCCATGGACGAAGAATACGAGGATGAGAGGACGTGGGGAGAGCAGGATTTGGGTGATGAGGTAAGATGTGTAGAATAATCATACATTTTTATTATAATTTGTGCTCGTAATTGTATTAGGATACTGTTCTATATCATCACCTTTAGCTAATGTAGAAATATTCTGCCCGAGCATCGTGTTTGTACACCTGTGCTCACTATGCGTTGGGTAGATATATTCATTTGTGATCCAGAGAACAATAATTAACGTTTTGTAGTACTACCTAGATCTCAAAATATTGTGTAGCAATCGGGGTTCGACATTTTCAGTCCGATGTCGGAGAAGAGGCAATGGATAATCCCCAGGAAGTTTTACGAGAGTGCTTGGAAAAATTCAGCACTCCTGACTACATCATGGAGCCAGGGATATTCTCACAATTGAAAAGGTAAACTCATTTCCTTCAGTGAATCAGACTCGCATTGTACTTCAATGGTTATCAACAATTGATCTGTTCTTTTTTAGGTATTTTCAAGCTGGTGGAAATCCAGAGCAAGTGATAGAACTTCTGTCACATAATTATAAAGCTGTCGCGCAGATGGCCAATCTCGTTGCCGAATGGCTTATCACCGGAGGTACAAAGTCTTCATTTCACAGAAAATTCTCTCTGAACTCACCTGTATGGTTGCCTATTACCGCCGGCTTTTATTCTTCCAGGTGTCAGAGTCAACAATGTTCAAGCAATGGTTGAGAACCATTTAAAAGAGATGATTCTCAAAACTTTTGACCCCAAGAAAGCCGATACAATTTTTACCGAAGAGGGAGAGGTTAGACTCGTTTTATGAAATTATGTGAATATATTTCACAGAGTATTGCCCGTTTTCTCTAAGTCCGAACATGATCACTTTTGTTATTCAGACCCCGGCTTGGCTGACGGAAATGATTGAGCATCCGACTTGGAGGTCTCTGATCTATAGATTAGCCGAAGAATATCCCGACTGCCTCATGCTTAACTTCACCATTAAAGTAGGTCTAGGTTCATAATCAATGCTCGTCAAATCACCGTCTTATCTAGGAAAAGACCTCTCAATGCCGATTTTCTTTCAGTTGATATCTGACGCTGGTTTTCAAGGCGAAATCACGAGTATATCGACTGCTGCTCAGCAAATAGAAGTTTTTTCAAGAGTACTGAAGACTGCCATTAGTGGATTCCTGACTACTAGCGACGATTGGCAAAAAAGCATCGAAGAATGTGCTGTAAGTTGGCGATCGTTTTCAACAAGTTACAAGTTTAAAAATAACTTATATTTTTCCATGGTCGACATAAGGTTCTGCCATTGTCCTTACGCTATATCTCTATGCCTCAGTCTCTGATGTCTTCATTCACTTGATGATTCACATTATTGCTCTATGGGAAGCAACAAAGAGCTCTGGCGTGGAAGAATATATTATATCTGAAATGAGAGCTTGAACTGGTCTAGAAAAAAGTAGTGGGGCAAAATGGTGAAAACCTGACTTTGTTTTCTCTAGAAAATGGTTTGCCACGGCCAGCACACGTATGTTTATAGTCAAGTTCTTCTCTACGGACTAACGAAAGAAACAAAAGGCGGCTCAACGATGCGAAGACTCGCTCAGGAATAACAAAATACG
This sequence comes from Cyrtorhinus lividipennis, assembly GCA_019603395.1. Classification (NCBI taxonomy): domain Eukaryota; kingdom Metazoa; phylum Arthropoda; class Insecta; order Hemiptera; family Miridae; genus Cyrtorhinus; species Cyrtorhinus lividipennis. The sequence continues at coordinate 32,930,433 of CM033999.1, forward strand.
CTCAGGCACAGTAAGCGTCCCATATCATCATGCGTCATTTGCCAAAAATTACAGCACACCAGATTATGATGCCTTGTCCTTACAGGCATGATGTCACTCCTATAACAATGGCGTTGAATGGAGCAGCGGCGCACCCCAAAGCCTGTCAAGCTTTGTCGTCGATGTTGTCACGGAATATGCTCAACCCTGCTGACATAACTGTACTCTTCAAGAATTACAGCCAACCAGACCCGCCTCCTCTTGATCTCATAAGAATTCCTCAATTCCTCGGTATGATCTAACTCTAAGACACCTGTCAGCTTGTGAACACCGTGATGGAAGACTAGCCAGTCGACGGACAATTTTTGGATAATTATTATTGCCTAGTAGCAAACTGATTGCCAATTTTGCCTTGATTCTTGGGAATTTTGATTAGTGAGAATTGAACAGGATTTGAATGTCACCACACCTTTTAGGTGTTCAGTAGAATATTTGCCACTCACCATTTACAGTTTTTTTTTCAATATTTTATGCTTGCAGAACTATTAATTGACGCCCTCTTCAAGCCTGGCATGAAGCTGAACCCGGAACATAAACCGAAATACGTGTACCTCTTGGCGTTTGCCACGAGCGTTTCAGAAGTCCCGGGCAACAAGAAAACAGGCTTAAAACCAAGCTTGAACAAAGACGATCTCAAACAAACTATGAACGCCATTGACAAAGCCCACAACATTTGCTCGACAAGTAAAGGCTCCACGGAGCTCATAGCGGACATCGCCACGATATATCATTGCATTAAGTGAGCCTTTTCTCGTTATACTACGCGCCCAAATATTAAACAACGGGTCCCAGAACGATTGGCGCCCACTGGAAGAGGTTATGGGTCATCTATCCACCTACTACTAAAGTGGGTTTTCGTTGAGTTTTTCTGGTACCTAGCCGTGTGGGGTATCATTTTCCACTAAATGTTATACGCTAAATTGATTGGAATGAGTCCGGGATACTCCACACTCACTGTTTTCCCCCATTTTTTCCTTGCTCCTGGTCCGCGGCAGGAATAACCAACCTCTGTGAAAGAATTCGCCGCGTTTTTTTCTCATTATTTTGATTAATTTTCCATTCTAGGTTCCCAGTCGTCTCGATCGGAATCGTCCGATGGGTGGAAGTAACTGTTATGGAACCGTCGTATTTCAAACTGAGCACCGAACATACCCCCATCCATTTGGCCCTCCTCGATGAAGTCGTCGCCAATCACCCGCTTCTCCACCACAGTATTCTTTCCCTATTCATCAAACTTTTTGAATCGAAACAAGACGAATTGGAAATCCTTGTGCAGGTGCGTACCGAGCAACTGCTTCATTCGAGCAAATTGACTGGTTTCAGGTTGGTAGGGCAAACGTTGGAGCGATTGCAATAGGTGGCCTGAAGCCAAAATGTTGCCTTTTTAACACAGGTTGTGTTCTTATGATGACCTACCTGTTGAAAACAATCTCAGGACGGAGATGTAGGAAAATGACATCAAAGCTTCAATACTATGATTAATTTGATTATTTTGACCAAAAATCAAAATAAAATAAAATGAAAATTTGCTACCATACATAGCGTGGGTTTCCTCTAATATTTCATTTTACATGTTTGTGGTAGTTATTATTCTGTGTTATGTTGTTTTATATTGGTGAGAATATTGATAATAATGTTATGAAACTTGGCCTCATTCTTCCGAGATCGCCATCTGAATAAACTTCATGTAAAGTTGGTCAAAATTGAGAATTCTGCAGTAAACGTCTGACTAAATTTGCAGCTCGAAATGAAGAAAATGTTGATCGAGCGTATGGTGAACTTGCTCAGTCGGGGCTGCGTCGTCCCAGTAGTCAAATACATTAAGCAATGTTGGCAGAGAGGTGATACTGACATCTCTTTGATCAGATACTTCGTTACCGAGGTGAGACTAAATTTCTTTTCGATTTATTATTATTCAATTAATACATCTTCCTCAGTTTCCTGTTAAATCAACATGCCGATCATATATCAACACTTGAAAGTATTAGCAGCATATGTCAATTTCGCAGGTTCTGGAAGCCATCGCACCCCCTTACTCGACTGATTTTGTAGCTTTGTTCCTCCCAATCGTAGAAAACGAAGAGATAACTGGGAACATGAGAGTTGAAGATAGCGATCCAGTCGCTGAATTCATATGTAAGTTTGTTTGATTCATTTAGACCCAAATTATTGGTTAATTTCTACGCATTGTTAATCATATGCGTTGTTTACAATATGTTCTTAAATTTCTTGAAGGATCTTGATGTGGTGCATTACTAAGGGGCTATTTAAAATTAGGCGGTACAAAAAGTGAGAGGGACGCGCTTGAATCAGTAATCAGGCAAACTTCATTTTGTTCAATCCTTTTATTGAGTATTAACAAAAATAACTTGCTCTAAAGTCTAAATTCCTTAAAAGCTACGTGCTAAAATAATTGAATTCGTTACAAATAATTATTGTTTCGTATAGGTAACATACGTAGATACGTGTTAGATGTTTGGCTTTGAGCGAAATTGACTCGTTTTTCTAAGTAAAATTGACAAATCATTTTGATTATAATTACCTTCTAACATTAATACAAAGATTTTAAATGCTAAGTAGGATTTATGAATTAACGATAAGAAGTTATTTTCCCCACACTGTTACTTTTCCTCTTTTTTTTTTCAATTGTTGCGCATAAGGAGTGTCCCAAAGTGTGAGGTTTTCGAAAAATCCATAAACTTTTTGATTTGTCATATCACATTCTTACTGAGATTTGATTTGTGTTTTGCAGCGTATTGCAAAAGTCAATCGTGGGCGAATTCCGCAATGGGTTGACCTTTTCGAGAACATGCGGTGGATTGACTAATTGATGAATCGAAGATACTCTGAAGATTTCATCTGATGATTGACAACGCTTCCACTTTTCCCCTACTTCCCAGGCCTCTAAAAAAAATGAAGAAAGGTATCAATTTTTTTACCTCGTTCTTTTTTTTAGAGTTCCGACTTGTAAATGTTATTTAGAATTTGAAATGTAAATGGTGAAATCTGATTAAAGTAATATTTTATTTGGTTCTTATTAGAACCGCAGCGATGAAGAAATAACTTCCATCAGTACTCACTTACTTTTCCAAAATCTGCATCGTTTTACATGATGTGGTCGATTTCCGAAGGTGGGACGGCCGGTTCAAACCCAAAACCCATTTTAATCACGTCGAGAAACATAGATAATGTGAAGCAGGTGATGACGGCGTGGTTCAAATTCTCAATGAGCTGGTTCTGCTCAGGGTTGACTAGATTCAGTCGATAGAGGACCACTGAGAGAGCGCCGCCAACCACCTGAAGAGGGGAATGATACATGAGCACGCGAGATCCTCACTCAATACAGGGTGGCCTAGGTACTTTCAACTAGTTGGGTTAGTGTTCCTTTACCTACTTCTGATATGGACGTTAGTATTTGCACATGACCCTCGTATGAACCGAAATTCTGCCTTTTTACATCGCAAATCTCAATTTTAATTTCATACATATTATTCGTGAATTATCAGTAAGCGTCATAACATCACCAATGGAACATTTGCATCGATTCTTGATTTTGAATATTGTACCCTTCAACCATATTGAAAAAGGGGGGTCCTAGCTGGGCTTAGGACGTCACAGGGAAAAAGCAACGGTTTCATGTGCGATAACATCGAGTTGATCGATAGTTGATGTACCTTTGTCTGCTGTGTTCTCGATAATAATGCGTGTGGAATCAACTCTCCTATGCTATCAACTTGCCTATTGCCAACATGAGCCTATCCCACGTTCTTCTAATACTCCTACGTATTTAATTGAAATCCCATAACTTACTGTGCGGCTGCCTATAATTTATTTATTTTTCAATCGGGATCAACGAAATAAACTAACTATGTAAATACCTAATTTACTTTTCGATCCACGACGTACGTTTTCCCTAAAGTAGATGATCTAAATAGCTTTCGGTTTGATGACCAGCCTAATCATTATGTACATTTTCCCTAAGCCAATACTAGGTCTCGTACTTACGGTGAAGAACGAGAATACGGTTATTTGGCTCAAAATGCATCTTGTTGAACGTAGAATTGAGTTAATCGAGACTAAATTCTTATGGAGTCGTGGAAGGTTGGAATCAGCATCTCTACATTAATGAGAATATTTTATTTTGATCATACTCTAAAGAATAACATAGTATGTAATCATGAAATGGAGAAACCTAAAGCCACATGTCAATGTGTACAACGATGTTAGTTGGTGAACCTGGCTCTGGGTTGCATTATTGTAGTGAATTTAGTTCAACAGTTGGATGAATGTCATTCGATTTTTGGCACAAAATTCTTTGGGCCGAACGTTACTTTTACAACCTCCAACATTGCCATAGTTCACCCCAGTACAAATTCAGCTCGGACTCTTGATAAAATACTAGTTTCCACGGTCCCCCTTTTACTTTATTAGGCTTTGGGTTCTCTGATGATTTCCAACGGTTGATTTGAATGTTCCATCCCGAACCCAGAAATGATGACGTTTATAATGGATATGACAAACACCATGATGAGGATGATATCGTTGAGAATGGTCGCTGGCAGGTGGTCGCCGGGAAGGTTGATGTCCAGTCCACCGATGATGAGAAACAGGATTCCAACGCACATCTACAAGAAACACTTCAATCTTACAAGCCTCCTTATCGAGCATTTTAGTAGGTGGTCACATTCTCAGGAATGCCTGGGACAAATCATTATTATTGTAGAATGTTGATAATGAAGGTGAATTTTGAAAAATTGGAAGAACCCCTAGAATACTTTACTCGCGCATCGCTCCTTTCTGATTACGATCTTTGAGATAATTATATTAAAAATAACATAAAATCAATTCTCTCTCTTTCCTGATAAGAACTACTTTTTCAATTTTATTATTATTGTTTTTTTTATATATTATATTTTTTATTTAATCTTGTTGATTTACTTTAACTTGAGAAGTACCTAAATGGGTCAAAAACTCTATGACCCAATGGACTGATGACACGCCATTACATATAATCGCTTATAATATGCTTTAAAATTTTCCATTAAAATAGGTGGCAAATTCAAATCTTTTCAGGTGTAGCAGTGCCGAATGGCGATGTTTTGATTTTTACACACGTTCAATGATCTCCCTTGTACAATTACCTACCTACATCATTATTGTATGATTCGTAGAGAATTACAGGGAATATATTCGGGTAGCAACATCTCATTCGACGATTGTGACCAATCGATTAATTACAAAGACCACTAGAGGTCAATAATAAAACTGCTAGAAGTTCCATGACCGCGATATCGCGCCTCACATTATGGGGTGGGGTGCAGCAATTATTCATTCAATGGAGGTCGATGTCCTTGGTGATATATTCATAAATGCCCTGCGATGAGTCAAGGACGCTTGAATCGATGTTAATACCCTCGTTCGACGATGCATCGATATGGCTGATATTTGATAGTACCGCCTGTTGAATTATAGATGTTGGGGAGAGAAATCGAAAAATGCCATCAAGGATCTTTCTTGAATAAAGTTCTCATGTAAATTGCAAAAAATGTTGAAAAAAGCACATGATGCAATGTTACTGCCTGATGTAGTTGCCCATAGAATTGAGTCATGAAAACTGAATTTGCCAATGAAAGCAGAGCAGTGAGAGCCACTCACTTTATACCATTTTATTTCTTTGAATAATAACAACGATCAACACTGAAATTCATATTAGTCAGTTGCCTACTTTAACATTGAATAGATTCAACACAACTAGCCAATAAAATGAATTATTTGTACATTTCTGTATTTATAATTAGCCAGGAAATATCAATAAGCAGCTATTTGTTATCTATCTGGATATGGGAAAACGCACAGCTTAAAATAAATCACAACCAATGAGAAAGAGTCTATATACGCTCGTATATAGAATCTACGATAGAATAGCTATCTACACTACCAGGATAGGAAGCCGCATTTCCTTGCGTGCAATCTACCGATACTCTTCGTAAATAACAAATGAATAAATAGGATCATGTTATGTTCCGTCATTGGACCCAGACAATCCGAAGTGGAATGATGTAAAGTTATGTACAACGTTCTTACAAAAGTGTGACGGAAGTAAATACTGTGATATTATCGTCTGTGAAACTTGAGAAAAAATAAGCAGCTTGCTGCAACAGTTAAGGTCATCAGGCGCGGTAATACATGGTTGCTACTGATTCATTATTCTTCATTTTGTGGACGGTAGATAACAGCAAGATTCACGCGTTGTCCTCAGCTTTACAACGCAGTATTTGCGGGAACCAATCGCCCTACGGTCGGATCGAACGCGGATATAAGGAGATTAAGGGCGGTGACTATAAATGACCCGGACAGTGTGAGGTGGTTGATGAGGAGAGCGGAATAACGGTATTCAATCAGGTGCAGCTTACAATCCCTCATCAGGTTCAAGGACAAAAACAGGATTCCCATACCAACCTGGACAGAATCAAAAACCAAAATGCCAAATCGGTCAACATTTTCTTGTTTGAGACGTAGCATAAATAAATCAGTGGGTGCACGGAAACGGGTCTTTTCAGGCTCTGTATGCATTGTATTTGTATTTATTCATCTACAGGCAGCTTAGGATGCTAATATCAAACCTTGCGTCTCTGAGATCAACAACTAGATGAGACGCTTTCCTATTTTCCCTAAACCCCTCTCTAAGCCTCCAAGTTCTAATATCTTGACGCATTTTCTTGTTTTCAATTGTACTCTATCATGTGCACATCCTAAGTCATACAGTATGACTCATACACAATAGGCCATACAATCCCAATATCACCAAAAACGCGCTCATGTGCACACGGATTCCGTGAATCATACGCACTCAATCGATGATTCTGCCCTAAAAGTCACGCGAATGTTAATCGATTGGCCACTGTTTGTTGACCCTATCGCCTTGGTGATTCTGGAGGATGAATGGGCTAATAGATCATTCCAGGCAAAACCCGGATTTTTAGGTTTGCTATGCACCCTGTAGAGACGATGAGAAATCGACTATGGAAACGATAGTGATCGATTTCATTCGTAGGGCTGTCATTTATATCAAACGAGGTCAGTCATTCGAAGACGCCTTGACCTATTATTTGTGATGGATTCTGTATTTTGTATTCTGGGCAAGTATTGCATCCATCCCTTTTGTACTGGTATATAAAGATTTGATTTATTGTTATTATTGCAGGAGTAAGACGCTTTTGTTTTCTTACTATTGACTGAAGTAAATTCGAAATTTCGCTCGTGGTCTCCATCCGGGGTCTATTAATCTGTTTATTTGTTTTCTATATGCCAGGAAGGATAAAAAAAACCACCCGAATTACGTATAAGATTCTATGTGATTTTACCTAGCCAAAAATAGGGGTGCACAAATCTCAGGTTGTTGGCAAGCCTTGTTGGTCTGTGATCAGAGATTTACGAATTTGAACTAGGTAAAGATTGCTATGCAGATTGGCTAAGGAGAAATCATGTAACCATTCTGCGCAGTACTGTCATCGTAATTACTGTCTGTCTGTCTGTGAAAGTGAGGTAGGTAGTTCCTTTTTATCTTCGCCCCTGAGGGAAAATAGTGTTTTTTTTTTGTGTGTGTTTTCTTCTTCTATTCTCCTGCATACCGACAAATTTGCATGCTTATACAATTTTATTTTATTTTCTAGAGGTCTATTTCTGTCTCTCAAGTGGCTAACCAAAAAAAAACAACAATTGGTCAAACTTCCGTTCTTTTCAAAAATGAATGTGGAGCCCTAGAAGTCCTCTCCTTAATGCCACGGTTTATTATATAATGATGGGTTTTGGTTTCTCATACCTGTAAAATTATTGATGTCGTAATGAGCCCCAGCATCAGAGAATAAAATTCGTGTTTCTCGCCGACTTGCAGAATATATTTCAGTTGACTGGCATTTGCCGTCAGAAGGGCGATATCCAGCATACCTGAACACAATCGGAGAAGTCTTCATAAGAAGTTGATCAAAACGCGTAGAGGCCATGAGCATGTACAGTAAGTGAGTTCAAAAGTCGAGAATGAAGAGAAAAATCTATTTTATCACATTTGAATATCATTTCAAACCAATTAATTGTTTATCCTTTGCTCTGCCCACTCGAGTTGAGCAGGTCATCCATCATGTTCTTTATAAGTTTTCCAAACGTCAGGAAAGCAATTTCAGGTTGCGGACAGTTTTCTCCATTGTGACCTTATTATTTAAAATACTCATTTTAAATTTAAATAAAAATGATAGAAATACGAATGAAAATCTTACCCTGAGCGATAGTTTTTTTCGTCGCATATCTGTTGGCGTCTAGAGTTTTTCCCGGTTGCAACTGCAACACGCAATACCGCAAACATCTTAAGATAGATTACCGAATCAATGCATCCACTCCGAACTAAAAATGAATCAATCAGTGATTTTAGGATACTTTATTGTTATTTTCTATTTACTGTTCTGTTTTAGCTGCTTTTCTTACACTTATAAGTGTGATTAAGATTCAACTGTACATTATTCATTAGGGCTTCACTTTTTAACAACTCGAGGTCTATTTTTACTCTTTGAGTTGACCTTAGGTGACCGTATGTGCCTGCCCGAATCAAGAATGATTTTAAATTAAATAAAACTACCTATTTACAAGCATTGAGGCGAACGGTTCATTCTCGGATGCGTGAGGACCCGCCACATTGTCTTTCATCCTCCCAAAAACATCCATCTGAAGTTACCTCAAATGTTTCAGGAACCCTAAAATTTATTGACAGCCGTATTTATTGAAAACTGCAATCCCACGATTCAACTTACATTTGTGATCTCCGGAGCAATTGCTGAGTTCATCATGTTGGCTGGAGGGTTGAGCCCCTACTGGCACTAGTGTGAATTTCGCGCCCTTGCCACTCTTCATCCTGACCTGCGCCCTTGAGAGATCGATTGATCAATCAACAACCAACCCCTAGATGTCATCAATACGAAAAAAGGCCAGTGCATGCACATTGCCACGTTACCAGTATCAAGGGTAAAAAGACCGCTTAAATATAAATAGATATGTAAGAAGTTTCATTCTAAAGCTGAAAGAGGGTAATAAACTAAAATATTGAACAATTTTTTTTTGATATTTATTTGTGTACAATTTTTTTTTTTTTTTTTTTTTTTTTTTTTACATAAAAAATATTGCAGATGTACTTAGGTGTAGGTTTTAAACACGCGGTTTGGTTTAAAAATCGTTCAATCGCTATCGATTACACTTGTACCACATATCGGCGGTACACTCTTATGGGTCAATGGAGAAGGTCCAACCTGTCCAAAAATGTTTAGATAACCACAATAAATATATTTGGTCCTGGTAGGATGTATGTTTTGACGGTTTAGGTCTGAAGAAAGGCTAAACGGAGGCCAATATAAATAATACTGTTTTAAGGAATAATTAACCAAGCTTTTCTTTCTTCAAGTATTGAAAAGAAGCACTCAAACCAAAAGTACCTAATGATTGGTCCCCCATGATTCACCCAATTACCCTATACGCTGGTCTCAGCAGGGCGGATTCAAGGGGGGGGGGGGGTCACGGGGTCATGACCCCCCCTAAACCAGGTAGAATTTTGAAAAATTGGAGTAGAGTTTTGACATAAACAATCAAATTATGAATAAATATTGGATTGGAATAAAATGGACTTTATTGTTAAGAGATTGAAAAAGTGAGAAAATTTAGTTCATTTTGTTTGTTTGGTTATTATTATTTTTTTTTTTTTTTAGCTTTTGATTTTACCCTGGTCTCAGGCTTATTCTTCATTATTTTACTGTGCCTCACTAAGTAAGTAATTTCATGTTCGGAGGGGAAAAGACCAGTTTAACAAGTACATATGTATATAATTTATATACCTGCGCAGAGGGGACTATGGGAGGAAGAGATCGTTACAGTGGGATCAGGAGACGAAGGACGTAAAGAAGATGAAGTAGCCTAAGCTGGGTATCGGGATTTGTGACCATAATTATAGTAAGTACGTAGGTAACTAGTAACTTTTCATAATATACATCATATTGTTTGTCAGTATGGTTTTTAATATTTCATTACGTCAATAAACTGTCTAATGGACTCGTGACTAGTCTGGAAAATGGGGACGAAGACGCTGGTACCTTTTACATTCGATCATGATCATGGGGGCATGCGTGAGCGCGCTGGAATTTGGGTTCATCTCACCAACATACCCATTGCAAGGCTACCAACATGCTGAAAGTATAGTAGACACGAGAAGATCAATTCGCAGTGGGTTGAGCTAAATTTGTGAACGCACTAGTAGGAGGAGAGACAGGAGCACATAAGCCCGAAATGAGAAAATAAATTTTGTTAGGTACCACCTATATGGCAGAAAGTTCGTAAATAACGTAAATTGTTTATTATTATTTTTTTTTTTTAACAATTCTGCTACGTAGGTGGTACCTAATAGAATTTATGTTGTGTATGTAACATGTTTTCCATGGCTGAATACATGGGATAGGGTCATGAGCTACTATGTCCGCCACTTTTTCAAGACTAGTAACAAAACATCCGATAATCGAAGAAGATTACGGAAGAGAGGCTGTTCGCGTTTCGTGACGTCAACAGCTGCAGTCAAGTCAACGAGAAAGTTATGGCATTTTGTGCGTGTTCTCGTTTCAGCGCATCTTTCCTTGTTTTAAAAGTTGATAATATGCGTCAATTCACCCTGTAAGTTACATTTAGACTCTCGATTAACTTAACTTTGTACTTTGTTAACAATCATTTCTCATTGATTGCTCCGTAGGTTGATTGGCGATTCCCGATGCGTCAATGGCGTCGGTTCCATGTAATGGGTCGATAAGTGATTATTGTTAATGAACCCTCTGATTTAGTCATGTTTTTCACTTGACACGCTGACTCCTATTTCCAACCCAGAATTTTTGATTTTGAAAGTACCGTGTTCATGTTTCCCGAACGTGTTGGGTGGTTAGTATTACGACGCCGTTGGTTCAATTGAGAATTTCGTATGCTCAACTTTCCTTCTCTGCACAGGAATAAATATAATTATTATTGAGTACGATGATTGAGGTGTTTGTGGGCTGCAGAAACTATGAAGGTCACCATTAGTCATTCTGATCGTTGGTATTTCTGTGAGAAGACTACTTTTAAATGACAGGCATGCCCTAGCACGAGAGTTGAACAATTAATTTTTTATTACCGTTTTGCAGATAATAAATTATTGAAAAGTATGAGATGATCGAAATTTATTTATTCTCTATTCTTGTTTTTTCCTAAAGTACCAATCTTATATGAATTCTTTTAGACTATCAGCCTTGAGATGAGCTGCTAATTAATTTCATCATAACCTAATGATGACAAAAATATTTATTTAAAATCCTCATATATAGGACCAGCTTCTCCCGTGTTTTTATTAATTGAGGTGCCAATCAGCATTTTCCGTGTCATTCATTTGAGATCATCTTTGGTTTTCTTCATTCAAGATGAAACTGTTTGATTGATTTCTTTAATTGACCTTGGCTCAGTGGGGCCACAAGACCTTCTCTTCCTTATTCCCAGGAATATAATATTTTAAATTTTATTTACCTCTGCGGCCATCATCATAATGAATTGCGCCTTTGTGTATCTTCTTAATAAAATTAATTCCAGCTTTAAATATTACATGTAGAGCGAGAATGAGTATTTTCAGTATCAGCAGAAAATTTCTCACTCTAAATTCGTGTCATGTTTGATATTTCAATAAAATCTCACAGATTCGGTACGCTATAATTTCGAATCATATTCACCTATGATCCTATTAAGCTGATAAGAGCTGATACATCTGGTTGAACTACTTCTATATCTAGAATTTGGTTGAACTGAGGAGTTCATTCATTTCGAGTAGTACTTAGATTTTGGCGTTTTGTTGCAGCAAATCTGGAAACGTCCCTGGACAAATCTGAGACACAACCTTTTCGTTTCTTCAAGTACGATCAGGTGAGTTTCATGAGTAGATGATTTATTGGAGATACGCTAATAATTTAGCTAATTTATTGCTGTCTGATGATATCATCATCATCTGGACCTAGGAATTGCCATGTAACCCGAGGCAGTATTTACCCATTTATTTTAGTACCCATGGAGGTATTTTTATTGTCATTGCGTTCCAATGATGGCGATTGTAAACGTAAAGTTGTGATGAGAGTGTTGATGAAGCAATAATTTTTTGGGTATGTTTAACAGTAAGATGTATGTATTGTATGATACAATGAGTAATGTACGTATGTACAACGATGTTTCGAAATTCGTCTTCTGATCTTGAAGGAAATCTAGCTGAAGGACAACAGGTTTCTGTGGTTCCTAGAACTAATTAAAACGGGAGTGATGAACACGGCTACGATACGGAGGAAGCTTTTTAATCGCAGGAGTCTTTTCCTTCTAGACCGCTGGGTCGTGCGGATTTAGCATCAGCCGGGCGCGCTTCAGATGACGTGTTCGGGAGGTGTATCACTTTGTACATGACGGTACATGATACCCCTGGTGTAGCTGGTTGTTTTTACTAAGACATTCCAGCTGTGAACTCTTGAATGGCTTCAACGATTTTAACGATTATGTTTTCCATGTTATTAGTGCACATTACATGAAATTTTGATACATTCCGATTGTTCCCTGCTGGGGTTAGATTCAACTTTAGTTAACATAATTACATGAATTGTTAGGCGTTTGGGGTTTCTCTTTTTTCACCGTTTAGTTGTACCGAGGAGCAATTTACCCCTAGAATACTTTATCAGCGTGATATGCAACGTCAACGACCCATGAATGTTCCTGAGACAAATGTGCCTACTCCTTTTCGCCGATTTCTGTGGCCCCAGGAGTGCTCAGAGGAGATTGAGCTGTTTATTAGTTAGTAAGAAATGGATAGGTTTGTTCATGGTGGTAGCATAGAACTAAAAGAAATCTAACTGCAACTGAGCAAGTCCTCGACTGTAATCATAATATTTATGTTTGACGTAATTCTGGCGTGGTCCTCCTGATCAGCACCTCCCCTCAGTAACAATTTCTCAAATAAAACAAACAATCACGAAGACTTCTTCCCTCTTAAGACCTTAGTCTCATTTTCGACAACGTCTGGGGTATAGAATGGAGAAGTTTAACCTTCGTAAAGCCGTTGGGGCCTCTACGTAGCGTAATGTAAATTTTGTTTCCCTCTAGGTACTTCGTTCGATATTTATTGTCTGGATACGTTTTTGAATTCGATGGTTCAACGATATTAAAATTATCGAGGCCACAGGAAAGGAATTGTCATGTGAAGGAGCTTTGTTATGACTAAACGGTCCTGATGCGGCCTAATTGAGCTCTCAGTGTCCCGCTCTATCGGCAGTTTTCGTCAACCGGCTTAATTAGGGCTGATGAAGAGAGATCCCTCTCTTCCAGCCGTGATAAATTTCTGCGCCAGACGTCAACGTTCGGGTCCCATGTCCCGTCACAGTCCACGTGTGTTGTGCGTTCGAACCACCCCCGTCTCCTGAGAGTGGTTTTCCCTCCCTGTTTCGAAAATGTTTTTCGTCAACTACTTCCGGCCAAAATGATGCCTAAAGTGAGAAAGTGTCGATTGATATTTATTGAGTGCCTTAGACTTTTAAAGCCTTGTGCACATTTTTACTTGAGTTTGTTGAAATGTGTTTTTTCCACCGCTCATTTACGTGTGAAATCTACTCCTTGGCATTATCTGCCTTACCCCTTGAGTATATTCGCTATTCCTCTCTTGTGAAATGTAAGTATTGTTAATAAGGCTGAGGGTGTGTAAGGTTTCATCAGGTTCCCCTACAACAACTCGATGGGGTTGGTAATAGCAAAGAACAACTGCACTATTTCTCAATTTGAACATAACTGAAGCACTTGAAAGTCGTGCTAACTACACGATGCGGCTAGTGAGGTCTCTATGTTCAAGGCGAACAATAACATAAAATACACATGTATCGCATTAGTGGTCAGTATTCCGGCCTTTCTTCCTCGTGCTGGCAATATTAAATTTTAATCACCTCAGAACGCCGCAGAATTGGATGTGATAAAGGCGCCTGGCGATTCTGTACTGAATTTGTAACTTTCCGAAACCTTGTTGGTTATTCCTACCAATCCAGGCTAAAGCCAATGATGCGGACAAATCAACCCTGCTATAACACCAGAAGAGCCACAATTTTTTGGAATTTTTTTGTCAGCTTTTGAGCAATGATTCGATAACTTGGGATTTTAGTGACAAGACCTCATTTATAAATTGAAATAACAGAATGTCCTAAAACGTGAGCGAGTCGGACAACTTTTTCGCCTACAGGTGGTCATGGTTCGGCTCGAAGACTGGCGGAATTTCCCAAAGTGGTAAAATGACATGAAAATGTTGGTCCTCGCTACGTGTCAGATTTGGTTTTTTCACTAAAATGTTTGGTTCTTTTCATTAAAGCTAAAGTGTAAAAAGTCTAAAAAATAACTGATTTTTGGGCTCTGAGTTGGTAGGTGTAACCTACCAAAACTAATTTCCCTTTTGTCCAGATAACTGAACTATTGCTCATTATTTGTTCTTGATGGAAGAACGGAATGAACGGTTTCATCACTTTGATTTTCAAAACCTCTTGTCAAATGTCGTCTATTAAAAATTCCACTCATCCTCCAGATTTGTATTATTCGTTCTGTAGTGTTCTTCGGATTCTACAGTGCTACATGTCGTCATCCCAGGCCAACAACTATGTAACGGGAGTGTTCTTGTCACAGGGAGAACAATGGAAGAACCACCGTTCAAGAAGCGACGTACCGGAAAGGAACCCAGGATGGAATCTGTTTTGGACGATTCGTATACCGAAGATGTTGAGCTGATTCGTGTTTGCGTTGGACGAATACTCGACCGGAAATTGACGAGTTTATTGATTGTTGAGTTGAACGCTCGTCATCCGATTCCATCTTTGACGCACCTGAAGAGGATTAAAAATGACAAAGTGTTACTACGTGTTGCCGACAGCATCAATGGAATTGAAGATTTCCTGCAAAATATGAAGTACTGTCAGTCTATTGTCGATTTCGAGGTTGTGGATGTTCCTAAGAAAGCTCCCTTGACGCGGAAACAGTTTGAATCGGCGAACGTCATGTGGCCATGTAATTTCCACGAGAACAAAGTGTTGGAGAAGATGGTAAACAACGCGTACTCTTCTGAGGAAATCGCTCTACACGAAAAGTGGATGAAAGTGGCCGTGGAATTGGCCAAAGCGAATGGGAAACGTTTTGCGACAGTTGTCGTGGATCCTCGAAATGACACCATGATCAGCAAAAGCTCCGACGACAGGCTGTCACACCCAATGCACCATTCGGTCATGTTGGCTGTGGATTTGGTCGCAAGGTCGCAGGGCGGTGGTGCCTGGGTCAACGAGTCGAAACACTTTCGACCGCCTCCAATCCAGAACTCGACCGACGATGGCCCTTATCTCTGCACCGGGTATGACATCTACACGACGCGTGAGCCGTGCATCGTGTGCGGCATGGCGCTAATTCACAGCAGGGCCAAAAGAGTGTTTTACGGGGCCTCCGAGCCAAACGGTTCCCTTGGCTCTCTGGCCAAAATCCACGTGATTAAAGGCCTTAATCATCACTATGAAGTGTACCGAGGCCTTTTGATCGACGAATGTGCCAGATTGTGATGCCTCAGACCCGATACCCTACCTGTGCCATGTCAATTACATCTTACTCAGGGTCTTCACTTGTTGAACTTCGTGCCAATTTTCATTTACATTTCTTTCGAAATAAAACGTTCGGATTATCTATCCTACGTCTTTTATTGCCTATTTCTAGCCACGACGCCTCTCCAGTTTTAGCACCTATGGAATCTGTAAAGGAGGAGCCGCTAAAGCCCTTATGGTGTAAATATATTTTGCGCAAAAAGCGATAGGACAAGGCGTTTTCTGTTACCACAGCCATCCCGATTATACTTTGTAAAACTCAAGACTTGTGAACAAGATGTTTTCAACAGACATTAGTCTGAGGGTTCAAGAAATACGAGTATTGTTGATGGAGAACCAACTTCACTGTTCGCCTTTATAAAAAACCACTTGAGGGTCCGCCGCCGTCATGAAGTTGCGATTAATAAAATGAGCCATAAATTGGCGAATCTACACAGCCTGTTGTTAGCTTGTTGATGGGACCAAGAGTGAAGCCCGCCCTCGTTTCGTCACGACCTAGGAATCTCCCAGCGAGTTCCCGCTCTAAACGACTCCCGAAAACTTGAGTTCATCATATTAAATGAATTATGGCGCAAATATGGAAGAGAAGTGAGTTCTTCAAGTGGAATGAAATCGTATTGTTTGTAGCGGTACAAACATTGAAAATCAGAATATTTTTTTTATGTAGAACTCAAGTTAAAAATATTCTCGTATACTGCTTAGTTTTCTCTTGTACTAGAAATTGATCTAGGTTCTCTGAAGAAGTCTGCCTAATTTTCTGCAATATGTGTCCTCAAAACTAAACATCTGAGTCATGTTTTTGAAAGAAAATTTTTTTTTCTTTAATTTTAACAATCATTTTAGTGTTTTGAAGACGTGGAGTGTGGAGAGAAAAAGCATTTTTTAAAATTTTTTTATTGGAGAAATATTTTTCCGATTTATTAGCATCTCGCAATCTATTGGAATCACATCCGTGATTAGAGCCTTGTCCTCGTCGCAACGTAGTTAACGTGGTGCGTTTCCCAGCCTTCGACTTGACCACTTCTCGATGAATACATCTTCATTCCGTTGGTTAATTTCAAAAGAGTCCCCGACTAATCTGTTTCATTGCGAGCGACAACGGTCTGTTTCCTTGGGTTGCTGATTAATCGATTATAACATGATTGGTCTTCTGTCTCTATTCCACTTCGTTGAGCCGATGATTGTTTTTTATTCCTCTAATGTACGATTTCGTTCAATTACAGCTTCCCTGGAATCATTTATTCGAAAGTTTCTCGTGTTTTTGGTCCCATACGGTGACAGGAAGGAGAAATGAGATGAAAAGCGCCTCTTTGAACGTTCCTAGTATGTACCTATGACCGTATCCTCATTCAATTATTGCGTGTATGGGGGTGTCGGGTTTACATAAAGGACAAACGAGTGGCCCCTTCTCGTGTCTTCATTATAAAGTGAGCGATACAGTTGTGAGTGGCGATGTGGTATCGTGGAGTAGACAATTGGCCAATTGAACGTAATCAGCAGTTCATGGGCAACTATTGTGGGGGCGGATGCAAGTGGTATTCGTTTCAACTCCGCCAGATTATTCAATGTTTTGATCATCTTGAAAGTCGATTTACAATTTTTCATTAATCCAGACTGAAACGCCACCCCTAGAAGGGTTGGCAATCTAGTCAATAAGAAAGTACATTCACAAGACGTATCACCAAGTTGGAAAAAATTTGAAACCGTTTTCCCAAATCTCTCAATTGCCAGCTTATAGAGAGCAATCGTGTTATTATAAATAATTGTTTAATTAATAATCATTTTCATCAATATCCCCTCATTCCTCATATAATCCAGCAGCAGACATCTCAGCTCAGCTCATTGGAATTTGTTTGCTAAAAAGTGCACTCAAGCTTCAGCTCTCGGGATTGTTTTGTATGGATGAGGTCCCGTAAATTCAATATTTGGTCCAATTGCTTCATTCGAATCGTGCTACGCCTAGTGATGACGATGTAGAATTTTGTGGAATTTCCACTGTACCTAAGTGAAAGGAAAAAAGCTTGAGTTTTTATTAGGAAGGTTTTGTTTCTTCTAAATAACCAGACTTATTGTTATTTATTAATCAGCACATGATTTCTTCGGGGTCCACAAAGTCTATGTCAGTATTTTTCCTAAGGTTAATCAGTTGAACTGATACTATAGGCACTGGTAGGACGAATACGTTCCATTTTATTTACATTTTCCACCCATCGTCATCAAAGCATTCCTCGTTACCCATGCATAGCTTGGCCCAATCTGGCATGTTCCTCCCGCGGGGCATATCTGCTCAATCCGTTGTCAGTTTCAAAATGTGATCACGAACTATAAAATGTTCATTTTTTTCTTTCCCTCTATTCTCTAGTAGTTGTTGGACTCATTTACCCAAGAAATCATTCAAGAGAGCGTCTCCTCCATTTATCTTATCTGTTTATGTAACGTATAATGGGTGTTCTTCCCCTCGAAAATTATAAGTAGTAGGGATAGATCTCCGTAAGAAAAACTCTTGCAGTCTTTGTTTGTGTGCGGTCGATCGAAATTCGAAGCAAGTTTCGGGAGTCGATCACCTTCTGCAACTTTAGCAAGTTCTTTTAAAGTGTGAATTCACATCTTACATGTAATTGTATGTCTCTTCAGCCACTGTACGATTTTTAATTGTAATAGACAAATTCATAATTTTACTCGCGTCTTCAATCTAGTGCTACTCGTCATTTCATTGTCTTCTTCACTCGAGGCTAAAGAAGACTGCTTGAATGAACTCTTTGGAGTCCCAAAAATGGTGTAAGAGTTGTTGTCCCTCATCAGTCAATACTGTCCAACTGTGAAGCTCATATGACGTTCGTTTCTTTACTCCTCGGTAGAGGAGATTGGATAGGATTATGGTCTGTATTTATAATAAATTACACTAAACAAATTTGGATCAATCCTTAGCTAGTTACTTTTCAACTCACCTAGGAGATTGATCTTTGGTTTGGAAGCTCTGAGGGACTGGTGAGTACTTAATGACTTGTTCGATTTTCGATTTTTTCGTAGGAGTTTAAAATATATAAATATATTAGGCGATGCCCATGTTCTTCCTTGCAAATGTGAGTCCCCTTCGCAATTTAGTTCAATTGAAGAGATAATTATAAAAATATGCCTTGCGGTCTATCTAGAAAATGCGATAAAAATTGACCTGGTTCAGTGCGCAAACTTGATTATCGTATTGAAATCGTCACCAACAAATTATTTGTATCAACACTCTCCACTCATTTATCGAGAGATGACAACAATCGCCAATAATCGTTGAAGAAGTTATTTTATTTGCTTAAAATATTATTCATCTAAATGTGAACTCAGGTTGGCTACAATCAATGTTCTTGTCTTGCTTCCGAATTTGTTTTGCTCGAGTTTCTTATTTGAGTGATATTGTTGTTTCAGGTTGTGGACGTACTCTTCCTTCGGGTGCTGCCCTCCTGACGATTGCTTCCTCCTTCGTCAACAAACTAATAGTGAATTGAACGACTTTGGTGAAGTGATTCGGACGTGAAACCTCGGACTGTTGGAAGACTCTTGAAACATTAACCGTATTTTAAGTAGGATAGGCCCTCGATGTTCTAGCCGAGGTGTCATGTTCTTAGTTGGTGGACAGACCAAAGTGTTTCATCGGTATGGTAGAGACCTCCTCTGTGTCATAGAGCAATCACAGGTCTACGATATGGCTTTTCTACAGATACCACATTCGGCACTTCCTGAGAAGAATTCAAAAGACCCGCCTGCCTTTTGTTGAAGGGTTTTAGGGACAGTTGGAGATTGCTTGAGAATCTCCAGTAGAAACCTGCCCCATCGCACGGACTTGGGACGTTCCCAAAGTCGCACTTGCGCATTTTATAATTTTCCAAAAACAAAACTGTGACGTGAAAGCAAATGAATGTTTGTGTCGGTCATGTTTTAAATTGGTAACCTGCAAGCTGTTTTCCCTGTCCGTATCGCGAAAAAAGTTTAAGAAGCGCTTCGAAGTACGCGAGAAGGACACGTGGACAGGAACGATCGTTTCGTGAAGGTTCGTCAAGAAGTGACTTCAACAGTTGGCGGTCGCTGAGAAGAGGCCGGTTCGAAGTTTGCCTGGCTTGTGATATGGATCTGCTCTTGATGAGTGAGGAGGTTGGTGGAACGATGACTGATCCTTGGCAAAGCTCGGAATCCATGAGAATGGTTGGAAAAAGAAAGCAGTGGACTCAAGATTCGAATCCTGAAAAAATGAGAAGAACAAACGGTGAGTTGATTCTTTTCTCACTTACATTTAAAGCGAAACGCTTTCTTCAACGTTGTACATTGAAAAATAGTCTTATTTAGTGCCTCTTCCATATAATTTTCTACGAAATAGTTGAAACTGAATTTTTAGATCTCAAAATGTCAGAGCTGGCACCAGAAACTCGCAGAAGTGGCTTGCTAATCCATCATAATCATTTTGCTCAATCGTATACCTACATTCTAACTTTACTGATTCACACAGGAAATCGTACACCGTCAGGGTATATTCCATATGCGGGATGACCCCGGCTGATGTTAATATCGCCAATCCTGACAAGTATGAGGCTTTATAACCACTTAAGGCCTACAAAAAGTGATTTTTTATTAACTTTATATTATTCAAATTCGTTTCTAAAAATCCATCGATGGTTTCTAAGTGCGTATCGAATGTGAAATTATTGAGCGGTGGCAAAAAATTTAATACTGACCGCTTCCCGCACAAAAATAAACCGTTTATTAAAATAACTAGCGACGAAGTAGGCGGGAGTATGAGCAATATTGTAACCATGCTCAAGTTTTAATCATTATTCTCTTTTACAATTAAATTCATAAGTAACTCGTCGTTCCGGGCTTGTAGTGGTTGGCATTAGTTTGGTCTGTTACAAAGGCTATCTTGGGGTCACGTTCTTAGTCAGATAGCTCTGATAATTATACGGTGATAGGTGGATGTTTACGGTGTGAATATTGTGAGTCAATAGTTTTACTGGCTCTGAGTTGGTCCAGATTGACAAGAATGAACGGATTATAAGTGATTGCTCTTCTACGAATTTCGGTAACATGAAATCGTAAGATGAAACAACACGCGTTTTCATTACAATGATGTCGTCACGCGTTCATGAGGATGTTGGGTAGGTAAGATTGAGAAATAAGTCATCGCGTCACTCTTCTATTGCCTTCCAAAAGACAAGTGGTCTCATCATGGTACTACTTCATATGGAATCAAATAAATTATCCCAAATGTTACCTGAAATTCCATTGGAAATTTTACTAATCCCTCCCATTCAATCTGCATACACGAAATCCTAAAAATCCGCGTTTTACGTTTAAATGCAAGCGTAAAACCTTCCACTTTTATATGAAATTCCTGAGGACCGATTAACATGAACACACAAAACTTGAAATTTGCCCAAAGCTGTATATATACCTCCTAAACCTGTTCTTAGTGTAATTTGCTAGTATTTATTAACACTTGTGGCATAGCACCTTGATAAGGAAAACGTCTAAAAACGAAGTTTTGAATATATAAGCATCCGTGGATGTGAATATGACCGAGGATGAGCGTAAGCCGTTCAATTCTATTCTCTAGGTGACCGTCAAGTTATCTGGTGTGTGAGAATCTCGACAGTGAAATTGATATCCAAGTAAAAAATATAAAAGTACTGAAGGAACTTTGGGATTGACTGATGGCTCAACGATCTTTTTGTACCCTCATTTTGATGAGATCGTAATACATAACTCTCCACTTTTTAGGTGGTAACCAAGTCAATTCGTGGGACTCGGTGGAGGAGTTGGAGGTTGACCTAGACAGCACTTGCAGCCTGACAGGCTTCAATGTTGATTTGAGTTCAACGCCATTTACCAACAGGTAAGATGTAATTTCTATTTGTCCTGGATAGAAGTTTTTACTTAGTTGATAGTTAATTCTACGTTATTATTATGAATCACAAGAAGTGGTCTAAACAAATAATAGAAAGACGAATAATTCATTTTTTTTGTGAAAGGAAGTACGAAAATGGCATTTTTTCCTCAATGGGCCCAATTCTATTTTGATTGCCCAATTTTGCTTAAATGAATGATGCTTTGAACGTTAGAGCCTCTACATCACCCGCCCAAGTGACATACCGCCGTTAAATCGCGCATAACTGTTTAAAACAGTGGAAATATCGTAAAATTTAGTTTGGATAACGATTATCTGAGTCGATTTTAACCATTATTTCCATTTCATATGCAGGAAAGAACCTGATAACGTATTTGATAATTCATCGACCCTTCTGTGTGTATTTAATTTCAGTGACGCTTTACTGGCTTTACCCTCACTCTCCAATTTCAAACAAGAACTTCTTTCACCATTCTGCTCTACTGAGACGTGAGTTTTCTTCAAGTTAATTCGTAGCAAAATAAACAAATGAAATACTTGAGCGAATTTATGAAATTGAGCACGAAATGCTCTTGCCCGACTACTGGGCTCATTATTGACATTATTGCACTCATTGTTGTTGGAGCTTCAAAAGGGAGCTGAAATAATCTTAACCAATCATGTTTCTACATATTTGTTGCTGAGGATTTTAAAAGTAGCTGTTTTCTTCGCAGTGTTTCCTCTTTAAAAATTCCGTTATGAATTACAGAAATGTTGAAGTCGGGCAGAGCGTCCTCCCAAAGTCGTCGCCAATCTCTTACGAACAAGGTACGAATCCAAACGCCGGCACCATTTTCTCTGAGCAGCGAAGCTGCCAATGGCGTATACAGGGTGTTAACCAATAAGGGTAGCAGCCTTCAAGGGGTCGATTCTACGACTCATTTGTAACAAAAAATGTCTCAAGGACTTCTTTTTTGAGGCTTCATTTCCAAGTTATTTGCGATTTAAGATTTTTTTCGTGTTTTCGAACTGACGTCATTAAATTGGCTATAACTCCCTTAATTTACAAGATAATCCCAAATCTAAGTATATCAATGGAAAGAACGATAAATTTTCCTTCTGATGCGCCCCTTAACGTCTCCAATAATTGAGCACTGGTATTCACTAATTTAGCCTAAAGTTGGAAAATGAATGAAAACGCTAAACCTCCCCCTGAAAAATTCCCGCATTCATTCTCTGAAAAACGTCCCTAGAATACCAGCTATCCAACGGTATAGTCAGATTTGAGATTATCTTGTAAATCGAGGGAGTTATAGCCAATTTAGTGATTTCAGGTCGAAAACACGAAAAAATCTTAAATGGTGAATAACTCGGAAACGAAGCCTCTAAAAAAAAGTTTTAGAAGACATTTTTTTGTTTCAAATAGGTCGTAGAATCGACCCCTTGAAGGCTGCAATTTTTTTGGTTTACACCCTGTATAAATATTTGTTATACCGCATCTGTTGATGGGAATATCAAGTGTCACCTTCTGCTTTGTAATCTTTGTAGGCAGCCGACAGCCAGTTCCGAGGGAATATCAATCCGGCGATTCCTCGCCTATTCATGAGGAAAATAACAGCAACACCAGCATACCTGGAGCTCAGAACAGTGGTAACAGCAGTCCTAGTAATGTGGTCACTTCTGCTCCAGCCACATCTTCGACCCTCACGGCCGCAGCTGAAGACTGCAGGTGAGCCATGTTGAATCAATTTGAAGGCAGTTTGTATGTGTCTGAAGATGAGCAGAGGCCCATCAAGATGACGCACCCGTGGCGTCCCGTCAAATTTGTAGCAACATTCTGCTTAAAAATGGAATGTAGTAAATTCACACTCCATGCTGGTCAGTCGGTGACGGCACCTACCTTTTGTTTTATCAAAATGTACGGAGTAGTACATAAAAGTCTGACCTATTCTTGAAAACGTTCGAAAAACGTTCTTGTTTCGAAGTGTACGCTATTATTTTTCCACATTTCCCTACGTTTCAATCACAAAATGGGTAGATTTATTTAGGGATAGATTTATCATGAAATCATTCAATTATTTAATTGATAATAAATTGTATATTGTGTACTTATGTACTTTATCTCACCAAAGAGTGGCCTTGAAAGCAACTCAACGGAATGATCTCTCTAAAAATCAACCCCATCATATATGTATCTAGAATTATTTTTGTTTGTAATGCGCTGTCCTATGCTTGAAGCGTGACGAAAGGTTTGTTAAAGTAATACGGTTATGCCTTTCTCAGGTTTCAGTACGTGCTCGCAGCTGCTACTTCCATCGCTACTAAGTTGAACGAAGAGACTTTGACTTACTTGAATCAGGGGCAACCTTACGAAATAAAACTCAAGAAACTGGGAGACCTGTCCGAATACCGTGGAAAGGTCCTGAAGGTACGTCACCTCTAGGAAATGCACACCACAGCAATACCTGAATCGTCAATTAACATATTTTTGAACCTTTTAAAGAAATTATTGCCTGTAATAAATATTTGAAATTTGCTATCCATTGCTTATTACACAGTGCCTATCAGCCTTACTTTCGTGCAGCCGGTTGTTGTGCAGGATATTGTAAGAATAATTGAGAACGAAAACCTATGATGGAAAATCATGCTCGATACGCTGATTGAACGCTTCGCGGATTGAACTCAAATTCATAAAAAGCCAACAGAGGTTGCACCGTACCCAATAGAAATGAGTTTTTGCCGATTCTTCTTCAAAAGAAATTGCTGATAGATTTATTGTTCCTTGAACTTGAAGGAAAAGAAAAGAAGAATGAAAATGAAAAATAAAAGAAAATAAAGATTCCGAAAGTCTTAGTTGTTCTGTTGCGAAGTCATGTGATGCGGTCAATTGCTGCCCTCATTGCTTCGTGCGATTCTCAAAAAAGGTTGCTTATTTGTTGATTTTCTGTTGACAGAGTGTTGTGCGTCTCAGTTTCCACGAGCGTCGTCTCCAGTACATGGAACGGGAACAAATGGCCGCCTGGGTCTCCAATCATCCGGGAGACTCAATCATGGAAGTGGATCTTCCTCTTTCGTACGGGATCTACGACTTGGTTCAAGATCCGTCTGTTTTGAATTCTGTCGAATTTTTCTGGGACCCGACCAAAGAAGTTGGCGTTTACATCAAGGTTAGACGAGTTATGGCAGCTTAGCGTCATAAATATCTTCACTAGGTACTACCAGTTACAAAATATATATAGCGGCGAAACTCATGTGAGTTACATCAACTAACTGTTTCTCAACGCTAAATAGCGTGAACATGCCAATTTTCTAATTTAACTTCACATTACCGCGTTGCATACCCAAAACTTCTGTCTTATTTAGAGAAAACCATCGATATTCAGTGGAGCCTTCTATTGGTGTCCAGATTTTCTTTCCTCCTTGAATTTATCGGCTCCTGATGAGGTCATTCTCATGACGAAACGTCGGGTGCTCTATAATTACGAATACTTTTTTCTTAAATTTATTGTGATTATCATAAATCATTGTTATCAAATCCACTAAAATAACCATAAAGATACAGCTGAGCATGAATCAAAGGGTTGTGTGCATTATGTGAGCCGAAAGCTCAATCTCACCATTTTTGAGCTAAAGCTCGGATTAAAATCTTAATCCTTGAGTAGTTAGGGATCAGAGGTGAGATTGATCGAATTGAAGCTTCGAGTTATGAGCTGAAGCTCAGAAAAAGTTAAGACATCCGTGCTGGGAACTTGATGATTTCTACCAGCCCGTAAATGAATGGCATTTAAGGCTCAGGAACAACCAATCAAATAACTGGACTCTCTGAATTTAATATTTATCAATTCTCTTGCTTGATTTCTGTTTCGGTTGCTTTCTAAACAAATCCTTAATAATAAGAAACCATTTTGCGAAATCTTTTCCAACGCTTGTCGTTTCTGTTTTCAATCTTCGGAAGTTGAGATCTCTTCAAGAATACGGAAAAGATGCACTAATCCATCTTGCTGTTAGCCATCAGAATAACTGCTCGTCACAGATATTTTCAGTTGTGGTGTGAAGGTCATGAAATGATCCTCTAGAGCTAAAGAGGCGTAAAAAAAAAAAAAAAAAAAAAAAAAAAAAATTAAGCACAAGAATGCTGGGGGGAAGGAATGGCTTACACTCAATTTACAATCACTATCTGCATGTACAGGACTATTCACAAAAACATAAGGCAATCGAAGGAAAATTGAGAATGATCCCTGAGCTGGTGGCTCAACTTGATGCACACCGCCCAAGGGGTTTCTGTTTCCTACAAAATTGTTCGCGCCTTATTGGTAATTTATTATGGAACGGGGGTTTAATTTTACGCTTTCATCATTTTCCAGGTCAATTGTATCAGCACCGAGTTCACCCCGAAAAAACATGGTGGGGAGAAGGGCGTCCCTTTTAGAGTTCAAGTAGACACTTATCTTCAGAACGATCCTCAGATGCGACGCCTCCATTCAGCGTCCTGCCAAGTCAAGGTTTTCAAAGTGAGTTTCAATCTTGGCCACAAACTAAGAGCGATTGCCTATTCTTACGTACTTGCCTCTCTCACTAAAACGAAAGTTTAATTCTCCCCCGGCGTATATTTTTGCGTAGCAAGAAGAATTGTTTCCTTTTCTTTACGTTGGTTTTTCTTTTCAGTTGAAAGGTGCTGATCGCAAACACAAACAAGATCGAGAAAAGATTCAAAAGCGCCCTCTCTCCGAACAAGAGAAATACCAGTGCTCCTATGAATGCACCGTGCTCACTGATGTAAGTAAAGTTATTTGATTATTCTATTATACAGTTTCAAGTTAGCCTCACCAACGGCTGAGTACCTGCAATATGTTGTAGGTGTACGATTGTTGTGAGGTACGAATAGTTGTGGTTTTTGTGTTCGATGTGAGGTGGTTGATTCAATTTCGCACAAATCGCTGAATGTCATGTGCCCCATCAAAATAATCGAGTCAGGAATTCTATAATTCTTACGTAAATGCGAAATTGGTAATAGAAGAAGAGCTGCCAATTCTTACTGGTTAATTCCTTGGACCAGAAGCATGGAGAAAATGGGGGGAAACAGTGAGTGTGGATTGTCCCGGACTCATTCCGATCGATTCAGCGTCCAAGATTTAGTTGAAAATAATACTACACGCCTAGCCTGGCGAAAATCTCG
Source organism: Cyrtorhinus lividipennis (assembly GCA_019603395.1). NCBI lineage: Eukaryota > Metazoa > Arthropoda > Insecta > Hemiptera > Miridae > Cyrtorhinus > Cyrtorhinus lividipennis. The sequence goes on from CM033999.1 coordinate 32,957,203, forward strand.
GAAAATCAATTTTTTGAAATACACAAAGACACATTCTGGTCCCCGACCAAAATTTTAAATTTTTAAAAATTGATCAACGTAGACGGCTTTTTTTTTTGCCGATTGGAGATGGTTGATCTCTCTACGATTTCGAGCATGAAAAGATGCGGAGTTGTATTCATAGAAAAACCAACCAAAAGGGGATCTAGTATCAAATTGGCGTCGATTGCCCAGGATTGACTGCACCCAATTATTTCGATTTTTCTGAGTGGGCTTGTCAACCACTTGTTGATTGACGTATCATCCAGCAGTAGAACTATGTTCCCTTCTTTCTAACGCAATATTGAATTGATTTGTTTCAGGTTCCGGTAAACAACGAAGCAGTCTATCCAAAAATCGAGCCCAACTCGCCCTCACCTCCGTCGCTCTCCATGGTTGAGGGGTAAGTTCACCTTCTATTTAAGCATTCATAAAGGCCTCAGCAGCGTTGAGTTGCGTTGCTTTATTTAGAATGTCCCATTTCTTGCTGAAGGCACGCTACACATCTCGTCCTTTTGTCGTCAATCTCTACCGACCACTTTTGATTTCGATGTGTCTTTTCAGAATTTAAGACTTGACAATAGTTCGCGATGATTCTATCGGTGCCCATTATTATTTTTTTCCTCAATACAAAATTGAGTAAATCGATCAAGTTATTCTTCGGTCAGTTCGCTTGCCTTATGAAAGGGTCAAAGGAGTTTCATGGATAAAGTACGCACACTAAGAGCAAAACAATGTGCATTTTTTGCGTTGTGAATTACTATCAATAACGCGCAGCGCAAGTAATACAAATGGTAGTAATACCGTTGGTAGTTTTGTTCGTTTCTAGAACGGGCAATCCAGTAATAAGACTAAATAAGAAACTATTCATAATTGTGAATAATTCGGTCATTATGAGTACCACTGAGCAGCATGAAGCGAGTAGGAAAAAACCTGGGTTGTAACCGGCGCATCTTTGAGGCATTTAGCAAGTTTGAGAAGTTCGCGGGAGCGTTCTACACTAGGAGATTAGCTTCCCAAGGGAAACGGTGATATGGGTGGATCGTGGTTGAGATGCTGTTCGAGAAGAGACCTGGGGGGAGTGTACAGATGCGTTGTGGCGAATATCAAAAAATACAACTGCTGGCCCCTTACTGCATGTGTGGTGGCTGTTAAAAATTGATCTGTAGTTTAAGTAGCGTACAAGTGATACAACAAACTTTAAAAAGACCATAACAAACGGTAGAAAAGATTACAATTGGTTTTTAAAAAAAAAACCCTCCACCCTTTTTTTTTTTTTTTTGGTACAGAACTTTACCCTTATGTCTTTATCCTTCATTTTTCTAGAAGTGGTTGAAAACCCTTTTTGAAACCCCAATCCTATAGAGGCACTTTGTCCATCATTTCTGTTTCCAATGACTATGAAATCCACCACCACCTGTTGCATTCTTGAATTTGCTCGTCTCGAAACATGAAACCGGTTTGAACAAACTTCTCTGCCTTGCAACCTGCTAGTTGCTATCTCGTTTGTTTCTGCATTCGCCAACTTGCGAAGCCATAGTAGACGTATCCCGTGTTATTCAATCGACGGCGCATGAAAATCACGTCACCTACTTCAAGTGCACCATTCTAGTGCTTCGGCGGTTGCCTTGAGCTTACGTGGTCGCCTAGGCGTTGTACCGTTTGGAACGCAGCGAGAGATTTTATTCTTAGTTTTGTCCTTAAGATACTAAAATGGCGTAAAAGCAAATCTAAAGACACGGCTTGAAAGAGCGTTAGAAATTTCCTGTTGGATAGGCCGACTTGAACCCTTCACTGATATAAAATCGAAAATTCACATTCCAGAACCTATTTTACCACATTAAGTTAGCATTATTTATCAGTTAGCCTCATATTCTCATGTTTAGTAAATATTGTCGTTTGAGAAAATTTATAAATCAAGTCGATTCCGTCTAGAAGTCAATTCCGAAAAGTGATAACTGTGTTCCTTCGGTTCTAAAATGATTGTAGATGCGATGAGACTAAACGTGGAAAATGTTGAACGAAAGAGACGTCCTGGAAAATCTCAAGTATTTTATATAAACGAGTTGCTATTTGAAGAATTATAACAAAAACAACCAACTGCTGAAAGATCTCAAAAACATTGACATCGCTTACAATTATTATTTTTACCCTTGATTATCTTGACTCTTTCAAAAAAAGGCTTGAGATTTTTCGTGACACTTTTTCGTAATTATCAATCATCTCATTATCAATTTTTAGTCTCGCGTGACAGTTGCATACTTTTGTTTCGCTGCAATGTGTATCACTCTGATACACGCACAAACGTTCTTATTTTGCAACAAGTGTTTTTCACGATAGTTATTAATTATTTTGTTATGTTGTGATTTGTTTACTAAAATTATAGCCGTGTATGAAATTTGTACGCATAGCACAGCGGGGAGATCTGGGGTGCTGAGGGTAGTGCATCAGTTTTATGCACACCAAAAAACCTCGATATTTTTCCATTTTCCAATCTCACAACGTGCAGAATAAATGCGGTAACCATTGTCACTGAACGGGGAGGAGGAGGGAATAGAACAGCAGCCTCATAATACCAGATGTGACCTCGGCACCATCATTCATCCAGGCCAAGTAGTCAAACGATGAGAGGATTGTTATCACTCTTGTCAGAATTGGGGACCAAATAAATTACGGGTATCGTTGGTTACCCATAGGTGGTGGGATCGTCGTCACTATCAGAATCAGAATTTTGAAGGAAAACGAGAATCTCATCATGAAAAATTCCACGTTGAGTGTGGTGTTTGGTGAGGACATTTTACAGCGTAAATACGAGTAATGTATGTACTATCAATATCGAAATCACTCAAATGATGATTGATTATTTTTTAGATATTTTCTGAAATATCGCAGAAAACTGGAAAAAATTGTATGCCGGCCGGAAAATTAACAGCTAAGCAAGACAATAAAGTAAACTGATAACAGGGTACAATTATTAACAGCTCCGCAAGCATGGTCTGGAATGAGTATCACAGATACTGAGATGTGACGAAGTTTGAAAGTCTGTCCGTGCATCAAAACGAACGTGTTGTAGGCTGATGTCCGGCATCTGAGGCCTAGAAATGCTATGATGTTGGTTATTTTTTAAGAAAAATATATGATTTACTTCACTCATGTCTTCTTGGGAATACGATCGGTTTGAAGAAACGTTACAGGGTGACTTTGATTAAAAAAATAGGATTTTGTGAAAGGTAAAATGGGAATCAGTGAGTTTAAATTTAGACCCGAATAAATTGATGGGGGCACTCTCGTTCGTTTACTACGCACACGGGTGTACTCGTATTTATACATAAACGCAGACTACGAATCCCCCCGAACATTCTCCTTTTACTTCATAAAGGGTGAAGATTTGACAAATCAAATTTTATTATTTTTTTTTTTAATACTTACCAATGGAATTTACAAAAAAATCAGAAATTTTACTTCTTTCATCTCTAGCCCAATCACCGCAATGATGGCAAAAAAATAATATCAAAAATAAATAATAACAGTTGATACAAATGGTTGTTATTATATGATTATTTACAAATAAAGCTTACTTATTGTTACTTATCGCTCCTTGTGGCTAGGTTTTAGTGTTTTTTCAATGCTTTGTTACAAACGCGAATTCTTTACAAAAAATGAGGAAAAATGTCCAAAAAACCGTTTTTATTATTTTTTAAAAACTGGGAATTCTGGTAAAACTTTTGAAGAATGTGGGTTTTGATTCATCTGAGTTCATATTAATATTCGTATAAGTGTGTATTAGTAGTTGTATTTATTTTTATGGGTTCCGCCGACTTGTGAATTGTATTTGCTTGTTTATGCTTGTGGCAGTGGAATTGTTTTATTTCGCTTTATTTGTTTTTTTTTTTACGTTCACAAGTTCGAATGTCTTTCGTCAGAAGTCCAGCACAAAAGGTTTTATCTGGGCTGACTTTCGTTAAAGATCTCGAGGATGGAGATTGTCAAACCTGTTTCCTTGGGCCGATGTTTTATTTTAATGATTAATTTGGTGTCACCCTCTTCTTTACCGTTCCTTAAACGGCCTCAAATGTATGGAAGGGATCGTCGAGATTTAACCCGACAAATAAAAACCCGCGTCTCGTCGGGCCGAGTGGCATTCCCGCGGAGTCGCGCGTTGGTCTCGCCTCCCGGTCGAAGCTCGGATCACCCCTCCACAAGCCATCGGAGAGGGAGGCAGAGAAACTCCCTGTAACCTAGGTAAGGGGACGACCCAGCCAGCCAGCCGCTCGAGCTGGTAATGTCTGGATACGTCCAGTACTCGCCTCACAAGCAACCGCTTCGGACGTGTTCCGCGACTCCTGCCTCCCTCTTTTGTTCAGAGGCCGAGGAGAAACACTTAGGAAGGTTTTCCGCCGTCATCTCGACGTACAACACTGGACACCTTCCAACCTGCGGTTGCCTCTTCCTGGTTTTGTGCGGATTCTTCCCTTAATTTGATTTTCATTTTGTATTCCTCACCATCGGTCGCCGTCTCGAATGGTATCAACATCTCTAACGAAGAAAGACAATTCTGGTAGGCGCGCTGCCTGGAGATGCTTCTACGCTGCACACTCCAAATGGAACCCCCACGCGCACAGGGGGGCGCCCAAAAGGGTTCACACTGCCATAACATTAGCTGACGACAGATTCATCTGCCAGCTGAATTCATTGGTCGTAGAGAGAAGTGGGCCCTGGGGTCTTGGGGTCGACTTCACGTAAATTTCTTTTATAAAAAAATAGAATATGACTCCATTGACCCGTTTTAAATCGTTTCTATCGTTTTTACGCGTTTGAATTCGCGCTCGTATTTGAAAAAGACTGAGACAAACACGATTTTCGTTGTACAACCCTCCGCTCTCTCGGAGCTTCCTCCTGGACGATGATAGTGCTTGTGTACACGGTTCGGTTGACGATTGGTGGAGTTCAAGTGGCATTCAAGTTGTACCATAGCGTGCGGTTTTCAACTTTGTCGTCAAATCGGCGTCTGACAGCCATCAACGTGAAAAGGTTGCGCGAAGGTTGCAAGAGTCGTCGGAATCAAGTGAGAGTGAAACCTGTGGCCGGCTGGAGACCAGCTGTTGGCGGTCTGCGGCTTGAGAATCTCCGCGGGTCGTCAGTGACAGGAAAGAACGGGTATGATAGACATGATGAAATTCAATTAGTCTGATTTATTCAATTCTGCGTTCCTCCCGCATCCAAAAGGGTTCCGGGGACTCCAAAGGGAAAATGAAATGTCTGCAGTGCTAAATACCAGGGTTGGGGGGGGGGGGGGTGTTCTGTCATCTAAAGATAAGAAGCGAAATTTACTTCAATATATAACGTCTCATCTGAACTTGTCAGATCACATGCCTCATCATTTTATCAAGATTCGGTTAGTGTCAACAGTAATTTCTTGGCTCCAGTGAAACCAATTTTCAGAACCATTGACTGTTAATACTGACCCAGATTAGGCACTTTCCGAAAATTTGTTTGAATGTGACTTTCAACCTCCTCTATTTAGTACAAAATTGAACTGGCTGTAAGCACATCCAGAATGCAACTGTCGTTTGTCCACCCGCTCCCCCTTCTTATCCAACTGGTTTGCCAGAACGATTGGGAAATATCTAAACATGTAGTTCTTGGTGATAATGAGCTCTGAAATCAGTTCCTTACTAGCGTGCCGCCTGTTTGATTGGCACATTGAGCGTGACAAAGAACAAAAACCAACACCAGGCGCGTTCTCTCCACCTAATTGGAAGTCAAGTTCACATAACTCTCCTATTCATCACCCTCTTCTTGACAAGTTTACACGCTGACAGGGGGAATCAATTTTTACCACGTCGGTTGTGCTTTGCAACTGTAGGCGGGGTCTGATTAAAACGTTCTGACAGCTCAAGAAAAATGATAGACACCAGTTGAGCATCCGTTCTATTATGCCAATCTCGAAATGTGTAAGATTGTCACGAGCGAGGACGCGTTGTTCTGAACTAGATTTAGCTGGGTTTTGGAGAATTCGAACTAAAAGGATATCAAAGGCTGGATTGGACTACATTGATTTCTCATGTTGAAATCAGAGTTGAACCAGATTGAGATACATCTGAAGGGATGTCATTGCAAGAGGGAATGTTAGTCTTCTAGTACGCACCGCTCTAGCATGGATAATAGTCTCTTCAAGCTTAACCTGGTTAAGCTGTGTGGTTTACAAACTTTACAAAGCTCTTCGTTATGACGTGACTTATTTTGCAACTGGACATGGATGAAGGGAAGGTTTATGATTGCTGCTAAGGCTTGATATGAAACCATTGATTCAAAAAATTCATCGACAACTTGTAAAAGATCATCATTTTACAACATTTGAAACCACTAGGTGATTTATATTACCCCCTTGAAAACCAAAACGAAAAACTGCTTTGGTTTCTGATGTTTTTGGCATTTTTGTACCTTCTTAGTACCTTTGTAACATTAATTCGATTCTAGACTTGTAGGATACATGAAGAAATTAAAACAATTAATTGAGGCTAATCTGGATAACCCATAAGTACGTAGTAAGCATAAAAGTTGCTCATTCGGAGGCAAACCTCGCTCATTCTGAATCCATTTGTGTGAATAAAATCCATCATCTATAGCGTTTATAATTGCTGATATCTTGAATTTATTTTTTATTTCTGTAATATATGCCTCTTGGCTTGCTGTCATATTACTGATTGGAAGCATTGTCAGAAAAACCTTATACCTAAGTGACTGTGTTCGATATCACTTAAATATTCACGGCGCGATTCATCCAAAAACAAAATGTAGTATTCAAATACTTAACGCATTTATTCCATGTTCTCTGGTTCAACGTCGTGACTGCATCACCACGATGCATGGTGATCCACTATGCTTTTGCAATTGGTTGAAAAGCGTTAAAAAAAGTAGTCACATTCTGCGTTACCTCAAAGATGCAATGGCGCATATCCGATATGCTATTAAGGAATAATAAACTATCGTGTGAAAATTGGCAGCTTTTCAAAAAGTATCAAGGGAACCTAAAATTTGGAAAATAAATTCATGAAATCAAAGCTGGGTATTTTCCAAAATCGAGAAAGACGACTTGGAAAGTGTTTTTGAGAACGGCCATTTCTCAGAGACAGATATTGTCGAACCGGTATAAAATTATGTGGGAGACCCTCCTACCAACTTTCATGTAACCTCCCTACATCAATATTTTAACTGGTGTTCAGAGTAGTTGAACCCAATCGACTTGAATCTTGAATCTCAAAGCTCTGGCATTCCCAGGAGTCATTATTGTTCTTTATTAATCAATTAATTACTCCGTACAGTTCTAGATAAACTTACCTTGTTCTGATCAGTTTTGTTGTTGTTGCAGAAAGAAGTACAGACAATTGACAACAGTGAACTCGTGTAACCCATTGGAAGACCAGCAACGTCACAATCACGACACACCACCTGATAGTCCCATTCTACAGGTAAGCTATTTTGTATTTTCATCAGTACTTAGCCTCTTGTCTTGGCCTCTGTGACCGATTTTATATCAACTTTCTGTACTTGAATGGTGTATTATAAATAACGTGACCATACTGTCCCGCTTTACATAAAGTTGTTCCGCTGTCTCCATAATCGGTCGTGGGACCCCTAAATGTCCTGCTTTAGAGGTCAAACGATTTAGATACTACATAAAATATAAAATTTTGCCTTCCAACATTATTTTTTTAGTATGTAATAAATCCAAGTTAGTGATGTATGAGAAAACAAAAAAGAATCAAACCTATTATGTATTTATTTCTTTGTACAAAAGGTAGCAAAAATTGTTTAGTTTCTAAAAACGCAAGTTCACCCCCCCCCCCTTCCGGTAATGGGTGCCCGCTTTGGAGTCCAAAGTATAAATAATGAGGTATGAATAATGCAAGAATGAATAATGCAACTATGTCAACAAAAAGGAAGATTTTGCTGGAGAATAGCTTAGGAAAAATGTTGAGACGTCATTTTGTTAGATCTTGGCGCTATTTGGAATCATCGGGGTATTGTAGTTGGTATTTGTAGAAACACTTAGGTATTGTATTCTCTAGTTATTTTTCTGCCCCCCCCCCCCCTTATCAGGAGCCATTGTGAAGAAGTTTCTTTGTGCAGGGCCTCGAATTTTGATTTTCATATACTTATACTGATGTTGCTGCATCATTATTATTGCCTCCGTGCACGAGTCTCTTTTTAGGGATCCTCGTGACAACCAATGATGATGATTCCGACGCGAGCCTCCGCTGAGGATAGATGGGAGGGGCGTAAGTGTTAGGTAACCTTTTACTACGAGTTAAAAATAGAACGCGCTTTTAGAGAGGTCCTGACGACCAGACTAGCTCACGTAGCGGCTCGTCTAAAGTATCGTTGTAAGATCGCTGGCTGTCTTCTTAATTTGAGAACGTTTTCTCATTTTAGAAGAACTTAAAAAGCGTAGGTTCTTTATCAAGTTTATACAACCGATGAGTGAGATTGAATTGATGATTTTACTATAATAATTTGCCATTCTTCTCAAAATAAATGTCTTTTTCTGCCAAATTGGGTCATTACAATACAGAGGTTTTGCTGACCGTCTGGTATTTCCTCGCTGACCGCATTCTTGAATACTCTTCTTGACCGATAATATATCGATGAGTGGGAGGGGGGTGTTGCTATTAGAGCCTATAATACTGCTAATCTGCTCAGCAGGAGCCTTAGAAAATCAATCAATTAAATCAATTCTTCAGCTCATTCCTGACCCTAAGATCCTCGTAGCCATTGAGATATTTCACATTGACATTTTTCAATTCCTCATTTCCTTTAATTACCTACTGCTTCACAAAATAAATTAACAATAATTTGATTTTGGCCCAAATTGAGCTGATATCGCTCAAAAGAAACATAACAGAAACAGGTGGCGTTGAAACAAGAGAAGGTTAACATTATTTCCCAGTAGCATGTAAAAAATTGCTTATGATGGTCTCAGTTACGTTTCTGAATGTACGTTTCCGTTAAACAGTAGCTGTCATTTTTGACTTAAACGTTCATTACTTGGTTTAGTTTAAAAAAATTTTTGTATTGTGAAGCTGTTACCTAAAACTGTATGAACAACGAGGGCGAGTGTACAGCCAGGATACTCCATTCAATCCACCAACCAACTCTTCTGCTTTGATTAGATGTTAAAATATCCTCCATTAATTCAAATGCATGTACATACTAGTTGCAAGTTGCGCAATCAGTCAGTCTGAACAAACTTATTTCACTACGGAACAATGGAACGTTTGAACCCCGTATCGATTCGTGATTATGGGCCTGAAGAAAAGCAAGTTGGTATTTATAAACCGAACCGGTTCTTACTGGGTTTCAACCAGTAAGAACAAAATTAGTTATACTCATCCGGAACCGTTTTATCGCCACCTGTTGTCGAGGGGGAACAATTCGAAAGGAAAGACCGTAAATTATTCACAACGATCGATAATAGTCCACTTTGGCGCTACTTCCGTACGTAGTTGCTTATTATGATGATAGGAGAATAATGCTAAGTATGTAATTAACCGTGAAAATAACGTACCAGCGATTGAAATGCTTAGGTTGATTAAAATGACATTGAATTTCACTCACAGCCTTGCAGCAAGAAGTGCCTCTTAAGAAAAATATTTAGGGATGTTTCCTTCAACATCGTGAACAAATATCACTCATTCGGGCGATCAATTTGCGCAAAGCAATGTCAAAATTGAGTGGTTATTGGGCATGTTGTCTGAATAAATAGGTATTGCGTATTATTTTAGATTGCACTTATTATTTTTCACTTCCTTTGATATAAACTCTATGCAAACCTGGCATATTACGCTGAATAACTAACTGATTCAAGAACTAAGATAGACGACCTAATCTACTTAGAAGATCTAATCAACATGACTGCCTGTGTTGGATTTAAAAGGGTTTTTTTCTCTTCCTTGGTTGCTCATCAAATTAATTTTCTTGTAGTTTCAGTGACCGTAGTTATCCGCATTTTATCATTTCCAACACTAGACTGTCACTGTATTTTGAATTCAACCTACGGCATTTGACCAAACTCCCTCCCCTCGCCCTTGCTACGTATTACAATTTATTCCAATATTGAAGTACGATTGCAATTTTATTCATTTTACATTATTCATTAAATTGGTCTCCTCAGAAGAGCTCATGAGACTTGGCGGGTGAAATCACGATGTGAATGAATTAATTGTGACAGAGCATTTTGGTTTATTTATTCATTTTTATTACTTTTTATATGATGGGAACTACATGATGTATCAAACGTTAATATGACCTTACCGTGACAAAGCGCAACTTGGTCGAATTTCCCGTCACACTCAAATGATAAAAGGCATTGAAGATACATGCAGTATTTTTGTATTGATAATTCTACGGAAGAGGGTGTTAGGGATGAATTTCAATTCTCTCCGAGTATTTAGAGTATAGAGACTGTGCCTAGTATCTAACAATCATGATTTCACAATCCCCAATAACAAATAAACAGAAATATAGCAGTTCAAACTCATCACACTTGATTAATGCACATGAAGTTCAATTTTTAATCATAGATACGGGTCCTTTTTGCCAGGTCCTCTTAGTTGCCTTCGCTCTCTTATCTTGAGCCAGCTTAAATAATTTGCCAACAGTACGATGTGGCGAGCTCTGGCGAAGTTTGCGCTTATATGCTTGTAGTTTTACTGGCAAACCATTAACCCAGAAGCCAAAGTTTTGTCAATTTGCCACATAGAGTCGCCGAGTGAGGCAGAGTGATTAAAGCGACTTTCCTCGCTCGGTACGAGCTGCTCGCTTCCAATAACAGACTGACCCATTACCCCATTTTCCTTGGCTTCGTGATCACATCGCTACGGCAGCGGTGTTGTCGCCGCTTCGTTCTTACGGCTCATTGTATATTAAAGCTCTCGCTAACTGCCAAGATCGTCATTCTTGCGTTTTAAAATAACTATCGCGTGACACCATCGTAATCAAAGCCCACTTCCTTCCTCCACAGCAAATTGAAGCGCCTAAGCAGCGCTTTCATGAGCGTGGGCCGCGGCTGTAAATTTGTAGTTTCGGGAGGGATCGCGATATTCTTTCTCTTTCATGTTCTAATTTTCAAAATTTGTCGACCTTGATGTAATGTGGTCATTACGGAGGGGGAGGTAAAGGATCCTACAATTCCACTTCTGGAAAAGCTCCTCCATTGGCTGTCTGTCGTTAGTAGACTGCTAATGGAGGAGCTTTTCCAATAAATTTTTGAGATTTTTGGTGATCTAGGCGCGTGGAGTATTATTTTCCACTAAAGTTCTGACGCTGAATCGATTAAAATTAGTCCGAGGCACTCCACACCTACTGTTTTCCCCCATTTTCTCCTTTTTTTATTCAAATTTTCGCTACTAGTGAATGAGTCTCATCTCAGTTCATCACCCCATCTGATTGTCATTCACCTCAATCATGTTGCTTACTCATACATTTTGCTTTGACAGAAACTCGATGGGATCGTGAATGCTTATGACGAAGGGCCAGTGAGCGCGGCATGGGGCCCTCAGCAACTCGCCGTTTGGCTCCAAGCGAACAGATACGGCCCCCACATCCACACACTGTCCACATATTCAGGTATTTGACGCCATATTGTCTTCTTGTTTTCCAGTACTTAAACCTTGAAGCGGGAAGGTTGGCAATAACGTTTCTTTGTGTGTATCAGATCATATTGAATGGATTGTTCCCATTTTCGGATACATTCTTAAGTGGGACATGATTTTCAGTGCATTTTTTACCATTTTATGATCTTGTTTTCGAGGTCCTCTCTGTATCCTCTGTGTTCACAAAATTCTCACATTAAAATAAATTTAATTTTTTTCAAATTTTTTAATTTTATAATTTTTAACATATTGTTTACACCCGAAAAAATCCTTCGTTTCAAATATTTTTTTCAATATTTCCTACGTTTTGTTCGAATTAATCCTTAATCACGCTATTTTGTATTGATTTGAATTTTTATGTTAGGAGCTGACCTTCTTCGCTTGTCACGGGACAACCTCGTTCAACTATGCGGCCTCCCTGATGGCATCAGGTTGTACAACGTGTTGCACGCCAAGTAAGTCACGTCGTCAAAATGATTATGTTGATCGTCAGTGAAACGTTCGTCACACGGCACGAAAGAACTGATAAATGTATTTTATACCCATTTTCACGATCGTATTATCATCGAAATCCCCCTCGGTATCGTGCAATTGTAATAAATAGCCAACAGTACGTATTACACTACCGAACCTCAATAGGATCTGCAGGTAGTGATAATGCCCTCTGAATTATCCGACATTGGAGTTTTTTCTAGTTCGATTCCGGTAGTAACCAGTTCGCGAATACGCTCGAGGTTTAGCACCGGATCTCTCCCGCTTTTATTGTGAGAGTACAAACATTATCTTCGGCCCGTATATTTCTTTGCTAGTTCCACGATTTTGTTTGTAACTTTCTTTCTTCCGAGAATAGCACCACAGAAGCCGTCTATTTTATAAACTTGTGGAAAAATCATAAGTAGGAATGCTTTTGTTTTTTCTGTCATAATCGTAGTGCGCTCGAATTATGCTGAATAATTGGCTGATCATGGAGACCGTTCCTATTTAGCATTTTCTCAGGTAGGTTGATCCTTGTATGTTAACATTTTCAAATTTAATGAAAATCTATCAAGAACAATAAATATCCTATGATTTAGTGGAGATATTTGTTCTTGAAATAGTGAAAATGTTACGGTTGGCCGCCGATCTGATCATAATCATTAATTGAAATTGTTCTTATCCTTGTACATGTCGAGTTTATTTGCGGCGATATATTCCTCAGATTGTTTCTCTTATTTTGCCAATGTTTTCTCTGTCGAGCTTTAGGAAAGAGACCCCGAACAAAATGTTGATTAGAGTCGAACTTTCGCAAAACATTGTATATTTAGAGCCACAAAATTGAGGGAGAGTGGAAAAATTTGTGGGTTCGTCAGATAAAAAAAAGGAGATGGCTGGTCTGGAGTCGCCTGAATGATTGGTCCGTCACCTCGTTCAGGAATGATTTGGGCAAGTGGTCTACAAGTTGACATGTTGTCCGATCTCCGCCACAAAATGGAATATCTTCTTAGGTAGTTGCGGATGGAAATGCTGTGGTTTTTGGCCCCGATAGAGCATATTGTCGAGAGTTATAAAATGAAGAATACTAAATTGAAAAGGAGGTATTTTCTGTGTTGATTCATAATAATTTGGGCGTTTTGTTCGACCATCGCGAATTATCGTCACATTTCCTGACTCACCACAGTTCCCCTCATTCATGGTGGAGCACGAGAAACACATGGATTACAAAATATAAAAAAATACAATTCATGAAAAATGACCTTACTTCCCATTTTTCCCTTATATGCTGGTATTAGAAATTCAAATTTATATAGTTTTTAACAGCGTAACTGACGAAAGGGGGCCCTCACTCTATATATACTGAAGACGCCATTTTCTGGAAAGGGATACGTTTTCTCCTCTGATCAGGCCAGTTTTCCGGCCACCAGATTTACCCTCCTTCCAGGTGGGGCTGCCTCCAATCTAAGGTTCAAAACGATCGGCCCAGGACCCGAACAGAACAACATCAGAGCCTACATCGCCGAAATTCCCCATGAAATGCTGTGACTTCACGTAACTTCAGAAAGCGGCTCCTTCAGAGTGACCAAATACGCTATTCAAAACCATATATGTTTGAATTTTTTAATTCCTACGTGTAAGGAAAAATATAAAAAATCCATTTTGTAATCTAGGTACCTGTATTTTGCGCTCCACCCTGTATCTGCTCCGAGGAAGAGCGATACGTCCATTACTAGCTGCCTCTTCCTCACTAAACAAATATGATTATATTAACATGCCGTTTGGTTGCGTGGCCCCCATCTCCAGTCTTGGCCATGAAGAATCATCAGCTGCATTTATTTTTACTTGTGTGATTCGGTGGATGCACTGGTCAATATGAAGACCATTATAGGCTCAAAACAGACTTGTTTCATCTCAGCAGTGCACATAAAAAGTTTCAATTAACTTCTAATTCACCTTTCTGATATTCCAGGCCAAAACTGACTTTGTACATTTGCGTCGACTCGAACGAGCGGGTCTACCAGGCGATTTACATGACGTGCCTCACTTCAGCAGAGTTGGTGGCCAAAGTTAGCACAGTCATCGGTGTACACGTGTCTCAGGTCCTCTCGATGTATGTGGAAGGGCCGAACGGAATTAAACTTGTGCTCAACGACCAGCTCGTGTCACATCTCAACGACCATTCTGCTTATTCCATCTCCAGCGTTATTGGTGAGCTCACATTGCGTTCAACTTCGTTCGTGTAATGAAATGAATCGGGCCTTCAGAATGAAAATCTGTAGAACAATGAACTGCTATTCTACAGGCGCGTTTACCTCAATCAGTATACATTTGATTCAAGTTTTGTTCTCCTTCTTGCGACCAACTCTGTGGCTTCAAAGCGCAAAATGAATTATTTCTATACAACAGCCCGCGTCTATTTCTGCAGCGCTCTTCTCAAAAATAGATCGACTTAACGGCCGAGCGACAAACAAAGCTTCTACTTTGGCAATAATGAAGACTCTAGGGAAGGAAAAACTTGTGTTGACGCCAAACTTATGGCAGTAATAAGCCGACTAGACGAAAAGAACGTTGTCTTTTGGCATCCGGGCAAATAGACGGACTGACAGCCAAGGCATTCCATTAATTACGATTCATACGTTTTAACGTTAACAGCGTTTCCGAGGGAAGTCGCCAGGACAAGCTTGTGAATTCCAACGCTTCTTGGAATGTTTTTGATCCAGGAACCGTTTTTCTCACAAAATCAGGACACCCAAGGCCTCTACCCATTCTTTTTTCGCTTGATCGTCGGGCAATAAAACCGAAAAATCAATTTATAATAATGTCAGGGCGAATTAAGATTTCAATCAGTGGGATAGTCATGCCATAATCACCCTTCAGATTAATCGTACGCTTTTATTATTAAAAACATCAACAGGTTAATTGATGAATGATTACACAATAATTAGTCCAAAAACATGAACCTCAATCGTTTTAGGATTGGGGAAAAAATATGTGTGAAATTGCGTAGAAATGTTTGAATTTTCTGTGCATTTTCAAGGCATTTGTAAGTCCTGACGGTAGAATAAACCTTCCTCCCAGTAGAAGGGGTACATTTGCTCTGAGAGGGTGGTTAGAGGAAATGAGTTGGTCTCAAAACCTACTTTCTTGCTGCATTGTTTATAACCTCTTAACAAATACGATGAAGGAATTGTTAAATACTAATCATCTCTCTTATTCTTTAAATTGACTTGTCTAAAGACACATTTGAACATTTTGATGAGAATGTATTTTGACCTTTCACGCTTATTTTAAAATATAAATAAAAGTGGTTCCTTTCCTTGAAACTTACAGCTAATCGTTAATTTTCAGATGGTGACCGTTACCAGCTGCTATTGAAACAATCAGAGCACAATCCAAATGCGTAAAATGCTGTCGCCTCAATGCAGAATTGACCCTCCTCACCGACTTCGTCTTATACACTTACTTGTGTATCTATAACCTTCATCTCCGAGAAATGTTCTATATACAATTTACTCCTTTAATAAGCATTAACTTTTGGTAGCTTAGTTGAATTAACATGGTCCAATATTAATTTTTTTGTTTTCAAAAAGCCTATCTCTATTAACTCAGGATTGAAGTCGTGCCAGGCTTTTGATTATAAAGGCATTCAGTAAGTGAAGTGGGCATTTGATTGAGAATGAGGACGTTGTTTTTGTTTTTTATTCCTTGCCATTCCTTACAGGGGACTAATTTAATCTGCAACCACCGCAAGATGTCTACTTGCTCAAGTGTTTAGTAAGATCACTCTGTACATATGACTAATCATTGTTGACAGCAATAACCAGAAAGTTTACAATTGCCTCATGAGCCACTTCTACTTACATTGTGTGGGCAATTCCAGGCGCGGATCTAGAAATTTTTTTCGGAGGGGGTCACAGGGTAAAATCAAAAGCTAAACAAAAAAAATAACCAAACAAACAAAATGAACTAAATTTTCTCACTTTTTCAATCTCTTAACAATAAAGTCTGACTGTCAATTTCTTCATTTTGTCAGATTTTTGGTTTGAAAAAATTTAGTTCATCTCAAAATTTTCAAAATTCTACCTGGTTTGGGGGGGGGGGGGGGTCATGACCCCCGTGACTCCCCCCTTGAATCCGCGCCTGGGCAATTCTCCTGGTACGACTTCATGGAGAAGATAACATACCTTCTAAATTTTTACTAACAATGCAAAGGAATAACCCTAGGATTTATGTTAAGCACTAATTGAGGTATTTTATCACTTAGTATTCTGAACAGATACCTAAACTCAAGTTTTTATCAATTTATTCAATTTTGTTTGTATAATCTGATAGTTAGCGTGTTGAAATTTTCATTGATATTTGCAAATGCACAATCGGCATCATTGGAGTTCCACCCATTGTATTGCAATGTGTGCAAAAATACAGTAGAAATGTAGATTTTATTAATGTTGATGTCATCTCTATCAAATTTCTTCAATGATTGTGGTCCAATTACACTGTAAGTTCAATCAAGGTTATTTGTTAACATTCACACAAAGATCATACAAGCACAGTGTTTGCCTCTGAAAAATACTGATTGCATGATTAAAGGCATAATGAAGACAGATTTTTCTTAGAGAAACGAAGGAACCACTGAGTTTTTCATTAACCATTTGAATTTGAACATTAGGTCAACTAGACTCTATCGCTTTCATGATTGCAGTGTGGTAAATCTTCTTTTGTTGGGTACTTTTGCTAATAGCAGAGCCTGATTGTTATAAATCTCATCAAAATGGTTGATTTTTGTTAGCTTCTAAGATACATGTTGTGGTTTGTTTATATTGTTATGTCCTTAGATTTTATTATTGTTATAAATCATCATCTTTATATTTAACTTGTTATGGGGTGCAGTTAGGTTTAGACTGTCAGCATTCAGTTTAGTTTTATGGGTTGTGGCATTGTTTGATTCAAAACAGATAGGCCAGAAAGAAACTGGTCTACCTTTCATTTCCAAATAGTGGAAACATCGCTCATTTGTTCTATCATATCTGTCCATTAGGAAATAGTGCATGCATAGAAAAATTAACCTTTCATCAGATGTTGTGCATGTTATTTACCCGTAATAAATAATTGAGCATATTATTTTTTATGAAGTAACAATTTTTACTCTAATTAATTATCCCTTTAGGGAGCTGTATCGAGAGCTTGTGGTTATCTTACATTTTAAAATTTACTTATTGAAATGTGTCTTATTGACCCTCATTGTGACAACTCACGTTTCCAAAAACTTACTGATTTTTGGTCTAAAGTCAGTTTGATCAATCAAAATTCTTGTGGCGTAAAAAGTGGAATCTTCTTGAGGCTAATTCCTCAACAAACCAAAATCTGTAATTAATTAATATGGTACTTATCGTGCAATATCAGGATTCCACTGACTTTTCATCATTTTTCTGCTGCCATGTTGAACGTTTCCTCAAAAGGCAGTAAGCAAGGTGCCGGCAAATTTGTGCTGAGGGACCAAAAAACAAAATTTTGAAAGTCTAATAACATCTTGAATATCCAAATAAAATTGATTGCTTTTGCTTTTAGCCTTCATCCACAATTTTTCTTTCCTGTTATCATCTTTTCAATCTTATCTCGTTGAAATTGGCTGTGGAATCCTTAATGAAGTTTTTGGTAGTCTTTCGAAAAATGTTCATGTGAATTCTGGGCTAATTTCCTGAGATACTGTATCCAAGCACATGATACAACTGTACATTTTTTATTTTCACCTCATTTACCAAGTTATCCACGTTCACTTACCATACTTCAGAGTGTTTCTTGTTTCTGCGTGAATTTCAAATTATCCTCAGCTCGTAATTCACGACCAATTATTATACTTCAAACCATGAAGTTGTTATTCTGTCTTTAATCATTTAAGGTTCAAGAGCTTGACCTTCGTTAGATTTCTTGACATTTAAATAGTGTTACAAGTTTTAAATTTGTTAGGCAATTTATTGTGTACCTGCATTCGAGTTGATTGATTGAAATTGTTATAATAATTATGTTAGGGAATAATATAGATTAAGTTTGCCTTGAGCACATACATAATCAATGGAATTTTTAACTAGATGTTCATCTACACAGATGCAGGGTGATGTGTTATGTCTGGCTAGCTGATCTATTGTCGGATTCAACATTTATCGGTGATTTGAACTTCGAGTGGTGTTTACACCTCTGTGATGGCCATGATGATTTCCGTATTAATATGGTTTTATTGAAAAAAAAAACCTGTTCTTCACTCCCTTTGTAAGCAGCAGTTCTATTACACCCTTCATCACCCTGCAAGCCTTTTTCCGCTCTGACTCCTGGAGAAATTCTTGCCTCAGGGGCGTCTCAATTTCTAAATCTGCACAGATCATCGAAATACCTACAAGCTTTGTCAATCTGACTGTGTAAAGAGAACATGATTGTATGAGGCTTTTGGAGTTGAAGTACAAGTATCAGCATAATTTGATATATGTAGTTCCATGTTTGATTGAAAACTCAGATTTCGCTTCTAATTAAACACAGTGCTCTATGGCTCATATATTTTCTTACTTATATAAAAAGTATATTTTTTAAAATTGTATCTAAAAGTTAATGTTTTGTCTGTAGGTGATATTGTCAACTTGCAGCGTGTGTGAGACTCAAGTTGAAAATTGTTACACCGCTTTCCATGTAGATTTTCTACCTCAGCAGCTTTAACGACCAACAACAGGTGGAATATTCCTTACTAGTTGTGAAGTCGATCGTTCCAGATCATATATTTTTACTACTTGAGCAGCAGTCTTGAACAAAACATTGCCTGCACTGTTCATCTTAGATACCAGTTGCCATATACCATTCAGAAAGCAGGCTTGGTCTCTCTTTTTAGGTTATTGTTGTGCCTTACTGTTAAAACATAGCGTCGTGTCATATAGTAAAGAGAAATGTATCGAAGTATCAAAATGTTTATTGCTCTAACGTTAGTTGTCTAGCACTTGTCATCTTTGTCGTGTTCCCCTTCACTTTGTGATTTCAATTTCTTCACGCACTTGATTATGCTAACTTTACTTTGCCTGCTATCATACATCAGAGAGTACATAGTTGCGTTCGCAATAATTGACTAATATGTATCAGCCACTTGGTGATGAGGAATTCACTCTAATGTTTGATAGCTGCTTGTGTGCGTGTTCAACACTTTTCGTTACAGAAGCCTCCAATACCATGCAACTGACAAAATACTGTGCACAACTGTAGGTAAAATGAGAACTAGTAAATCTATGAATTTGACTTTTTGTAACTGCTTACTTAGTGCCTCAAAAAAGATTGCCTTATAAAACAAAAGCCTTACAGCCTCTTGAGCGTCTCATTATGCAAAATAAAGACAAGTGATTATTAATACGTGTTTTTTCCCCTACTTGATGCAGGATTCTTTCGGCTTATTTTATATCTGAATAACTGAACATTTCACTATTTGCTCCCTAAGTAATGTTTACCTTCTAATGCGAATGGTTCTAGTGGTGGTTGAGACTTGCTATTAGCAACCACCCCCAACTTTTAATATTAGTGTGATACCCACGCAAAGTTGAGTCAATCGTAAAATTTAGCCTGATTATGGCGCGCTTTACCTGTCGGTGCCCACTGGGACTATTAATCTGGCCGATATCACACTCCGCCATTCGTCCGGTGAAATGAAGGAACATTTCATTAGCTACACGAATTGACCAAATTACCATTTCAAATAGCCCAAGACAAAAATAGGGCTCCGAAGTAGTCAACACTTGCAGTACAAAGCAATCAATGACGGGTAGAGAAAAAGTAGGGTATGAGCTCACTCATTGTTTCAGCCAGATAAGCGTATTTACCGAAGGTAAGGTACCATAATCGGACTTGGCACATTGAATAGCTCGTTGGATCACCCTTACAACTTATTGGGTCCTGCGATAGAGCGTCCTTGGTTCAGTATACGACTAATTATCAACTTCCTTCCTCAATGACTATGCGCCTACACGAATCGGAGAAGAATATTGAAAACACTAAATGTCGCATTTTGATGAAAATCGGAGACGGAATCCAAATAATAATAAACGAAAATCCTCTTTCCGGAGGTATGCACATATATCTACTTACTGCAAAGAGTTCGTCATCCAAGTAGGTGTCCAATGGGCTCCAACGAACGAGTGGACGGTGAAGTAAGATTGTTGAAGTTGTTGTGAAAGGACTTCTTTGTTCTTCATGACACGAAGCTTTTGGCCGCCCACATGGAAGCTTATTGGCTGGGAGAATTGCAGGTGTTACGTTACACATTCATATCTACGGCCAGTGCGAATTTCGAAATCGTTATGTACCTAATGTATTTTTTTTTTTTTTTTTTTAATGATGAGTAAAAGTACTCAAAATATAGCCCCAATATATAAAAAATGATGTAAAAATAGAGGTCAACCGACTTCAAGAACGAAAAGGAGGACAACGGTGAGTGTCCATTATCAATTCTGATCAATTCAGCGTCCAAAATTTAAGGGGAAAAACCCCCAAATCCCGGAAATTGAGTTTCAAAGAACACATTTTTATTCATGTCCTTCCCGAATTGGGTTCGATCGAGTTGAAAAGTTTCACAAGAGCCAAAAAGAGGTCCCAATATTTCAAATTTTCTGAAAATTGTCTACTAGGTACCAAAAACGTGGACGGCGGATTTCTGTTACAATTCCTAGCATAATCAAACTATATTCATCCCAGAGGTCATCCTTCCCGATTGGCCCTAAAATTCGAAGTTTGCGTTTCATGATGTCTAGATATAAACGCTGTAATTCTTCCGTATGTTCCGGTTTAGTGTAGTAGAGCAAGAGTATGAGGGAATTTGCGTGTCCAGGAGTTATTCCAGTCGATTTAGCGACTCAAATTGAGTGGGAAATGATACTTAAATCTAAGCCACTAAGTCAGAGTCCTTTCTTGATCTCCGATAGATATATTCTGTGGGAGCTTTGGTTAAGGTGGGATGAGCATTGGTGGGCAAAGATGGCTTTCGGCGCCTTAAAGAATGGCTGTTTCCAAAGCGAGTTCGGTCCTCGATTAATTATCGCGTTAAAGAAGGTGTATTTTATTCAACATGGAATGCATAAGGAAACATATCGATTAGGTAAATTTCGAACTACTGAACTCTAATACCTGCATGTTGGAATTTACAAGTATTTGAGTACGTCCTTAAATGCCTTCACCTCGATTCTTGCTCATGTGCTTTATAGGAATTAATGGAAATGCGGGACGTACTGAGGTAGGTAACGTGATTTACAATATAATATTAACGTCTGTTCTTTTGAAATTAAATTGGACGCGTATGTTCTGCGTTTCAAAATCGAGAAATACGTACGACGTTGACGGAAAGGAATGTTGAGCTCCTAAGGCGCTATTCTCCTAATACCTCAAATCCCTAGAGACCCCGCTGATGACGCTATGGGACTCCCATATCCCGCAGGACTGCTGGAGCTGAGCTGAGGTGGTTGCTGCCCTCTATCCTGTGGGAGGTTCTCACCGGCGGGAAAGGATACATCAAGAAGGTATCCCGATCACAGAGCCCAATTACATAACGCAAACGATGAGGAATGATGGTTTCATTCTTCGACAAATTTGTACGAAGAGAAAACAGGTTCACAGAAATGAAGAATTTTTATGCGATCAATGTCAAGGGTACCTAGAGTAGGCTGGCCATAATGTTATGGGGCCAGACCGGGATACCGGGGGTATATAGAATGGGAGGGAGGGAGCCCACCCCTGGAAGTTTGTGATTTTACTCAAATATTGCTGAAAAATGACCGAAACCTTTTTGTTTCGCGTGAAAAAAATCATCAGTTTGTTTGCACATACAATTTCATAGGTTTATAGATATTTTTTCGTTAGTAGAAAATAATTGAGAATTGTTTAAAATTTACGGGTTTTATATCATTAAAATCCAATTCTCACCAGAATTTAGCACGAGCTAAGGGGTTCGGGGCCAGTGGAGGCCCAGTGGTCAGAAAACGTAAGGTAATAGGCGCTACAGCATACCTAATACCAGTCTTTGATCATAAAAAGAGGTCAACGTTTCCAATTTGCCCTAAAAATTGAGAGTTAGCGTTTCATGATGTCTAGATCAAAAACGCTGCAAATTCTCTCACAGAGGTTGGTTACTCCTCGGACCAGGAGCATAAAGACTCATTTCAATCGATTCAGCGTCTAAAATTTAGAGGAAAATGATACCCCACACGCTTAAATCGCCAAAAATCCATTTTTCGAAAAACACATTTTGCACCCAGCTCCTCCAAATTTGGTTCAATTGGGCTAAATAGTTTCGAGGAGCAACTAACCTTGAAAACGAAACCGAAATTTTAGATTTTTAGAAAAAATTCCACTATCGAAAATCGCGTACGGCGGACGGAAATTTGCTTATTTTGATCTGGACACCTAGAGACGCCCGGAAAAAATTGTTGGGCAAATCGGAGAGGTTGACTTTCTGCATGTAAACATAGATTTTTTATTCAAAGACTAACCAACCAAAACCGAAATATCCCAGAAAATTTGGTATAAATCTGAAATTTCGGCCAGGGACCTCTTTCCAGCTCTAATTACTCCTTGAAACATTTCAGAAACATCAGCGCAAATTTGAGGATGTATGGGGTGAAATTATATGTTTTTTAAAACTCGATTTTCGGTAGCTAGGTACGTCGGGTTTATTTTCCACTAAATTTTCGAAGCTGAATCGATAGGAATGAGTCCAGGACACTCGACAGTTTTTCACACACTTGCTCCAAGGAATAATAAACCATTGTGGAATAATTAGCAGCGTTTTAATGATTACTTTGTATTCTAATCACGTTTTCGAGGTCTCGTAGGTTCGCTTCTTCACGAGCGAGATCCATCTAGAATAATTTTCAGCTTTTCCACTTCTTTCCGGCTTATGAAAATATGAACAGATTTTGCGGCACGTATTGTGAAACACCCTGTTATGTATCAAAACTATATTAAATGAATTGCAGACATGATAAGGTAGGTTGGATCAAACGATCTCCCATTATCTGGTGCGTGAACGTATCTGATTTTTGGTCTATTCCTGGACCGTTAGAATTTTTATGTGAAAGAAACCTGACTTTTAAGAGATTTATTTCGCTGAAGGCGAGAGCAGCGTATTGAATGTGCTGAAAGGCCATTGAGAGCAGAGGTCACGTGGGTAGCCACCTAGTTCGTTTCCACAGTATCAGTTACGGTATTTTCTTATTGAAAACAAAACACGCTGACAGAGCTGACATAGACAATGGCCCATTGTTGCTGAATGTTCACGATGGGACAAAAAAAGAACAACCTGATAAATGCATCGAAGAATTTTATTATCATAACGAAGCCTCATTCCACAAATATTTCTCACACGCTACTGTCCTATCTACACGCATGCTATTCTACATGCCCACTCCCATTTTGTCCACAACAAATACATCTGATAAAACTCAAATCCCGTTTTCATTCGGAATAATGAGCGCGTGTCTATAAAACCAATTTGATTCGATCGATAGATAAGATCGATCGGACGAATAAACGAGGAAGAGCCGCAACCGTAATCGTGGAATATAAGCTAAAAATTATATAAAATTGTCGAATCACCAATTTACTACGTGTAATAGAAATTTAAACAAGCAACAACATTGTGACTAACAGATTCAATACAAGTCGTTTCACTTCAACACAAAATGCTCATTTTCCCCCAAATATCACAGATTAAACGCCATTATAGACGGCGAAAGATGACTTCCTGCCGAAAACTACGCCTGAATCACAAATTGAGCCTTTTTAAAATGAATAGTGATGTTTTGATGCGGCGAAAACATAGATAATTCTCATTTAAAATGGGATAGATTGAACCACTAACTAAACCAATTAGAAGCGATTTCATTGGTATTTGGGAAGTTATGGAGTCAGTTATCAAGTCAAGGGTAGAAAAAAGTCGTACACCTAATTACATATGGTTTGAAGAAAGAAAATAACACGAGGTTTAGTCAAATATATTGACCAATAAATTCTGTTTGACCGACGCGATCACTTCTATTGTCACGTCAAAGATTCAAATCCACCTTAGTTTTACGGCCATTCAGAATTTATATTCGGTCTTACAACGTTATTGTAATATTGTACGCACGAAGAGGGATAACGTCGCACAACAAAGATCGTTAACGGAACAAGGAACAATGATAGTTCATGGAGGACATGGATTATGGAGAGTTGTTAGGACACGTATTGGTTTGATGCTGTGGATTGAACCTTACCAGACCCATGCACAAGAGTGTGGAAAAAAATTGATGTTTAAACCCCCTGTCAGGGGGTTGTTTCTAGAGATCTCGAGACTTTCAGGTTCATAAATATACTGAATCGAAAAATTAGGGCTATGAAGTTAGAAGTTAGGTCGAGTGGCCATGCCAAAAACACCATTTTCAAGGCATTTCAAGCCACTTGATTAGGACGGACGAGCTGTATTTATTATGTACGATCGAATCTTTAGCAAGAAATTACTTGGAATCACATCAGCCGACACGACGAAAAGTGACAAAGTGCTCAAGATAAAAAACAAGATTATCCACCAGGTAAAATAACGTATCATTCCGTACAATCCAGATCGAACAAATACAGAAGCCAGAGCAAAATCCGCCAAATGACTTCCAACATACCTCTTCCACCCTGCAAAATAGTAATTTATTCAAAAGAATCACAATGTCAAAGAAGGTATAAGCACATTACAGAACGTGCTCGCGAGTTGTGTTATGAATAATACTGCAGCAAAAATTGTCAGTCTAAGCAAACTGTTGAGAGGGAAGTGTAACATGATAGCGTATTGCCTTCAATTTAACAACCAATGGAAGGGCGAGGAAAACAAATAGTAATCCGCTGCGGTGTAATAACCATGCACATTTTCGGGACAATCTTGAATTAATTCGAACACTCCACACTTTTCTTATGTACACTAATTGTGTCCCAACTTATCATCACTCCAAAAGTTCATAGCCTCTAGAAGCATCATTGTCATAATAGGAAGAATATGGTTTGATGAATGAATAAGCGTAATAACCTCAACAATTTGAAGTCTCACTTGTATACACCGAAGTGAAACGTAAAATGCAATTCTAAGAGCATGTTACCTACTTTATGGTTAATATGAAAAAAAGGAAAAAATACATACATTGTAAGTGAATTTTGAAAAGTGGCACCATTATAAATTCCCCTACGAAAAATATTTTTCTGAAAATTCTGAACGAAAAAAGTCATTTTAGAACATTTAGTAGGTAGTCGTTTTCAGTTTTGATATAAATGCAATTCCATACTATCGTCATTTTGGCATGTTGGTCGATTAGCAAGGTTTCGAGAGCGGTAAAATCAACAACGGATAACAAAACTGTCAGTGATTACCCGGATCACAATGACGGTAAGTAGTCAGTACAATCTTATCACTGAGATACAAAGAATAACATAGTACTACTGAGATATACAATGTAATGGACAGTAATCCGTAAGTATGATTGTGTGGTATTTTGAATCAGTAAAGACTTGATTCGGTATACGTTGGAATCAGAACATGCGAGGAAGACATTTTTGAAAAAAATAAAATAGTAAACTAAAGTGGAATGTCAATGATTGAAGCTCACGGTACTGATAGGCAGCAATGCAAGGTAATAAGACTTGGCAATGGTCATTATTCTGCTTCGAGTAAAATAAGTTAGGGCGATTTCAACCCACTTTCTCTAATGAAAGCCGATGGGGGCGTATAAATAAAATCCAATACATTTACTGACAACAGTTCTATCCGGAAGGGGAGTTACGACTAATAATGAACATAGTTTGTACAAATCCAGCGGCAATACACTCCAATTGAGGTGTTCTGGTTAGTTGGAAAAGCTTGGTTCTTTCAGTGATTTTTAACGCAATAACAAAATGCAATGTTCAGGATGTGAGTAAAAAACCGTGATGTTTTCCTCAGTTAGCGATAAATGTCACGGTTAATAAAAATCAGAAAACCATCAGAGCAGAGAGGGAAACTCAGTCATTCTTGTGACGTCACAGACAAGGTGCATTACCTCGACCGATTGCGTTGAGAGCAGTCACTTAGGGGGAGAATAATGATTGAATGTTTCAAGATTAAGGAGAAAAAGTTCAGTTACAGTCAGTATAATAACAATAAAAATATATCAAGGCTCAAATATCATGTTTTTTGCGAAGCTGACAAGGGATATTTTTCTCACCTTTGGTAGTCATGTAGTAGGTATTACGAGAATCCTCTCAAAACAAGATATTAATTTAAGGGAGGCCCACATCTATGACGTCACCCTGTCCCTGCTCTAAGCAGTTACCAGCGACTCTTTCTCTCAAATTTAAAACCCAGTTACTCATTGATTTATTTCCAATATTTATTTATTAATTTAGTTTTTTATTATTAATTTTAAAATCTTCAAAGTACTTTTACCCTTTTGTCAGGAAAAAATAAGTGAGGATGTAGTCAGAATAGAAGGCCTCCTAGACCTCTCGGAATTATAACTCACTACCAGAGAGCAACATAGCACTTACTGAACTGGAGAAGTTAATAGCGGCTGATAAAATTCGTGATAAAACACACAGGATCTTCACTAATCGCTTTTTGGTGGAAAAATAGAGGCATTGGCCATAATTAGCTGCCATTTACCATTCTTTTGGTCGTCTAATGAACAGACACAGTGATTATGACACAAAACTTAATGACGTGAAAGCGGGGCCGAACCACGGATGAAATTATTATCAGGAAACTCATCGGTTCAGTTGCTTATACACTCCATACCTAGTTCACACTGGTTCTATCGACTGAAGCTAGATGATTTTTTTGGCATGAAATGGTTTCGTTGATTAGAAAATAGAAGATCGACTTACTCTATAAATAAAAACCTTGTCATGACGGAATCCTCAAGATATCCCAAAAATGTGCCTCCAAGTGGAAATCCGTACCTAAAATATATCGTTGTAGTACGGTTTTTTCCTGTAGCTTCGTCTATTTTTGAGGAATTTTATACATACGAGCACGATTATTCCCATCGATATGACGTAGAGAATGACGCAGAGGCTGACGTCGAATAAGGTGATGTCCCACAGTTTGGCTGAGAGGGTACGGTTCTGGACGGGCTCTGGATGATCGACAACATGTTCTTGTTTCAGAAGATTTGAGTTCTTGATACCGTGTTCAGTCCTTTCGGAGGCTGTCTCTTCGGCGGCGGTGCCTTCAGTTTTGACGTCGGCAGGAACGATGTAGCTGAGAGACGAATACATGCGCGTGAGGAACTGCAGGACTCCTTTTTCGTCGAATAACCCGTTCGGGAGGTAGCAATTGGGGCAGATGGACGAGGTCGGGAACTGTACTTTGGGGAAGTTGGGGTCTTCGGTGGGGTCACCGTGCAGCCTTCTATTGGCACTATTGTGTGCGTTCCACAACCAAAGTATACTATCGTCGTTAGATGACATATTGGTGGGCATTGTGGCGGCCATTTTGATAAAGTGACCCGCGCAGTCGGAACATCCGAAGAAGTTACCGATATAACCGACCATTGCTTTGAGAACTTCTTGCGGGTCCGAGGCGCCCTTGATTTTGGCTTGGACGGTCAAAGTGTGAAACATCGTCCACATAGCGCATGGGTAACCTCTAAAAGTGGGCAAAGTTCCTCGACAACCCAGCCAGCCACCGTCAGGATCCAAATAAACTGGGTGAAACCGCACTGTGCACAGCCCAACAGCGTCTGAGAACTCAGACCCAGATATACCGGTGAACGCATTGCGCGATGACAAACCATGCATCACGCACTGCAAAAAGTTCTTACCGTTTGATAGAAACGGGAAATACTTATTAAGCACAGTCAGATAATTGTACAGGGCTTCAAATGACGTCCCGTTGATGTGTTTATGCATCGGAATTTCAACTGTCAAAGTACGCCGCAGAGCTCCTTCTATGTCAACCTGGTATACCTCATCAGTATGTTGCTTGTTTCTAATCTTGTTCTTGATATCAGAAGACTTCTGAGCCCACGCAAAGGCTTCATTCAGATCGATTTTAACTTCTTTGATTGAAGAAAGGTTGAAGGGCGCAGGAACAGCGATGCCCGTGGAGCTAAAATGAGTTTGAAGCGCAGCCAGAGCTTGAGCCCGATCGAATTCTCCCGTCAGAATAGGTTTAGGTGGAGCATTCCGCTGAAGCAGATAAATTGCTGACGATGGCAAAGTTATGGATAAATCTCGCATAAGGTCGGCGTTCGTGCAAGGAGTGGGCACAACGAACACATCCTTGACTGACCAATAATCCAAAACCAACTCCGGTCCGACGTTGTGCGCACACTCAACAACCAGCACCAAGTTCTGAACGCCAGGCTGCGCTGAAGCCCAGAGATTCGCCAAAGAACCAACGACTGGTGTCAAACCTTGAAGGTCAGTTCGATTGACCAACTCGCTCACGACGGCCTCTCGAAGGTCTTCTACGGTTCTTTTGGGTACGTCAGATCCGTAGAACTCATCGGGGAACTTGGGTGGAAAATACTTCAACGTCGGGTAACTGAGGATTTCGTAGTCACGGCAGAGCGGGGTGTTCAACTCGTTCGAGCAGTCAACAGCTCCTATCTTGACTACTGGGCTCCAACCTGTAACAACAAAAGGATGAGAGTGGCGTCAATGGATGTCTACGGTTTTCTACAAAAAGAGGTTTCTGCATCAAAAGCAAGCAGAAACCGTCCCGTCTATCTCTTATCCAGTTTAGACTCAACGGATTTCAACTACTTTTGTCCAAATTATCAGAGCATTTACCACAAAAACCAAAAAGGTACACCCAGTGCAGGGTAAGTTGAGGGGTGGGTCCAAACAGCGACTCTCCCCCAACGATCTAAGAGCCAGGGGAAATGAGCCAAGGAAGGAATTTTGGATATCAGAGTTCCCGCGATCGACTTTCAAACCAACTCTCAAACACTTAGCAATACGAGAAGTCATATTACTAGTAATACATGCCACCCACTAGCTGTTTGTCATTGAATAGAAGATACAGAAACAAAAACTACAGAGAACAAAAAGTTAATGTTGCCAAAAGGCATCGACCTCCGTACAACGGAGAACGTTACTTGGAGTTATGACATTTATTATGAAAACATTTTTTTTCTTCTTTACTGTGAAAACCTTGTAGAATGTTCCGATTCCCCAATCGAGCAAAAATAAAAACTGTTGTTAAATAATTGAGCGTTTTTAATGATATTTCCTCGAATGAATTTTATTTCTTTTTTATAGCGGTGCTGTGCGTTACTTTTAGCCAGTAAAATGATCTTTATTAGTATCAAAAATCCAATCTCTGTAATAGATACTTGTCGCTACGGAGATTCGCGTATTGTTTTCTTCTAATTATCAGTCGTGTGATTATTGACAGGAAGAAGGCCTACAAGACTATTGTTATTATATGACTCTTTTTAAGGAAGTTTCACATACATATATGCGCTGTCAAGAAGCCTACCCAAACATCATTTTAAAGTGTGAATTTTGCGCTATTTTTGATTATGTTGGATTATTGATCTGAATTGCATCATCTAAAAGAACGCAGACCTCTAAATTTCTTCAATAGAACTCTTCATTCCAATGATACAAACACATTGTGCCTAATTGTCTATTGTAAAAGGGAAAAAATAAATATTTAGTTCTATCAGAAAATTAGTGGCTTCAATATCTGTCGGGCGCTGTTTCACCTGAGTAAACGTAAAACGCAGGTTGAGTTGATGACTTGACGTGGTTGGTTGGCTAAATGGTTTTGAGAATACGGGATACAACCAGATAATTGGCTCGTTTGAGAAACATATGACACGATTGCTAATCAAAGCAGTCATCCTGGGACTCAGGAAAGTTGATGTCGAATCGTGCAATAGAGAAAATGCAACGTGGTTTGTTTTCGTGTTGCTGACTATTTAGCTTTAGGAGTCTAAACACAATAATTGTGTTTAGATATTTGTGTTTACCTAAATTATAGGTCCCCTCTCTAATTTTCATTAGGCTGAGCCTGAAATTTCCAAACTGTTCTGTGAGACATCTTTTACATAGCTGGATTTAGCTTGAGCCCCCTCCAGGTAGGAATCGAATGAGGACACCAGTTTTGCAACCTATAACCCGAAAACCGAGCTTTTTGCCGAAAATACCCGCTTAATAATAATAATTACCTGTAATTAGGGTCAAGCGGTTGTTGAATAAGCTACCACTGGCTGAACTTACGGTCCGAATGAGTGGTCACTAAAATTATGTAAACTTGTCCGCGATAACGAAGGTTCGCCTTACGATAAGTTAGTTTTTCACGAACGAACTAACAATACTAATGAACGAACAATTCTCTAGGACTATTGAAAAAAGATAACCGTTTGCTTGACCGATGGTCTAAGAACCAGTTGAAAAAATGTCTACAATTTACATGCAAATTTTTGTTTGTTTGTATTTTTATTCTTGTCGCGTAAACGAGGCAGCTGGAAAGAGGCTTTTACATTGAAGAACGTCAATGAATCATTTTCTTGGCTTTATGAAGTCATTCATTCACACAAGAAGGCAAATATAAAACCAATGATCAGGCAACCAGTCTACAATTTTGGGGGAACGTGAAGCTTCACACACTTCAAAACCCTCGCTTTCGAATTTCAAAAACCCTTTGTTAGCAACGTTGGGGCGTAAATAGAAAGGCATATTTTGGACCGGTGGACGGCCATGTGGGATTTTGAATCTACACACTTCGAAACGTTGAAGGAAAATGTTTGGTTGATACGAATACATTGTTGCGTTATTCCGAACAATAACAAACCAAATTGTAGAAAGGATCGATATTTCTCTTGATTTTAGAGTTCAGCGAAATTTTCATGAAACTTGTGTAGCCAGTTGGTACAGTTCACGGAAAGCCCAAGGATAAAGAATAACAGAAAGCCCTGTTGACTTTAACCGATGAATAGGAGGAAATTGACCACTTCCAGCCAAACGCCGGAAACTTCGGTAAAACACAATCCATTACCAGAATGGATATTTCCCCCAAGCAGGGGGCTAGAGAGAGAACATGTTTTTGCTATTGGATTCCGATCCAACGACGTCACTAATGGCCTTAGGAGGAAACTTGTTGGTCTGAATAAAACGCCACCACAAAAGTCCTCATTATGGCTTCAATAATAATAATTGTGATTATTAACCTAAAATTATGGAATGCGGTGCTTCATTGGCATATAGGATAATTGTTATCGCAGGTAGCGTTCTTCAAGATTCGTAGGGTAATCCCTCTTGCCAAACCTTATCAAATCAAATGCCTGGAGACTCTGTCAAGCAAGATGGCTCTTCTTCGAGGGATTTTTCAATTAAGCCTGTTATTTTATTTACCTGTAGAGTGCGCATTTCTTATTCCTCAAATATCCGTAAAAATGGGTAACTCTCGGCAATTATTTTGAATTTTTGACCAGTTTGGACGATGAATAGGCCATGAACCAATATCGCAATCTTCAACGTTTTTCAAATCTTTCAAGTCGCAACCCTATTCGTATGTCCAGTATACATTCAGCCCGATTCAAATTGGATTATTGAATAATAAAGCATTATAAAGATGCAGAGTTATTGTTGTACAGTTTGAAAATTGTAGCAGGTTCTTCCAGAGTCAAGAACAGAGATTGGAATTATTCAACATTTTCACGGCAAATTGGAGGTTCACGGAACTGGTACCTTCACATTAGTTTCAAACGCCGTAAGGCTAGCCTGCATAGATTCTCAAGATACCTACTCCGTGATACACAACACGAAGAAGACATTCTGTCTGTCCCTTCCGGATGCAATTCTTTTGAAGGTGTCTGTTGATTCGACACTACCCGACAGCCGCTGCTGCAGGGAGACAAACAATGTGTTTACGTTAAAAATGTGTTTAATATTTTCTTTTCATTATGTTTTTTCTTACTTGTTAAATGCTACGTTTTACTCCCGATTGTTTATATTGCTTTCCAGAAATAAATCATGCATCATCCTCCAATTTGAAATGGAAAACCTCCAATTTGATGTGAAAATCCTATACACTCATCTGTAGAACATACACACCAACATCTTGTACATACAAGTACCTATATTTAAAACAAAGCAGAGTGGTGTATAGCTTTCTACAAGGTATGGGGAAAATTGAGGGAACACTGATTATTCAGGGAATTAGATCAATAGGTACACGTAAATTTAATTTCAAGTTGAAATAATAACAATATTATATAGAATTATTAAAAAATGAAGTAATGAATGACCCAAAATATTATTTGTATAAATAAATATGATCATGATAATATTATGGTTGTTCTTACTGTATTACATTATATTATCCCATCATTACATATTATGTACCTAATAATATTTGCCTAAATAGTACTTAATACACTGTAGGATTGGTGCTCAAGGCCAACAGGTGATGAAAATAGAGGTCAACGTAATTTTACCTACCTACTTTAGGAGAGTTGGCCTAGAAAGTGTCGAAAGCTGTGCTCGACGAGCTGACTTCCCTTCGGGGATGTTGGGTATTACTCAATGACAATGAGGGCTTTCACTCATAAGATCAACAAAATGGTGGTTGAGGGTTCAACTTACCTTTAAGATCCGCGGCGAATCTCTTGTAAGTCGGTGTAAATCTGAGACAATGACCGCACCAGCTGTTGTAGAACTCGATGAACCACGAAAAATCTTTCCCTTTGACCATCGAGTCGAAATTTGTCGCGTTCAGGTTGACAATGTAGGGAAAGTTGTAATAGAGCCCACGACCCATGGAAATGGACATCAAAAACGCTTGAGCGTCCGGGTCGACTCTCGCGTCATCTTCAGCGCCGACCAACCCAAAGACGAAGGGCACAAGAAAGAGGTGCGCTCGTTTCATGATTGAAAAAGACGATCGTTTGAGAGGAATATTGAGTGACAAGGTCGGATCAGCCGTGGTGATGCACAGTCACGTTAGGTTGTTCTGATGTCATTGCAATTTGATACCTACTTTCCATTTGATGCCGGTCCCGATAAGAATGATCAAGAGTCTGACGTAGGTCCAAAGTGTATTCCTTCTTTTGAGAGAAATTGAATCCTAAGAAAAAAATTGTAGAATTAGGACGAAATGTGGGTCGTAGACCAAACTTGAACGAGCTCAGGCTTTCCCGCAATGTAAATCGTTTTCGAATCACGCGCACAACTACCGGGTTTGTCACGACATGTAGTCCGTCAGAAGTCAACTCGTCAACTGATGAACCGAATCGACCAAATGCTGTCCCCCGCGAGTTCCGGTGGAATTGAGCCACGGGGGAGGGGCGACGTGACGGAGCTCACGGGTCACCGTTGGTTGAAAATCTCCAGCGCCCCGAACATGAAAAACCTTGAACGAATTTGGAACTGATAAAATAGCTGACAAATCGTACCAAGTACGAACTATGAACTAAACTAGCGATTGGCGATAATATGAAGTTGATAAGCGTCCGCAACAATGATACTGTTGCTGTTGTGACAACTAATTTACAGCTCTGGCAGCGTCATTACGGCGACGGCTTACGATCGGTACCTCCAGTCTCGGAGAAATTGATTGCGGAGGTAATTTTTATTTTTAGCATTTATCTATTTATCGTCAGTCAAATTCACAATAAACCACATCATTTGAAAAAATATATAAATGCTACACAATACTACTAGGTATAATTTAGAACATGACTGTCGAACATCATATTTCAATTAATTCAATATCTTTACTTGCTGTTTGTAGGTAGTACCGACCTTTCAGGGTTCGCCGACATGATTATGCACGTGCACAATGAGCACAAAAGAAAAAAAAATCCTCCCGGGCAAAATTATGATGTGGAAAACAATAAGTCATTCCAATAGGTAGGTGGGTACCCATTTTCACCCATACCCACCTCCAATGGGTGCCAATCGGTACGAGTATTCTGTTGTATCAATATTATTGATTATTCAGAGAAAGCAAAAATTATTGATTATTGTTTTATAATGTAAACGAATAAATAACATTCATGAATGAACTCTTAAGACTATTTTCATTGTGTGTAGTCGCTAGAAATTTTCAAAATGGGTGAAGTTCTGTATAGGTTTAAGTTACCTAAAAGTACAATAAATGAATTGGAAAAAATTGAATACTTTCAATTTTCAGGTGGATCTCGTATCATTGAGTAAATAATTATAAAAACTTAGGTACTCATGCATAATATAACCTTTACCCTCAGGTCTTCTAGGTACGTGCTCCACCGTTCAGGTACCCATCTTAATCTATTCAACATCCAAAATCTGGTAAGAAATAATACCCCACCAACCTAGGTTAGAAAAAATAACGAAAAACCATTTTCAAATACAATGTTCAACCGTAGCCAACCGACATTCGGATATTCCAGAATTTTGAAGACTTTTTTTGGCCTTTTCTCAACAGCCTCTTTTGACCTGCATTCATTTGAGGCGATCGGGCTGAAAACGATTTGGGCCCAATGCCCACCTAGGACCCAGATGGATATTACAAGTAAAATCTCAAATTTCAGTCCGGAGATTTTAAATTCACGCTCTTTAAAACGTAAATTCAAATTTTATGTTTGATACTTGAATATTTGTCAAATTAAGGGCAATTTTGAGCGTATAACAAAATTTCAAAGTAGGAGTAGAACTGGTCTTTAAATATTGGAACAAAATTACCGAAAAGTACAGTTAATATTGTGATTTTCATAATTCCGTCCCTAATTTTACTACACCCGCTACTTGGCCTAACCAGCCTGGCGCATGAAAAAGGAGGAAAGGATGCTTTGTCGGAAATGTATGATAGAAAGCGATGAACCAGAAGGTGAAGAGGTTTGGGTTCAGCGTATAAATAATCCACAAAATCAAAGCTCGTATTGGACAAGGAAGCGATACTTGTAGTTTTAAAACAAGCGTCGTCCCCTTTCTTTCTCAAAAGTTGTTTAGGTGGAGCCAAATCGCTCGGAAAAGGTGGCAGATCTGAGGAGCAAGCGCCAGCCAGACGCCTGCAGGTAGCATGTAAAATCACGAGTCAATTTCAATCAACCGGGCCAAAGAAACAATGTATTTTTGTGCGTAAAAAGCGTATATTTTTCAACACTCAACAAAAAGTTTCCAATTAATTTTCAAAGTGTCTTGTATCAAACTGCTCCCTATATATACACATAATTACAAAACGGACTAACAAAAAATGGAAGTAAATAAATAAATAAAATAATAAAATGATGACTGTAGCGGTTGTAACAGAATACCGGTTTTATGCTCACTATTCCGAACGCACTATGTGCACTACTCTTGCTGAAAATGTTAACAGTGACACATGTCACACATGATCAGGGAGGAACTGTTTGCAACCTCAATGTATATGCTGATTTAAAGTAGTCATTCTTAATAAGATTAAACAACGTAAATGAAAGCACCAAATAAATTTGATCATTTGAAGAATGAAGAAGTTTCAGCGATTAATAATCAAAATCTACTCACTAAAAGAAATTTAGAGACTTATAGTTCCACACAAGCTAAAACGATCGCGCTAATAATTTCTAATGATCATCGTTTTGACGCTAATTTCACATGTTTTATTTTTGAGTTTTTCGAATCAAAATAAATTAATTTATATACAAAAGGTAGAGAAACTTATAGTAGGTTCGGTTTTATTTTGCATATTAGCTTATATAAAGTAGGTATTACGGTAAATTGTCCCAGACCATAACAGGGCTCACTTCGATGCCTCTTCGTAGTAAAGGTAATAACACATTAGTAAGGTGAAGTTAATCGAGAATTTCGTGAGTTGACAGAAAAAAAAATCGTAGAGATAAAGGAAAGCAGGTCAAAGACGTCAGCGCAGCTGAGAAAGAACAAGGAGGAAAATTAATTTGAAAGAGGGTAAAATGAATTTTAAAATCGAGACAACAAGGTTGGCAAAAATAAAAAAAAATGACCTAATGAGTCGATTGTTTGACTGTGAAAGCTCGAATTTGACCGAGAGCACAAGCAATGCTGTTAAAGGTGGAAGGAGATTTACAACACGTCTAAGAAAGTCGAGGGCTTGAAGGAAAAAACTTATCAAATTTACGTTGCTTCACCCGGGAACGGAGGGGCTTTTAGAGGTAGTTGAAGGCCTTTGGCGATCATTTGCGCTTCCAAATCTTTGTCTTCCTCTTCAAACCTGTAAATAATTTATCGGGGTTACGACAAACAGAAACGGAAAAGACAACAAGAATTCCTAAAAATTCATTTATAAAAAAAATTAATAAAAAATTTTCCCTCATACCCGCCACTTTTTGTGTGTGGAAAAAACGAAGAAATAATGGTTTTACGTAAAATTTACGTCTAATAAATTGAAATTCATTAAAGAGTGCAGCGGAAAATGAAAATTCGAGGTACGCTCTCGAAAAATAGAGGTAATTTTACAACAATTGAGAAACAAGAAAGTTGCAAAACACTATAAATGAATGTGAGACTAGCATTTTAAGGTTTTCTTTTCATTCGTATTCATGTATTCATGATGATGAATCATATTCATATTTGAGAGTATGAATACGCCTACGTATACTGAGCACAACTCCAAAAGCACATTTGCAGGTGCAAAAATATGAGCGTTGGGCAGAATATTTCGCTATCCGGGTCTTTCACGGAACCATTTTATTATGTAAGATCGAATCCTGCTCAGGAATCGCAAGAATCGTTCCCTATCGGAACGTCTAAAGGTTTAGTGTCAGAGGCCTGTCATAATAATATGGTCTCAGTTCAGCGTCAAAATGTATATAAAATAGAAGTCAGTTTCAGTCATGATAAGACATGCAATAATCATAATTACAGTGAGTACAAAACAAATAGTAAAGTAAGTAGAAAAGAAAGTTGTCTTACCCACAGTTTATTGTGAAAGAGAAGAATGAATTACTGGAGAGAAAATGAGGTGCGCGAGGGTTTAGAGAGGTGAGAGGTGACGTTAAGATGGATCGGTTACCCTAACCAAATAAATTCCACTAATCCAAATTAGGTCCGTAATTCGTCAACATAAATCGTGCTATTGCCTCAGATCGATAGTATATAAAGTAGGTTGGTTATGTACAATGTCAACCTAATAGGGTGATGACCCGCGACAACAGAAGCGTTATTGTTGTGTCGGGGTCGGTAGTTTCAACAGATTGATCAATTCGTACGGGATCAAAGAAGAATAGTTGGGTGTGAAGTTGTAAATTGGTCTATTTTGAACCCAGCAGGAAGCAATTACTCCATTCATTGGCCTGTACAGGGGGAACGTTCAGGGGTGGGCGAAAAAAGAAAGCTTCCAGAGTGTAGATAGAATTCGATAAGAATACGATTAAGGTAGAAATATTTAGTTATTAAGTTAGTATTATGGTTGATTATACAAATTTCACCTTAGA
The DNA here is from genome assembly GCA_019603395.1 of Cyrtorhinus lividipennis. Taxonomy (NCBI): domain Eukaryota; kingdom Metazoa; phylum Arthropoda; class Insecta; order Hemiptera; family Miridae; genus Cyrtorhinus; species Cyrtorhinus lividipennis. The sequence continues at coordinate 32,994,746 of CM033999.1, forward strand.
ACACTCAAGGAGCCTGAAATCTCTCCTCGAAATTCAATTTAGGCTATTTTGAGTATAATTTAACAACAGATGAAGTTAAGAGTCAATAATCGGAATTAGATTTTTCCCGTGAGCTATAAATACTCTTCTGTATCTTCACAATTACGTTCACTTATCAGAAGTAAAATTTCTCGAGAGTAAATTGCTCTGAAAGTGACTGGTCGCCTCAACTCGTTAGGCGAAACACCGCTTAAACTGCCCAAATAACATGCAGAACCAAAATTTTGAAGGAATGAAACTGTAAAACGCCAATGATATAAGAATATAAGGTGTAAGACAGCACAAAATAATGAGTACTTGAATCCAACCATAACCAAATATGGGAGTTACTCAAAATAAGCGTTTGGGTTAGTCGATTGTTAGTTTAATTTTTAATAAATTAAATACGATAAGTGCATGAGGAAAAACTGGAAACCCATGGTATAAGTGTTGTTATTTGATCTAATTCAAGTAAAGCATTTCGATTGATAACAACACGATGTATAGCTTCTTTTTGTTAGTTCGTTTTCGTGACGAATGAAGAATTTACATTTCTTTTGAGTAATCACGACACGAGATGATAGAAAGGATGTCGTTCTGAGATCAATTAACAAATAGAAAAATCTATCCAAGAACGAAAAACTCTCAAGATAAAATGAAGTCAAGTTCTATTCACGTACACTATCATTATACTTGAAAATAATAGAGTTCTTTAATGAGGTGTATTCATGGGTCAAAAACTGACAGATAAAACTGACCCCTAGCATTTTGAGTACCCTTCAGTATCATGAAGAATTTTTGAGAGAATAGCTTAATTTTCTTTGGATTTTCGTTCAATCGGTAATGTTACTTTTGATTACATTAGATTTTCCCGACGTTGAAAGTACGTAGTTTTTCGTCAGAAACCACGCCTTCAATATTATAAATGAAAGTCTGAGAATAAGCACTCAGACTATACAAGTTGCATGCATAATGAAAACTCAGGTAAATACTTCATAAGATAAGAGAAGTAACCATGAGGATTTCTCAAAAAGTGGAAAAAGTAGGTATAGTTACAATAACTATGAAGTCGTACAATACCACCCTAAATATAAAAGATGCTATTGGGCGTAAAGTGCGAGTATAAGCCAATTAATCAGAAATAATAATGGAGAAGGAACACACAATGTACTCTACACGCTGTACAATACAGTGCGGAGGTGAGAACAACATGCATGAGATATATGAGAAGTTTTCTAATATTCGATTTGAGGAGGTTAGCAGGGAGAATGTGGGTGAAGCCGAGTTATCTCGATACACTCAATCATGCAGGTTATGTGCGTTGGAGAGGGGTGCATGCCTATGTCCAAAGGAGGGAAAAATAAACGAGGATATAGTGAACGAGGAGAAAGGTGAGTGCAATGATAACGCCGCTCGGTACGTAAAACCACCTTTGGGCCTCGGCCTGGAGCTGAGCCTGGAGGGAATTTTTCCTTTCGACGATTTCCAACATCTCCCGAAGGATCCTCCCCTCTAGAGCGACCTCTTCACTTGACTTTCTTCCGTCTGAAAACAATGTAAAACGCCCCACATGAAACAGAATTTGAGAGTCTCACTGATTTCGTAAAACAGAGCACCATTTTGGAATGTATGGCTGACGCACGACGTTAATCATTAGACGATTATTGTCAGTTTTCGATACAACAGATCCAAGGAGTCGCTTCCAATTTCCGGCAGACGGGTTAAAAAGGAATAACGGCTTATTCAAGTGTAGATTTCAGGAAAACCTGTTCAGATTTGACTTGATTCAGGGTCGGTCTTTAGAGCTTTTCTAGAGTTTACTAGTAGTTAACTAACACTTATCTGCATAGCGCTCTCAGAAAATATCAGCGGTTGGATCCGCTAGTTAACTTTGATAATTGCTACCAGTTACATCTGAATGTAGGCTAAGCATAATGGAGAGAAAATTTGATTTCTCAGCTTTGCCCAAAAGGCCAAACGCCAAAACAACGAAACCAGTACAAGCTCCTCTGACATGTTCCGTTGGTGACTGATAGGGGGTGAATAGTTTGATCAAGGCTGGTTTTGTTCATAGATGAAACAAGCTCATTGTTTGTAGTGAGGTGGACAACCGCTGGTAGCAGCACTGCAGGGGTGCACAGAAATTAGGGCCAATCAGCTTTTAACGTTTGGAGTCATGACCCACTGACATGTTGTTTTTCAGACTGTTTCAGTTTCAACTTGCAATTACAAGATTTTCTGCTACAAGCGAGCTGTAATGTTCAGAAATCTTGAGTTTTCATTCTTTTAATCATTTCCTTAGCCAATATTGATTCAAGATTCAAGAAGATTTTCTTAGTTTTTACTCAATTTAGGTACTTATAACCGATAATATTTCCTAAAAGCTGTGCCATGAGTTAACAAAATAAATAACTCAAAGATTAGGTGACGTATAGAAGGAACCCTTTAAATTTAGTCTCAGAATTCTCGTTTTTAATGAGCAACGCACCAGGTGAAGAACCCATGAGGTCGGAGAGTTGCGCTTGAAGACGAGCGTGTCGATGTTCCAATTCGATTTCCTGTCCCCGGATAACCAACATTTTCTCTTTGCTTCTCGCTTCACTTCTTTCTCTCGTCAGACGAAGCCACTCAGCAAGTAATTCGGTTTCGTTTCTACCTTCACCTTTGAGAATGACGGAAAAAAACAGATAGTTCAATAAATATTCGTACAATTGAAAGCTTCAAGATGGAGTCGATTAGAGGAGGCGAGAAATTATATACCTGTCTCTTCACCACGCAGAGCTTTCTCAACTGCAACGCCCTGCACTTCCAGATCTCGTTGTTTCACTTCAAGTTCCTCCAGTTGTCTCTGAACCTCTTGCGCCATACGTAACCTGGGTAATTGAATGTAAATTATAACTATCAAATGAAATAATACAGATTCTTGGATGGAAGACGACACAAGTCCTAAAATATACCGTGCCCCTCGATTAAGTCAAAAGAAATTTTAAAGGGAACATACTAAAAAGGAAACTAAGTAGAGAAGGAACTTGCTTGAATAAGATTTGAATGTTTCCTTAGGGGAAAACAGGTTCAAATCAAGTGTAACCGTTCTCAAATGCTATTTTCCTTTCCAACACGGGCGTACGCAAGTTCAAAAGTACCAAATTCATACATCTGAAGAAATAAATGATAAACTTGAATACTAAAGAAGCAAACATCACATTTTTAAAAGAATTTCACTAAAATTCACAAATTTATTTGAAACTAGAGACAATTTTATAATTTCGCTGTATTTTTTCCCAAATCAACAGCAGTTTCTGCTAATCATATTAACTAGATTATTTGTATATCCAAAAATGAACCTTGTTGGTCCCGACTTATTTTAAACGGAGGTAATTTCCCCTTAGATTGGTCAGTAGATTGAACGCTAGACACAATCCATAGAGATGCAATTATATACTTTTATGATTCATTTTATTATAATAATTTTATAATTATACCACGCAATAAATTGCTCACGAAGAAAACGAAAAAAATTGATAAAAATTAAGTTTTAGTTAAGGTGCTGTTGTACGGATTGAACTTCTAACAATTACAAAAGCTCGGCGAAGGGAATTATAAATTAATCTGACGGATTTCGATCTCTCGGGTACTGTTTTGAGAGGTGGGTGACGGGTGGAATGGCCGTAAGTGCTTCAACAGTACGCTTTATTGCAAAATATATCAAGCGAAGCACTTCAGCATCGCTTTTAGAGGCTCAATTGTTGGCGGACGCTTCAAAAAAATTGATACGAACGACCCTCGGATTTCACATTTCGGGATAAATAGCCACAGCTCTGGTATCCCGACCTTCTCATAAAAAGCTATTGATAGATTCTATTTATATTTAGAGATAAGGTCAGTTAACTCCATAAGACAAGAATTGACAGGATGATGTCGAACTCCTTTGTGTTTAGAATAATCCGTAATCAAGTGCTGCATTATGGCCTACAACTGGAAGCGTTATCATACGGGTAGCTACTACAATTTCACCACCAAGCGGTTTTGAATAATTGTAAAAATTAAAAAAACAGCCGCATCGAACAGAGCAGGAATATAGGTACATGTAAGCCGCCTATTTGAATAAGAGCGAAGCGAGCATACCAAAAACAAAAGCGTCCTTGGAAACTATCATGAATCATCAATGATAGCGTTTGGCGTAGCTTTTATAAAACATTCCTTGCGTACTAAGTAGTCCTAGCAAAAGGTAAAATAGCAAAATCTGAATTATATCGCTGATGTTTCTTTTTAAAATGTCGTTTTACAAGCCCCCTCCCCTCCCCATCCAATACAGGCAGTGTATCTGAATTTTTAATAGGATATTATATTGATATTTGTGTAACAACCATATCAGTGCAGGACCTGTTTTGTATAGAGATTATCACAGGTTGGTGCTACTGCACATGAATGCTATTGTTCCTATGAAAATCGGAGTACAGCCCAGTAACAGAACAGAATATGAACAATGACGAGAGTAGCAATGAGTGAGGTGAGCGCAATGAATCCACTCGAATTAGGTACATAATAAAGTAAATACGTACCGACTTAGTGCTACAACTTTACCTTTTGCTCTGTGCCTGTCTAGCGATTCGTTGGCTAACCCGCTGTTTCTTCACTAATGAGGTGTTGTCAGCGGAGTGGGTTTCTTCTTCGGACAAGCTATCTTCTACAACATACCACCACCATTGCTATCTCATTTGAACTCTAAGCGAACAATACAGAGTGTGAGTCAACTAAAGTGATTCTAGATGATGATTAATAAAGCCTTGATGAAACTCTCTCAGGGCTATAATTTGTCAATATTGATCAACCCCGTATATATATGTTTGCTTCGAAGCTAAAATGATTGTTTGGGAGATTATCCTTAGAGAGCAATGGAGTAACAGAAAAAGAAGCTTTTCGTACAAATAAGATACAAACAAGAATTGAATAATAAACACGATATATTACAAATAGCATTCGAAATATATAAATGTAAGTCGCTGAATTCATAAACAGGGTTTTTAAAAATGAATAAATAAATCAAAAATTCGTACGAAGCTGTAGGCAACTGAGAAAATTGGAACAAAATGGATTGGCACTCAATTCATCAATAAAAGGGATAAAGAGCCTAACCCTATCAAGTTGCATTTCCACAGTACGCTCTCAAAACAAAATGGAGGATGTTCATTCCTTCTCTTCATTTTAATTTTCATGAACCATTTTTGCAAAAACAAACAACTAATGACGATTGAAAACGTACTAGGGTCGTGGAGACATGCGAAATGAAGTAACTCTACAGCATAAATAAAAAATAAACTGTTTGACGTTTTGAAGAAATTATTTTTTACAAGAGGTCTGAACTCGAGCAAATGAATTTTTAAAACATGCTTAAAACAAAGAATGACATACCCTGGGAAGGTGTGTACGCTTGTGGAGGGGGAGGCACTGGAGGGGCATCACTTTGTTTATCCTGTACAAAGGAGAACATAACAAATTCACTAACATGTAACACTAAGGGCACGTTTGAACCTTAGGGTAAAGAGAAAAAATTGCATAAATCGAGGAGAGGAAAAAAAAAAATAATAAAAGTTAATTTTGACTGGAATTAACACTAGACTAGTGAATTTAGAAAGATACTTGAGCACATTACTTGGATCATTTTTTTTTTTTTACAACCAATTTAAGTTTTTTTCCTACGTTTCAGGTCAAACCTATTTCCACGTTTCCGTCATTCAGAAGCCCTAAATACAGGCATATATAGATAATTGATACATTTTTTAACCATCACGAATTTCCACTCATAAGTTCTGAACAAATAGCGCGTATTTACAGAAGGATGGAAAACTTGTAAATGTGTATTTAACAGTTTTACGGTGCGCTACCTACAATATTTTCTAAATCGGGTGTGTATTTTACAAGGTGACGACGGAAGTAGTGTGCCTAATTAATGAGCTTTCAAGCTTGAAAAAAGACGAAACGTAATCCAAAATTGCAGTGGAAAAGACGTATTTCTTCAAGAGTAACTCTCTATTTCATAAATAATGACGTATATGTATCGCAACATCCTGAGACATGAGCTGGCTGATAGTCTCAATTTAGTAAATGAGCACTAAACTCTGAGATACCACAATTCCATCAACATCCTTGATTTATATTGGGTATCCATACGCGACTGAAACTCCCTTAATAAGATGGTAATATTATGAAGAAATGTGCTTTGAATAGTAGATAAATATCATGTGCTGTTCCTTGTCCAAAAACCGTTCACTTTGTTGCCCCCGAGCAACTTACTCTGAGTAACCAGTTGTCAAGGCTCAACATCGGGGTGTTTCTTGTGCGCTGGGAAAAGAGGATATTGCTTCAAGTGGGGGAGAAACATCGAGGGCCAAGGACCAGATGGACAGGTAAAAAGTACACAGAAACACGAAATCGAAAATTGCGAAGAGAACAGCAAAAATGTTACAGACACAAATAATGGGAAGGGTTTGAAAATAAAACTCACCTTTTTCGAGTTGAACGTGAGACTTTTGGTAGGGCTGTGACTAGAGGGCGTTTTTGGAGGTGAAGGCGTCTTTTTGTAGAAGAAGTCAGAAACTGCCTGGATGATACTCTTCTTGCGGTCTTCTTTGCTTCGCTTTGAGGGGTCTGTTTTTTCAGCCAAGCCCTACGCATAGTTATCACAGTGAAATAGCTATTATTGAGCACAACTTTATACACTTCATTCATGACTTTTCTTCACTATTTCAGTCGGTAGGGACAAGATGTAGAGACAAAGACATTATTAATTGAAAACTGGTTCGGATGTCAGTAGTGATGACGTCATCAGTCCTGTCCTCTTGTCAGTGGTGAGCCACAAAGGAGAGTGGACCCATAAAGGTCAACCTGTGAACGTCTGAAGCAAAGTCTACACAAAGTGTACGAGCTATTATGAACCAAGCTTAAAACCTACTTAGATTGAACCACTTGTTTTTTGTTACGAAAATGGATGGTTTTACGCGCCCCTCCCTCTCAAAACATGACGACTAGGCACTTCCCATTTATTTACATTTAAATGATTAGGTACGCAACTATCTTTTATTTACTGCTTCAGAACAATCCACATCAGAATTCCACAAAAACTTCGAATAATCTGCACAATAATAACTTTTTTCCAACGCGTAAAATTGACTTTTTGATTTGTTGTCGTATATTCTTAGCCTAACCATTCTACACAGCAACAGCAATGGCCACTGCCAATGGCTAGCCTCGGTTGCCTCTCTCATTGATAAATTGGTACAGCCCCCTGTCATGTTCTGTTTATTCTGAAATCACCGCCAAAAATCACTCTGTTCGAACTTTCCATCATAACTCCCACCTCTTTTTCAAATGCACATGTGGATGATTTCCCTTAATCCCAGAGAGCTATTAGGGTATAGGACCATTTTTGCTGTATTTGTCACAGCATGTATTGAAAAAATAAATAAATGTTCTAAAAATACGATAGGAAATAATTAAGAAATTAATGGTTAACGAAGCATGTTTTTGGTTAACTTTTAAAAAATTGATTGAAATATTACCAGCTTGGCTTATAATAACTGTATACGTCCTGTCTCGTAAGATACACAAGCGCCATTGCCCTCAACCATGCAGTCTGTTTTATACGTCTACATCCCGTCATAGGAATCCAGCGTCTTGAGCATGCCGTGCAGTTCATAGAGGAGTGGGGGTGGAGTGACCGTCGTATTCATCAAGTTATGGTTCAATACATTATACTACCTTCAAAATTACTTGAGGCTCTCCCAACTTTGGTATAAGGGGTTGGCCGCCCTCACCGCTCCGATAAGGAGAGCGTAAAGTAATTTTGAACGCGGTACAAAGTAAACTCACCCTGGAAGTCCTGGGCGTCTCGTTATTCCTCAGGTGTTTTTGAATTTTTAACTTGTATCGTTTGAGCCGATCTTCAGGCGACAGGCCCAGCTGTTCGTCACTCATCATTTTGAACTTGGCCCTGGCCTGTTCCCGCAGACCGGACCGCAGGTTGGATGACAGCGGTGTCTTGAACTCGCAAGCGTTGTGTATATCTGGCAGTGAACAAACGACTCGATTGTCACCCTCGGACGTCCATCCCGAACCAACGGTGTAGGACCGATGTCGAGGGGTGACTAATTTGTTGGACGTGTCACGGTTTTCGTTGTTTTCAATAGACTCGATGGACATTTTGTCTGGGAGTTTGTCTCCGGATTTGAGAGGAGGCTTTTCGATTGGAGGAGAAGAGTGGTTGCTCGGGCTGAAATTTCGGCTGAGACGCTTCTTTCTCTCGGGTCGCTCTGTCGACCTGCCTTGGGCTATGAGCTTATTCATCACCTGAAAGGAAAGAGGATTTACAATACGGCAGTAAAAAATGCCAAGAACCTGCAAGAGAGAATCAGAAGAAAAAACCCTGCAAATTCATTCACAGGGATTGGTTATTTCTTGGACCAGGAGCATGGAGAAAATGGGGGAAAACAGCGAGCTGGAGTGTCCCAGACTCATTCCAATCGATTCAGCGTCCAACAATTAGTGGAAAATGATACCCCACACGCCTAGATTGCCAGAAATCCATTTTTCGAAAAACACATTTTGACCCCTACCGCCCCAAATTGGGTCCGATCGGGCTGAAAAGTTTCTAGGACTAACTAAAGCCGGAAACGGGTCCCTGACCGAAATTTCAGATTTTTAGAAAATCAGACTAGACACCTTGAAATTTCCAATGTTTTTTGGGGCAAATCGGAAAGGTTGACTTTCCGCATGAAAACATGAGGTGATTATTCAAGGAATAGCCTACCAAGATTTTACACAGGAATAATAAAGGCATATATCTATTTTTTTTTTAAAGAGAAATGTGTAGAGCAGATTATAATTTCTTTGGGGACCCCTGGTCATACTAATAACTGACATGATACGAATTCCCAGCAGGATGAGAGGACGAACAAACAGAAAGCCTAATCCCTGTGAAACATTGAAGACATTGGCTTACCATTTCATGAATAAGATCCTTCTGTTTGGCTCTTTCTTGTGACAGTTGCTCAAGCTTTCTAGTAGTAGCAGGCGAGTTGAGAGCGTTTCCTTTGGGTTCGATGAGGTCCTTCTGGTTCCGTTTCATGACTCCAATCGAATCTCGGACAGTTCCGTAAGGGACCTTGCCATGCATGGAGGACAGTTCGAGCTCGATATGGTGTAGAACATCAGCAGGGCTGTCTTTGACGGTCGTTGGCTCTGATGTTGTAGTTGTGTCTGTCAGTTCTTCTTTGAGAGGGTTGGCGCATTCGGCGACGGGAGTCAAGTCTTCGTCGTTGTTGACAAACTGGACGTAACCCCTATTGGGGTGGAGTTGGTTCCTAGACGAACTACCGTCACTGCTCTCGTCTCCGGTGTCCATGAACTCTAAATTGTCTAGATTGAGCGGGTCGTTTGACTCTTTGCCACATACATGAGTGTACTCATCGAAGTCTTCAGGTGCTGCTGTTTTGGCGATACCTCTCAGCCCCGACTGTTTGCGACTGGTGTAAGGCGGACTTACAAACTCCAAGTCGTCCAATGGTTCGGACACTCCATCCTCGTCTCGAGCCCAATCCGACATCTCCGTTTCAGTAGCCACAGTAACGTCGTTCTTGAGGCTATCAGATGTGTCAGGCGATGCGGAACGCTGCTCTTCTTTCACGTACAGCTCAGCAGGGTTGCTCACTTGAGTCAAAATGACACCACCTGCAGCATCCGTTGGAACGGTAATACCTTTTTTAAACTCTAGAGGAACCAGATCCAACTTGTCAATTGGAGACTTTTCGTTCTCAGCTTGACAAATGTCAGGCATGTTCAAGCTATCGAGTTCAGGACCATCTTCCATGAGTTCACCACGTGAATTGTGGATTTCTAATTTGGGTGGTGACTGAAGTTGAGGTTCTTCCTTCCTGCCCTTGTCTCCATCGTCGTCTTCATCTTCTCCTTCCTCTTCTTCATCTTCCTCCCCACCTGAATCGTCTGAACTGCTGCTCAAATCTGAAGACAACGAGTCGCTTTCAAGTTCCTTCTTTTCTGTTCTTGGGAACTCAGGTACCACTATGCTCGTCTCATGTACTGGGCTCCGTGGTCGACTTTCTTCTTCTTCCTTCCTCTCTGCATTCACTTCCTCCTTCTCTTTCAGAGAACAAATATGCTTAAAGCCTTCTGTAGGCAAAGTTTTCTTTTCCAACAACTGAATCGGTGACGTCTTCAACTTATCAGCCCCCTGCAAAAAAGCCTGCATCGTTGGGCTAGGGACGGGTGCGGGGTGCAAAAGTTTCTGTTGTTCCGAAATTTGATCGATGAGTGACTTAAATTTGGAGTCCAGAGTAGAAGTTGAGCCAGATTTTTTCACGTTTCCTGATAATCCCTGAGGTCCGAGTAAATATTGCTTCTTAAGCTCTAGAGAGATCTTGGAGGCTATGCCTTCCGTAGATTGAGTTCTGTTCAGTAAATAATCTCCCCTGTTGGGGTTCAAGAGAGGTTTTGGTCGGTTATTATTGGTTAGATTCGTGGGCGATGGTTCTATTCTATTGAGTTCCAGTTTTAAATCGTTGTTATGAGGTTTGTTAGCTTCGTATTTCCCGTTTAATTGCCTTGAGACGATTTGGACCTGTTTGGGCTGTTCCAAATGACCTCGCTTTACCTAAAAAGGGAGAAAGAAAAAATTATATTGCGCAATCTTTTGCTCAGAAATAGTTATGTAATTGTGCGACACAAATAAGGACCTCTACCGCAGAGTAGGTGCGTAAATCAGTGACATAGGCCAAAATAACTTTTCCGAAGTTCAATTATTTTGGCCGTGAAAACATCTGTTTTTGAGCTTCAATATTGAGGTAAAGCACTATTGAAGACCCAAGTTTTTTCAAATAATTGCCCTTGAATTTAAAAAGTTAATTAAATCTAACAAAAACCAACCGAGCCGTAATTGCGGGTTCACCCCTGCTACGCTATATCTTGCGGCTATTGGCAACAAGGGAAACGTCTTTTAAGCTTTGCCTTTAGTAACAAGACTTCAGATATTTTTATCTAGTAACAGTTTGGACATTATCTAAACGACTTCCTCTATCGCACCTGTACTGTTTCACTAATTACGATGTCGGGGATTGTGTGCGTTGTTCCATCGTGTTCAAACTCGGAGTCAGTTGAGATCTCAGTTGCTGAATTTTCTTCTTGGGAACTTTCATCACCACTGTAATCGTCCGATTGGATCTGTAAAGAGAAAATAATGAAGAAATGAAAGAAAATGGTGAGTGGACGAATAATTCTCTGCTTTGTCAACAGCTTTACGTGAAACAGAATTCTGTATGGGGAATTGTTGGATAGTTCAGCTTTGGCTTGAACATTGCCATTTTAGCCACTTCAAAAAATAGTGGAAAAGTGGATTGAAATGAAATTGAAGAAACCTTGAGGTGCCTTTGCCAATCAATGGACGCTCAGAAAAAATGGTTCTTAAATCATTATAATCATAGAAAACTGTATCACCTGTCTTGAATACACTCATAGTAATCAAACTTCATTAAAAAAAAGGAGGATAGGGTCCAAAACTGGGATATTGTGAAGCCACGAAACAGGAAAACTGGGATTAGTATTTCAAAGGACCAACAGGCTGATTAATCATCACCAGCAAACCAAACTGATCAAATTTAGCGCAAGCGGCATCAATAACAAACTGTCACCCTAGTCAAATGATGGAACTGAATTGAGCATCATGCGTCTAAAAAATTGATGTGCTGTTTTGGACAGGGGCTTTGTGTTGGACAGAACGAGGGTAAAACCCCGAACAACACAAAAAAAGGTGTGTGTACGTACAGACTGTCATCCAGAACTGAAACTTTGACAGCTGAAGAGAGCTGTGGCAGATCAATATGGGACCCGTTTGGAGATTCACCGATAAAATTCACTGTAGAGGGTGGAGTTTCGGGGTTTTCTTCATATTTAGCGGATATTTGGGAATCAGAGTCAGGTGCAAGCTCTTTTGAATCATGGCAGTAAACATTTTCAGTTGTAGATCTTTTGAGAATTGAGTAATTGTTAGCCGAGGTCTCTTCGTCAACTGTTAAAGCCATTTTTGGCGATCTAGAAGCAACTGAACTCTCATTTCCTTGAGCACACATTGTTGTTTCCTTGCCTCCACCAATCCCAGTACCAGCGTCAAGTTTGGGTGCAACAACATGAGTAATATGTGTGGATGAATCAGTTTTATGCGTTTCATCACTAACGCTAATATGTTTGGAGACTTGCCTTTCAGAAGGAATTACTTTTTCAGGTACAGGGTTTCGTAAGTTTGACCTAAAAATGGCAGATTTTGGCAACTTGACAACAATTGCCTTTCCGTACTGCTGAGAATCACTCTGCACAACACCTTGAGGCTCAACTCCGTCACGAGTTCCTTGTACTGCCGAGAGATTAGATATCAAACTAACAGGTGGATTTACAATCTCTTGTCTCATTTTAGGCAGTTCTGCATCTCCACTCTTACTTCCAACAGTCAAGACTGGCACACTGTCATCTTTTACAACAGGTTGTACCATATCAGATTCAGAGGCTTTAAATTGTGATCTAAAAATGGCTGATTTTGGCAATTTTACAAAAATTGATTTGCACTGTTGAGAATTAGTTCCTGAAATATCCTTGCCCTTTTCCATCACTAATTCGGTTCTGGGTACAGGAACTGAAATATCTGTCATACTTCGCAGTCCAGAAAAAATGTTGGAGGGATGATCAGTCGTTGCCCCATCATGTTTAGGCATTTCGGTAGAGGGTGGTTTCAGATTATCATCCCTTAAATACACTGCATCTTTAGTAGTAGGAGCATTGAGATTACTGTTGCTGCCAGACGTTGCCTTTTTTTCTAGCCTGAAAATAGCTGATTTTGGCAATTTGACGAAAATTGTGTTGCCATGATGCTGAGAATCATTCCTTCTCCCATTCATATTTTCATTCATTCCTCCAGACTGAATAATCTCAGCAACTGGGCTCTGAACTGGAGCAGGCTGAGGTGAAGCTGACATCTTAGCTGCTCTATCAGAAAGTACCTGTTTGCCAGGTTGTCCACTACCTCCCAGCTCATTAGGAACATCATGAGCTAATTTTTGTTGTTCATAATTAAAAGCTTTCACGCTAGAACCACATTCCAAATTAGTTACAGCTCGCATCTGTTTCGCACGTTCAGCTGATTCTACAACGCTTTTGACTTTAGCAAGTTGAACATCATCTTCAGCAGCTGGTTTTCCCACAGAGTTCACTTTGATAAGAGAAGGTGTCAGTAAATGAGTTGAACGTGAGATAGCTCCTTTTGGAATCTGGACAATAATTGAACCGTCAGCAGTCTTTTGGAAAGGCACTGTAGTATCAGAACGATTGATATTTGAAGCAGGATATTGAGGCGAACTTGTGTTTAATACTGGATTACAAATTTCTTGTTTTAGTTCTGAAGATCCAATTGCATGTTTAACCAAATTAGGAGATTTTATGGATGATTTGTCAAGCTTTGTGGTTTCTTTCATACCTCCAATTGATCTGGAAGTTGAACTTGCGTTACTAATTACATCAGTGCCTTTGGCTTCAAAATGGTTTGTAGTTTGGTTAATGAGAGGTTGGTGAACAAGTTTAGACACTTTACCAGGCGCATTGGTAATTGGGCTTAGGGAAATGTTGTTTGGAGGTTGGGCTTCCTTGAATAGTTTGTCTCTGGATGATATTTGATCTCGTGTTTGAATTGGACTGCTCTTTGCATCAGTTCGGAAAATAGCAGACTTTGGTACAGAAACAACTGTTGTGTTCTCAGCCACAGACCAATCTTGAAGTTGAGTTTGCACGGTGGGAGATTTGCAACGACGAAGCACTTTGGGTACATGATGCAGCAATGACTGGCTTCCAGTGACACTGGGAGCATTGCCTGTGTTTCTCTCCTGAACTTCCAACTTCTCCAAATTAATAGAGGCTATTTGATTGTTTAAACTGGATCCTGCATAAGAACATTCATTGGTCTGAGTTACTGATCCAACTTTAGTTTGTCCGAAAGGAGAGGAATTAAATTTTGAATTTATTCTCCCAAGGTGCTCCACTGGTATTGGCAGTTTTGACTTGAAATGTCCTGTCTCTGGGCAGTTAATCTCCTTGGAATTTAATTCTGGGCTGGCAACACTATTGGTAAGGCCGCATTGTTGAGATGAATTTATATCATTGCAGTTTTCCTGATCTGTCAATAGACTATTTTGGACCAGAGATTGTTTGTCTGTACATTCCTTTGCATTTGAATGTTTTATGAAGTCCAAGTTTAATTCTTTTGGAGAGACTTCAACAGGTTTGTGCTCAGAAGTCTCAATTGACTCAGTACTTCTCAACAGTGTAGGATTTTTGCGGTTGTAAACTTCAACTTTTTGGGGTTCTTCAGCTGTAAATGATGATATAACACACTTCACAATGGGCTCAGCTAAATCGCTTTTTGTAGCCTCTACTGTCGAGTTTGATCTCAGTCCTTCATCTAGGCCGTAAGAGCTATTGATAAGGTGTTTCAGTCGTAATTTTGTCCCGATAAGATCACCTGGTGTATCGATTTCTTTAGAAGCCAAAGATTTATCAAGAACCTCTGATTTGGCTGTGACTTCCATGGGTGGAGTCAATATTTCTGACAATCTTCTGCTGAGAATGTCAATCTTTTCAAGTAAGTCACTAGATTCTTTGGGTCGGGCTTGATAGTCACTGAATTCTGATAAAGCAGATTGTACAGGAACATCTGAATTGGTGTTGGATTTGGATGCCACTAAATCCACGTTTGCCCTAGAAATTGACTGTCTGTTAGAATGATCAATTGTGTCAGTCTGAGGGTTTTCAATCTTATCCAAATTATAACGATCAATTACTGACGAATCGAGGGCTAGTGAATCAGGTTTGGGTTCCTTTAACAAGGGCTGGTACTTCAACGAATACTTGGGCGCAGCGTCATGTAATCGGTCCATAAGTAATTTTTTCCCAGTCTCGCAGTTAATCAACGATGACACGGAATCGTTGCGTCTGACTTGGCCAATCAGGGAGTTTCTGTGCTTCAAAAAGGCCTCTGGCCTGTACATTTCCAACTCTTCTAAGTCAGGATCCATCTCTGAAGGTTTGGGGCTCAAAATTTCCTTTTTACGCTCCATGGAATCCAATTTCACCGAAGTACCTCCAATTTCATTCGGTTTTTCAGCGACTTGTATAACCAACTCGGGAGATTTGAGAGCCGACTGATCACACACAAAGTTATCACTCATGGAACGAGCTCCGATACCATTGTTATTTCCTGTACAGCAATCACCTGGAACTAATGGCTCAGCATTTAAACACCGCTTTCCACCAAGAATACCAGTACCATTCCCATCTTCGAACTTCATCAAGTTTGTATCCTTACATATCAATGATTTGCGGACCAAATCGAACTTATGAGGTCCCATTGGAGTGATAAAAGAATAATCAGCTTTCTGAAGGGTGGGCGTTACGGAACAAACGGCTCTCTCGGTAATTTTCGAAATAAAGTCAACGGCCGTTTGAAGGGGCTGAACGACAGAAAATATTGTTTTCTGCACTACTTGAGAGGCTCTGGCTACTGGCAGGGATATTCCAGGGTTCGAATCTTTCAGCTCAAGGCTTTTTGATTGACGTATTGGTGCGGATGATCTCCCAATACTTTTAGCGTCCTTAGTTCGGCATATATCCGGCTCTCTTTTAGAACGCGATTTATCACCTTCCTTCCCAACCATTTCCCCTCTAGTTTTCTTCATTGGTTTCTTTTTTGTGCACTGACTCTCTAAATATGTCGTAGCGGCAGGAACGCTTTTGGATTTTGACACAGATCCGCATGTCTCAATTTCAAAGGCGTCGAGGCTGCGGACGACCGGCACAGTTTTCACATGGTGTTCTGCTAAACGGCACGAAGGAGTTCTACGTTTTCTTTCAGGCTTCGTATGAATACGTTTCCCAGAAATACTACCTGTCTGTAGAATAAAATCAAAATTACATCAATTTTCTAGGGGGAATTAATGGAAGTTTGAAGGGAAGGGTCGACTATTCAGAGCCCTATAGTCAGTCACTATAATCAAAGCAAATTTTACAACCCAAATGAAATGTTCGAATTTCTCCCTGATTTTTGCAAAACCGAAGACGCGCTCATACCGCAGCTACGGGGCCTGTTACTCGCGCTTCCCCATCAGCGTTGATTTTTTATCCTGAATTATACTAAGCTATTTTTTATTTCTTCGAATGGACAAAGTTAGCTCAGTAAAAGACTACTACTTATCCGTAGAAATCATCACAGATATTGTTTCTCCTGCAAACTGCCTTCTCGATAACCAGCTAGACGTCTTTTATTCATGCGAAAATATCGAATATTCGGAAGTTCTCAGAATACTCCACGAAAAATCCACGATTTTCTCCTTTCAGGCTGTGAATGTGGTAAGGGTACAATAATTGTGGGATAAGGCGCCAAAATAATTTAAGACAGCCACAATTACAAAAACTGAACGCCTTTTTGTTGCTTCAAAAATTTGCTCGTTAAGGAAACTAACATTGTTATCAATCTTCTTTCATTATTGATCAATAACCCAAAATTATGGGACCACTCTCTTCCACACCGAGCTAGTGTCATGGAAAACTCATATGAATAGGAATAAACTAAAGTACAAGAACTGGGGTGAAAGGAAGCACATTGGGCTCTTGTGTGAGTGGCTGCAATATGATTTTACTCTCTGAAACAACTGAAGGAAAAGTTCGAAAATTGAGAGCTGTAGAACCTGGACTGAACCTGGTCGAAGGCAACACACAACCTTCCTCATGTGACGGGATCTCTTTCGTTAGTAGGCCGCCTTAATTTAAAGCATAGCTCGAGTTAAATACGTTTAAGAAGCCCGCTTGTGTCTCATAAAAGCAGAGCGAAAACATTATTTGTTGAATCCACGCGAATCCAAGTCTCAAATTTGAACGGCAAATCAGTTATTATGTTAAGATATCCAGTTTCATCACATCAAAACGACTACTATCGCTAATATAAATACCTCAGTTGATACCAAAAGAGTTGTATTTGGGCTTTATCACCACTCAGCTAACTTTGGTCCTTTAAAATATGAAAGTTTTCTAATACTGCGGACATTTGATGGGCGGAGGATATGTGAAGGAGGGGTTGATTATTGGCAACAACAGTTTTTGTTTTTCACCTCGGTTTCGGATCCGGAGTCGGAGCCGATTTTTTTCTTGCCCACTCGTTCGTCATCGTCGTCGTCTTCCAATTCCGTGTCACTGTCATCTGTCGAGAGATCAAAGGAATGTTTCAAGTCCGACAAGAATGTATTTTTGATGACAACAAGAAAGAACCGGCTCACAGGCCATGAAAACCTTCAGAATGGACTTCCAGGACTTTTGTACACCGTAGAAGAGTAGTATGGCAGCACAAAGAGCTACTAATTTACTATGTGTAATCGACTATACATTGGATTCATCCAATTTCAAAGCCAGTTTTAATCATCTTAGTGCTAGGATTGTTTTCTTTGAGAACTTGTAGCCAATTTCGCCAATCTAAAACGATTAGGTTATGTTATGCCAATCTCGACGAAAAATAATTGCATTTCACCAACTGCATCCACGCGAAACAGTGTCTATAAAGCAATTCTGGCTGATTTCCCTGGTAAACCCTTCGAGTACGTTATTTCATGACTGTTTAGATCCGATGATTGATGCTTGGTCGTTCATAAGCGTACATAAAAAAAACGATTTTTCAGAAATTTCGCTTTATGCAATTTATGATTATGAAATGCTACTTGATTCACTCGAGAAGGCCCGGCCATCGATCTTCTGGACTTATCATTGATAAGCCCAGGCTTCAGGTCGTCGCCTGGGGTTAATCAACTAGGTAAGGCGTCAAACAAATCCCATAATTCAAATATTCATTTATCCGGAAATATAATATAATGTTTGTGTCATACATGCAAAAGGCTTTCCCATGAATTCTACCGACAGCGCACAAAAGGTTGAAAAAGCTCACCTTCAGACGAATATGCAGCGTATCTACGAGTCCAATCATTGACGAGCCGTAGAGTTTCTTCCGGGTCTAAGCCTCCGTCTTCAGCTTCGGCGAATCCTTCACTGTCACTGGAGCTGTCGCTGTAACGAACGAAGTGGCTATCAATACAGGGGTACAGAATTAAAGACATTTGAAATCAAAGGCCCACTTTTCAAGTTTTTGAGGTTGTCTGCAAGTCAAGGCCTTCGTAACTATTAAGACTCACGGAAATAAAAGTAAGTAAATCACATCTCAAATAAATACAATCATAAATTATTAAAACAAAAAAACTGTTTGCAATAATAGAAAAAATAATAATTAAGAATTTAAAACGACTTAAGTTACTGGTTTTAGTTGGAATTTTACTCTTATTTTTCATCGAAATGATTCAAATCTGTATAAATCATTTACAAATTTTTAGTTTATTTGATTCGAAACATTCTGTAGGTACTCGGTGAATCTGGAATACAGAAAAACATCCTCCAACCTAACTTTTACGGCGTATTTGTATGAAAAACTCACATGAAGGGAAAAGGATCAAGGAGTTGGGGGGAAAGGGTCGAGGAAGAAGGTTGGTGAGTTTGCCGAAAACTGAAGCTACGGTACTCATCATGTGTCCGAATACGTTTGCAACACAAGTATTGCCCAGTTCTTCTTTATCAGTGCTCTCTTTTAACAATACAACTCTGTGAAAAAGACATGCGACAAAAACAAGGAGCAATAGGGACACGAATTCCTACAAGGGGTTCATAAGGACATGTGAAAATCTTACCTTCCCTGTGATGTGTCCGACACGTCGGTCGTGGACAAGCCGAAATTCCTGTCCGTGAATTCATCTTCTTCTACTTCGTTCTCAGTCAGGTTTTCAAATTCCACTCGCTCTGGCGTACTTCCCATATCAACCATCTGAAGCAGGAAAAACGAATAATTAAGTGAATAATAGGGACTCGTGATTTCTTCGTCGCAGATACCTAGAGGAATCACAACAACCGAAGAAACATACTCCGTCTGGTAGCGAAGTGACGGCGGTGGGTGGTGTTTTTGGTAAAGACGAAACGATAGGTTTACGGTCTTCTCTTCGCCTACTAGCTGGAGCTCCTTCAAGCCCGAAGTGTTGAACACAATAGAATTTGTGACCAAACTTGCCTTCTCTGTCGTACGCGTAATTACCTAAAGGAAAAAAGAGCTTAAAACAATTTCTTTGAAACATCCACGCATCACAACACGGAACATCTCGAAATTACGCTCAAGACAACAATGATGGCACTGGTGACAATTGACAGAGTAAATAGCAAGAAAAGGGCCTAGTTAAGCATGAATATATTCATTTTATATACATCAGAGTATCATTATTCAGAATTTTTGGTGTGGGATTCCATATTCAAGTCTATCCACTTCTTGTACAGGCTGAATAAAATGTTGCCAATCTTATTGTTAAAACCTTATTCTCAGAAGAAGGTCCTAAATCATACGAAGAAAGAGCGTAAACGGAATTTTTCTTTGATTTCCATGTTATGCTTTCTCTTTCTATAAGCGATGGTTCGATCGATTTGCAACAAGGAAATGACTGATCGCGCCATTTCTGCTAGAACCTTCCCGAAGCCATCCCTACTCGGTTTTTTGCTCGGTTATGAATAATGAAACCACCTTGAATAAACAACCATGTTTTTTTGACGGTCTCCGAAACCTAAAAACTTACCCAGGCGAAGTGATGTTGAACAGTAGTGACACCTGAAACACCCACGATGGAAAAGTCTACCCTCGGCAGTCACTCGTTCCATAAGGTAGACTCTCTTGTTGCAAGAATTACACAACTCTGTGGCCCCGTGAGACGGCAACAGTGGAGGCGGTTTCCCAGTCTGCAGGAAAATGAGTCATATTCATTCAACAAACCTAACTATATCAGGTTTCAAGGCAGAATCTGATCATTTTATAAGGAGGAGCTCACTTGGGAAACAGCCGGTTCGGGCTGCCTGTGAATTTTCGCCAAATGTTCCGCCATCGCGGACACTTTCCCTTGTTCCAATGAAAACCCTTCTTTGACCTTTTTCTCGAGCGTTTTTAACGTGGTATCAATATTGTTGTACTTGTTGTCGTCGTCAATCTTGTTCGATTTGGCTCGTAGTTTTCTCTCAACCGCAGTACGCTGAATATGAGAGCAATGGTAAGAACAAGAGCAGACAACTACTAATACAAAACAAGGATTATTAACTTGATACACGACTTTTACCTTATCTTTAAATTGCTCTTTACTCCATTTTGGCACTTTTTCGGACCTTCTACTCGATCCTCGCCCCATTCTATTTTCCTCAATTTTCTGTTCTATTTGCTTAACATTCCAATCAGTCTTTTCAATTTTACCTGAAAAAAAAAGTGAATTAATTAATCAAACTCGTATAAAAAATACCTAGAAGACCTCACCCTAAGTCAAAATAGAAACTTGGAAAGTAAAAAAAATGTGAGAGCACGAACCTATTGACCTGAGTAAATCCTTTGGTTTCTTCTCGGTATGGGTTCCCCTGAGTTTGGCCTCGAAGTCTTTAACTTTACTACTAAATTCCTCGCCGTTGCCTCCGCCTTTAGTTTCCAGTGACGCTCGATTGACTCGTTCCTTTTAAAAGAAAGAAAAAAGTCAGAAGAGCAAGGAAATCCTTATATTTCAGTTTGATGAACAACATGAGACTTGAATAAGACACGAGCTGAACAACTTCCGTGCTTTCAGAGAAAAATCGTACAAAGAGCTTCCCACAAAAGTGTAATACGTCGGGTATTTAATCGACGTAGTTAGTGGAAAGTGTCAAATATACAATCAGAATTGACGGGAATACCCATAAACGGAGCTTGAGACGTGTCAATACGTGCTCAGATTTAATCACATGACCTGCTGACAGTTTTAATTAATGAAAGCCTGTAAACTTGTAGAATACAAACAAAAATTACTCAAGATCTGTTATTCGCCAATTCGCAGTTCTATGGAATCAGAAATTTCACTGATAGCATTTCTAGGGCACCAGTGTGCCCAATAATGTTTTAGCCAAAGGGAGAATATTGGGCAAAAATCACATGAAATAATACGTCATGTCGCGTAAAACAGCAACATTTTGATTCAAAACTCCCCTCGGAGCGGATTTGATTGCACAATTTAGAAAAATGTGTTCAAATAATAGTGTTTTGCACGCTTTAGTAGATTTAGGATCTCGATACTCTGAAACGTAAAAAGATAAAATTTGGAGACTCAATTATAGTTCAAGTAGTTCAAACAAAGGAAAAGTATTGAACCGATTCTAAGAATACTGATATAAAGGAGGAAAACAAACATGAAAATATCTTATCAAATCAAAATATACGGGCACCTAGTAATGATTATTAGTGAGTCACCACACGACACTAAAAATCAAAGAAAATTAAAACACAACCACTGCTTACGTGACATTATTCAGACAAACCAAACGGTCAGGAAATCAATGTAGTTCGCACACCAAGAGAACGCAATTGGAACTAGTTGTTCAAAATGGGGACTGGAGCCTTTAGGATAACTGGATATTCCCATCGAGGGAATAATATTCCCTGAGCCTACATGATATATAAGGAGTAGATGTGCAAAAATTATTTCTTGACACATTCCAATTTAAATAATTCAAATATATTAGGACCGTATGTTTTTTAATTACTTCAATATATTGGGCTCTTTCTTGTTTTCTATTTTAACCCCACTTTTGAATGAATCGCTCTCAGCTTCTTATAAAGATATTTTTGACAGGTCCGCATTCAATAGTTTCTTAACGAGTGTTACGTCTCACTTGCTGAGGCTAGCATCTGACAAAAGCTTGAATATTATCGGAGAATTTTCCTTAACTATCATAGAGCTTTGCACGTGTCTGAAAATGACTTTTACTTGTCACAAAGAGCTAGTACGAAAATTAAGTCAACGGAATTTTGTTGGTGGAGAACTCATTGGACTTTAGGCTTCCGGACCATCTCTTAAAATATAGCATTAGACTCGAATAGCATGTTAATGGCCACTCAGTACAACTGCAGTCCTGGTTATGGCATTCGACACATCTTACTGGATGGAGAAGCTTGTTTTCTAATTCTTTGACTCGGTCCTTGAAATCAGGTGCCGTCATACGGTAGACGAATAAGGAGAAGTCTTCAATAGGCTGCTTCTCTTCGTCGTCTCTGACATTCGTTTGGAGCATGTTCATGCTTTTGAAAAATTGTTGATTGGCGACGTGGCGCAAATATTTCCGTCTCATGTACCGATCCATGCGGTTCTTTTCGATTTCATCTCGACGTCTGGCTCTTTCACGACGCTCTCGCTCGAGTTCTTTGATTCGTTCGGAATATTGACTCACGCGATTGGACGAACCTTCCCCGAGAAGGTCGCGATCATAGAAGGGTTTATTTCGTAAAAATCTTTCCTGTTGTCGTTTGACAGTTCTTCCAACTGTTTTAATCTACCTTCGATGCTACCTTGAATCGGCGCGCCCTTCAAAGCGCAATTCACAAATGTTAACAATCGGAAGTGAACGCTGGAAGATTGTCAAATAAACAAAAACAATTTGAGGCAGCATTCCATTCTTATCAATTCAGCGAGTATCTATTGGGACGATCATAAACTCAATATCCAGCGATATCCATAACAGAGGGCAGATTAATAGGCTTTTAAAAATCTCATTTTATGCCATAAAATATAAGGTAATAAGATCCAAAATAAGAGCTCCAATATGCAGTAGAAAAATCAGAATTTAAGCTTTTTAACCCTTAAGCATGGCTACGAGTAGCCCAGCAAAATACGTTATCTAACCGAATAGTTTGAACAATTGAGGCAACAAGTTTCAAAACTCGCTCTTTGCGATTTAAGCGATTTTGCACGAAAAGTGATACCCATCAGAACGACTTTTTCAATTGCTTCTTTTCTTATTTTGAGTGGTTGGCCTCACTGAAGAAGTAAAACTTGAAAAATGAAATATTTTCTCCCTTAGAGAAGTGCAGGAACACTTTAGTTTAGGAAGAACTAGTTTTGTAACCATCCACCAGAGAGCACCAGTTTTGCAATTTTCCTTGCAATAATGAACAAGTTTCGGCACTCATCATCTAACATCAATTGATCCGCGTAGAAGGAAACGATAAACCAAAAAACGGAACACAATTTTTGATGAAATAATGACAAGTGTTAAAAGTGGAACTAGTTTTTAAAACAGGTGTCCCAAAAGCAAAAGTAATGCCTTTCTACTGCCTAAATGTCATTTTCGTCCACAGTCAGCCAAACGAGATCCATAGATACTAGGTACACAGCAGAAAAAGATCATTTTTACCCCAACCCTATACCCGAAATCGGAATGAACGAGTTTTGAAACTCAGTGCCTCAGATTATGAGCAGAAATGAAACAGTTCGGCAACCACCGAGAAAACCCGGACTAAAAACAACAACTACTCGTGATTTTCGAACATATTTTCAGGCGGGAAAGAACAAGTTTTGCTACAAATGGACTGACCAAATGGAAAGAGCGGGAAAAAGCCTTTCAGAAACCACTGCCATCTCAATTTCGACAAAAATAAGTGCCTCAATCGTTTGATTTGAACGTTGACGTTTAGAGATCATGCCTACGCTAAATTGCTTGAAACGTAAGTTTTTTGTTGAAGAACAGAAAAGATAGCAGAGCTTCGTAAAGTAACATTGGCCACTGTCATCAAAGGTTCCAAGCTTTGAGCAGGCCAACCTTGATATCAACTTTCTTCAATGTCACAATTGCCTGTTCTAAGACGAGCTATCCAACAGCTTTCAAATGTATCAGAAAAAATTAGTTTTCTCCCTTCTGATTCCTACTGCTTTGGTAGTAGAGCAGAGAGATGAAATTCGTAGAAGTTGCCACAAGAAACGGTATTACTGTTTGCGCCCACTTCCTGCTAAGCCTTGCTAAGGGCATTCCTTAGGAATTTAGCGAGAGAGAAAATAAGTATTTGTATACAAATCCGCCCTCTACTAATAGCGTATCGAAGAGCTTAGGACTTACTGAATTCAGATGACTGCGTTTTCTTCTAGAAGGGCGGCTAGTGATTTTACTCAGCAGCGATATTTTTTGCGAGGGGGACATTTGAGCAAGGTTTCTGATTCTAGTGAGCTGAGCTTTGACGGCATCGTCTTTAACTTCTTCGGCTTCCTCCTGCCAACCAGATCACGAGCAAATTGAAGCAACAGGGAAAGATTCAATATGAACTGAATTAAATTGAACGGGGGGAATACGAACCATTTTTGGATGTTTAAATTGCGGGATTTCACCCCTAAAAGCTTCATAAACTTGAGATAAATAAGATAGCATTGCTAGCTTATCGGGGACTTCACATTCCGCCATTTCTTCCCCAGTCATCACCTACAACATATAGCAGAAAAGTGTAATTTTTTTGGCGTACTTCTGCATAAAAAGAAAGTTTTAACGGATCGCTCGAAGAAGTAAAACTCATACTGGAGGAATAGCCATTTCTTTTTCCAAAATGTCGAAAGCGAGCTGGTTGTTTTGGGCGACGTCTTCCTTATTTAGGGAGGCGAGATCCAAAAGATGAGGACGGTAGCGGGCAACGATTGCGCACAAGGCGAACCCATCCTTGAACGACGACGTCACATTGTCGATTCGCACGTCGTCGCAAAGGGCCACTTGCCGTTGGAAGCCAATGAAGAAGTGTTTCAGCCGCGACTGCGGTTTCTAAGTGAAGAAAAGTACGATTTGGTCGGTGTATGTGTAATTTGCTTCGTATTTTTTATCAAGATTTCAAGATTGTGAGTCAAAATTAAACTTTGCTGGAACAATCAGACGTGTAAGATTGATTTGAGCGAAATTTTACCTCTCCTTTTTCGTTTTTTCGGTATTTCACTATTAGGAGCGGTGATGTTCTTTGGAGCCTTGAGAAACTGCTCAACTTCGTTCGGTTCATCGGTGTCGAAACATGTCCGCACTTGTATGGGCAGTACAGACCGTGAATTCAAATTCGGGTACCTGGGAATAGGCAGAGAAAATTTGTATTTGTCTGAGCATGTTTAGGATGGAAATACATGAGGGTACAGCAATATAATTGAATAAAAACCTCGTGCAAGGGTCGAGGGTGTAACCCTGAAGGTCTCTGTGGAGATTTTCGGGAGTTGTCTGAGCCAGAAGCCGATAAATGCTTTCTCGCTCAGCGATCACCTCAAGAGGGTGGGAGCCCAACCCCCAACTCCGCAGGGCCCAACAGGCATCCATTGAAGACAAGAAACCTCGAGCGCATCCAGAACCCGTCGGCCAGAACGGCTGAAAAAACGACAAAACAAATAGAATTTAGAAAAAAATTGTAATAAAAGGGTACACAATTTTATACAAATAGGGAATAAAAGGAATATTTTTAAAAAAATTGAGGAATAAAAATTGAGAGTAAAAAATATGAAGTTATACAGGACAGAAAATCCCCAAATGTGGTCATAATCTACATTTTAAAAGTTGAAAAACCAAGAGGCCCACCTCAAGCAAACTGTCTCCAACAAGGCTCACCAGGAGCCTATGACCCTTCTTTTCGAGGAACCTGCTCGCGTTTTCCGCCGCATACATGGACGTAAAGTCGAACATGGCGACGTCAGGTTGTCCGTAGTGGTTCACAGCGAATTCCAACTGCGGAAGTCGACAATTCGTAGAAAAGTCCGCCGCTTCCCTGGCGTATTCCATTAGAGCGGTTTTGTCCACGTTATCCGGACTCAAGAGACGAGCTGTATCGCTGAAATCCTGAAAAACAGAAATTAAATTTTAAATTATAAAAAAAAAAAAAAAAAACTAGCTATTATTAAGGATTTTGATGAAACACTTTTACCGAAATGATGACTCCTTTATCGATGAGGCTGTGTTTTTTAGCCGTCATGACAAAGTAATGAGTGTCATCTTTGTAATAGACGATATTCTCCAAATCGATGCCAGTCGACGCGTAGAGTTCCTTGAAGAATTTTTGATTAAAAATGAACGCGACGCCGCTTATTTCTTCAACTCTCGCCTCAGCCTCCGAATGCCTATTGATGAAATTGGCTGTGATCGCAATGGCCAATTTGCCTCTAAACTCTTTGCGTTTAAAGCCTGTAAAATATAGCCAATGTGATTATCTAAAACTGGAAAAATGACTATAATATTTTATTTTTTCAAGATAATTAGGAAATAGTCTTACCATCGAGGGTATTTCGTTTGCCATCGGCACCAATGAGCGAATCGAATTCGTATTGAGAAACCGGATGGTCAGGGGGACTAGTTTCGGCTCTCCAGCCAACTCCTGAAAAAGGTCAAGTGAAAATTAATTTACATTATTGAGAGTAAACCAGCAGAGAGTTTGAAGGAAAAGTTTTGGCAACGTTATTTCACATTTTGAAGCTATATCGGAACTGGTACCTTTTTTTTTTAGAATTATCAATAAATAATATTTATTGTTATCAATATTTATTTGTATTTTTCCAAATCGAGCCTTTGACAGTTCTTATGGCGTGTGTAAGCGCGATAATTCCAAAATATCCTATTTTTTTGTTTAATATGGTTGACTCACGATGTCTGTAGCTATGTCCTGCGTGTATAAGCGCTTTTATCGATGGAATCTCTCCCAATTAGAACAAATGTTCATCAACTACGAGATAAAGAAGTAGGCTTTCAGGAAATTCGCGTTGTAACACCCTGCGGGCCTTCATTATCGGTAGACTAACCGGGTTTTGTGCCTGCGTTGGCTATCACCCACCGCTGGTCAGGGTGCACAGAGGCCACAGGTGACCCGCCGCTTTCTGTGGTAGCTTCATTATTATGCCTGTAGTCCTTCCCAGGGTTGAACAAGGGGGGAATTGAACTAAATTTGTTCAATGTAAGCCATATTATGTTGGCCAGAGCGTCTAATTCTGGCATCTCTGAACTTTTAATAAAGGCTACTATTGTTTATAAGCGATTTTGAGACATTCCAGATTTTGAAGCAATTAAAAAAAAAAAATTAAGTAGGTAGTAGATGAACTGAATGAATTCTTACGATTCCTCGGATCATTGTGCTAATGTTTGTAATACGTGTTATACGAAACAATGGTTTGTGAATGTAGACAAACATGTACATACTCAGACGTGCTTATAGCTTGTGCACAAAGTAAAGATTTAACATGTCGTAAATTAAGAAGAAAATGTCGTACTTTCATCTGATTGGTCGTCAGGTGGAGGTATTAGCGCTTCGAAACCAACTCCTTCGTGAATCTCTACTCCAAGGATTAGAGCAACTTTCAGGAGAATGCACTGTAGCTGCCGGATGCCTAGAAAAGCGAGTTTTGTAATTGAATTGGCCATCTACACCACATAGGTACCAGACGCCCATAAGAATAATAAGAAACACTCACTAATGTGGTCGATGGCTCCAGCGCAAAACCTTCCGAAGAACTTTTTAGCGCCTAGAGCTTTGAGGTCGTGAATAACGAACGGCCACAGATGGAGAACGTTGTTTCTAGTGATGCGGTCTCTTTTCTCGACGACTACAACTTTGGCGCCGAGTAGTTGGGCTTCGATCGCCGCTCGTAGACCGCAAGGACCGGCCCCGATCACCAGCACCTGCAATTCATCAGGCGCATTAGCCAGGAATTCGGGAAAACGAGACGAAACCCATTATGAGTGAAAGCGGCAACAGGAAACCATCATAAAGGCAACTTACTCTCAAATTCGAGCAGGCTTTGCCTCGATTGTAACACTTGTGGGTGGCCCGTTTGTCGAACTTGTTCCAAAGCGCCTGCGCCTTCCATGACTTTAATTTAGCCTGCGAACATAAATTGGTGACAGTGATTGCCTCGACGAACTACAAGAACAAAAACTCACAACAATAATGTTCAGTCCACAAGAGAATATTAGGTATCAACCTCAACAGAAGGACCATAAAGTTGTGTGTCGTCTACATTCCTTGTTCCATGTGCGTATGAACCCAATACTAGAAACTCATACCGTTCACTATTCTCCACTATTGGACATATTCTTGACAGTAAAATGATGTATTTAGCCATTTTACAGGCAATATAGAATCGCGATATACGCGAATAAGCCTCACAATAAATGCAAATAAGAATAATAATGATAAGAGGAAAATAAATTATGTTGTAGTCAAATTGTGAAGGAAAAAGAAACCATTCAACCATTGTTTCTCCCTGTACAACTTATCTTCTTTTTCAGCAGGAGTAAGTGAAAAAAGCTGCAAATTATTTTACAGTGGTTGATAATTCCTTGGAGCAGGAGTATAGGAGAAACCATGTGGGTCTAGTGTCCCGGACTCATTTCAATCGATTCAGCGTCCAAAATTTAGTGAAAAATGATACCTCACACGCCTAGGTACCCAAAATCTCGAAAACCCACTTTCGAAATGAGTAGGTAGATAATCATTTAGACCTATTCTCACTTCCATTGGACACCAATCGGTTTGGAACACAATTCAATAGATCCAGCGTCAAATATTTAGCGTCAATTGACGCCAATGCGCCTAGTTCCCGAAAGTCCCAAAAATCGATTTTCAAAAAACACTTTTTCACCTTTACTATCTTCAAATCTAGGCCAATTGGGCTGAAAAGTATCAAGGGACAACTAAGAGCCAAAATGAAAATCTGAAAATTTGAGATTTTTCAAAATTGGGTTACATACCTATTTCAAAATTGGGGTTGAGGGGTATCATTTTCGCTAAATTTTGAACGCTGAATCGATTGGGATGAGTCCAGAATAGTCCACACTCACTGTTCCTCATTGTCTTGCTCCAAGGTGTGGAATGGAAGGACCATTGTGGAATAGTTTTTAGCGTTTCTTCTTCTGGCTGATTTTTGCAAAAAAAAAAATAATTTTCAAAGGTACTCTTATTGCACATGTCTAGTCATCATGAAACGTGTCAAGTTTTAAAGCCAATCGGAGCGGTTGACCCTCGGCTTGATCACAAAAACGCTGCTAACGATGATGATCAAACAAGAACACATGAGTTCGTACGAGGACCAAATAATTTAATAAATCACGAGATAAGAAAGATTGACTGTACATTGCTAGGACAATCGTTAGTAGTTAGAAGCGACGGAATAGCGTTGCAGGGAACGAGATCGAGAAAACCGTGTCAGAAGTTGAGGATTTCCTGGAGATTCTCCGTGTTCGCGTAAACCTCAATCCCGGCTTCGAGGTTCACAACTCCAGAACTAAATAGCACCTAAGGGGCAACCGACAAACGGGAGCGAAGCGAACACGCGCGTTTCGGATTTGGTGCGTGAACGTATTGCATCATGTCCTCGCCTAGACGGTCTTCTCTGGGCTTTTTGGTTTACTCCTTTGAGCCCTTCTGAGTGCTTTCGTTTAATTTACTTCCCATGTTTCGGTGAAAATCCTTTTTCCTCAGAATGGGTCGGTGGGCGGCGACGTTGCGCTGGTCGGGGGCTCTCAGGGAGAGCTTTCGAATAGTGTTTCTTTTCAGTAGAAAAACAACTCAAAATAATTATTGTTCTTTCGAAATAGCGATCACCGCCTATTTCAGGTTCTGAACCCGAATCAAACCGAATATGAAATGTTAACGTTCAAGGTTGACAGCCTTCAAAGGGTCGATTCTACAACTCATTTTCAACAAGTCTCCAGGACTTTTCTTTTTAGAGGCTTCGGTCCTGAGTTATTACGGTTCAAGATTTTTTTCGTGTTTTCAACCTGACGCCACTAAAACGGCCGTAACTCCCTTAGTTTACAAGATAATCTCATATCCAGAGTACACTGTCGGAAAGTAGGTCAAATTTGCCTTCTGATGAGCCGCTCAACGTCTTCAATAATTAAGTACTGGTATTCACTAATTCAGCTTCAAAGTTATAAACGAATGAAAAAGCGAAACCTTGTCTGGCGAAAACTTTCAACCGGATAAAGACAAATTTTCCCCCGGAAAATTCCCGCGTTCAAACGTGGAAAAACTCGCAAAAATACCATCATTCCAACGGTATCCATGTTATTTCTGTGGCATAATTGAATGGTGAAAATGACGTTTTAAATGAGAAAAAAAAATTAACCAAAATTGTGGTTTTCTTAAGACGCATTGGATTCCACGACCCGGAAAGAAGGTGCCGACTATTGACATATTTTTCAAGCCGAATTGAATTGAAAGTACTCTCAAGTATCCTCGCTCCCTTGAAAATTAGTAGGTGAAGTGCTAATGTGAATCGTTTTAGAAAACTCGAGGTGAGGGCTCGGTTTAATAGTAGTAGAATCGACCCCTTGAAGGTTGCCAACAATAAACGTTAACACCCAGGGGATATCATTCATCTATTACATCCACACGATGATGTACCTTCCGGAACATCTAGAATTATAAACCCCCGAACGGCTCAACAGATTTAATCAGCGCGCTTTACAAGAAGATCTCAGATTATATTGCAATCCTGCATGGAATGCGCAAATATGAGCAATCACCATAAAAACGATGAGAAAAATGGAATAAAGAAGGTGAATTAGGGGCTACAAGCGGTAATAATCTGTTAGGTGGTGGACTGAATACCAACATTTCCCAAAATAGTTTCTCACATTCAAAATTTCATCTCCGCATCATAATAATCAAGTAATTTTAAATGAAAATTTTGATATAGGTCTTCATGATTTTCGCATGTAACCTTCATCTTCATGGCATTAAGGACGGATATGTCGAGTGCTGCTTTTTATAGAAGTTCTTTGTTTTCAAGAGATTCAAAAGTATATATTTCAACTCAGAGGCAAACAAAGACAACGGAACTTCCTTGACAGGGTTACGGAGATCGGTGAGTTTGAAAGAAATGTAGATGTATTTCAGTAGACGGACATATCTGGTCGATAAGAAGGACCGGCCGAAACTCGCAGGGTTTCCCTTATAGAAACATACGACTGTGTAACACTTTCCTTGGCCCCTGAGGCTTTTAATTGATGATTTTTATTTATAAGGTTTCTTCACCGCCGAGTTGGTTTGTGGGCTTACGAGGCCGTGAAGGGAAGTTCCGTCGCCGGAATTCCCCTCCGATTTGTCCCGTGGACCATATACGTGCAAGTCCGTGGACCATGAAGACCTATAGGCCATTAAATACCCTTCCTTTTCCCCTCGTATTATTCTTCCGTCCATATCCTTTCTAATTGCGTTAGTTCGTCGAGCGACTATCTTTCCATCCTCGATATCGAGTTCGAACGAGACCCAACGCAACTAAACGTGACTGCGGCAAAGATGAGCACAGATAATGTGATTGGCAAGAACTATGGCAAAGTCTAAGTTTTGGTGATAACCAAGAAATCAAACTATAAAGGTATTATCAGTATTACAGCCGAAGAACTGCAATTCTAGTTTCTATTTATCGATGAACTGATATTATTTATTTATATTTAGCTTCAGTTCGACCCCACTCACCTTGAGTTTTGGATAAAACTGGTTTATATGGGTTGGCCTGATGTGCAGTAGTTCGCATAGGTGACGATGATGATTTAGAATGGATTTGAGGGTTCCAGCCGAACATAATTTGTCGAATACTTCAGCCGCAAGCGCTGCATTCTCCGACCTCTCCATCCTTCAACCTGTAACACGAAACAGAGTGAACATGAAATTAGCTAGCCAATCGTATTGTAAAACGAATGCTGTGGTGGAAGTGAGCAGTTTTTGAGGAACCAAAAAGTAAATAGTTGATAGAACGAGATAGGATCAAGGACGAATAGGGTCGCTATTAAAACGCTGAAAATTCTTTCACAGGAGTTGGTCATTCCTCGGACCAGGAGCACTGAGAAAATGGGGAAAAACAGTGAGTGTGGAGTGGATGGATCAACTAGAGCCGGAAACGGGTCCTTGATTAATCCACCCATGTCTTCATGCAAAAATTCAACCTCTCTGATTTGCCTCAAGATTTTTTTCTGGGCATTTCAAGGTGTCTAGATCAAAATGAAAAAAAAAAAATCCGTCCGCCGTATGCCGCCCACGCCGATTTTGGTAGTAGACAATTTTCCTAAAAATCTGAAATTTTGGTCAGGGACCAGTTTCCGGCTCTAGTTGGTCCTTGAAACAGTCGTTTCCAATCGGATCAAATGGAGTCAATTTTGTTTTGAGAAATGGATTATCGAGACTTTTGGCACACTAGGCATGTGGGGTCTTATTTTCTACTAAATGTTGGACGCTAAATCCAAAGAGAGGGGTCCCGGAACGATTGGCGCCCACCGGAAGAGGTTATGGGTAATCATCTACCTATTTCGAAAGCGGGTTCACGAGTTTTCTGGTACCTAGGCGTGTGCGGTATCATTTTCCTTGTAAATGTTGGACGCTGAATCGATTGGAATGAGTCCGGGACACTCCACTTCTCACTGTTTCCCCCCCATTTTTTCCAAGCTCCTGGTCCGAGGAATAACCAAACCATCTTGTTGATTGGAGTGCGGCCGACTCTGTGTATTGCTCATTCGTTCATGAAAACAGCATTCCGCAAAGAAGGACAAGACAGATCTTGCGTGTAATGAATTTGTAAACATTCAAAGTGGACAGGCGTAACTTTTCCCTGAGAGACTCGATTTTTCAAACACTCCGTTGGGAAGAAGAAGGCAAGAAGCGAGGGAATGAGTCGAGAAAGCCATCGAATGGGC
Organism: Cyrtorhinus lividipennis; assembly: GCA_019603395.1. NCBI lineage: Eukaryota > Metazoa > Arthropoda > Insecta > Hemiptera > Miridae > Cyrtorhinus > Cyrtorhinus lividipennis. Next base: position 33,027,410 of record CM033999.1, read on the forward strand.
AGTAGCAAGGTTGGTCAGACGACGGGGAACCGCAACGGGAAAGTTCACTCTCTACGGGCCGATGCGCGAAATTAATTGCGAAAAAAAGATCGAGCCGAAAGAAAGACGGATAAAACAAAGATAAATACTGGATGGAAGGCCGAAGGCGCAAAGAAAGTGAAAGATACCACAGGGCGAGCAGAGGGGGTCTAATCACTGCAGCCATCCGCCCTTCAGACGGTGACGTCTGGGCACCTAGTCTGACTCATCCTGTCCACTTTGGAGCCTTATCCCAATCAGGAGCTACGTGGGCGATAAATATCCGCACTCGGCCCTTCCTCTACTGTCTTTAATGAATCCAACAGGCCTTGAACGGAAATTGCCATCAGACCTGGTGAAACGCTTGAGGAGACATCTTATACAAACTAGTCGGCCCGATGACCACGAGCATCAATCATTTTGGGAAGATCGTACACGCACCACGGTTTTATCGAGTGATAAGCAGAAATAAGGAGAAGCCCTCATCAACAGGGACCCAATACCCACAATGGCGCACGCAAAGTCAAGTGTCGATTGTGTCCCTTGTAATAAAAACATTATTATTTGAAAATTATTTTGGTTTTACGAAGATCATTGGTAAGAAGAAACGCTGCTAATTATTCCACAATGGTTGCAGCAAGCAAGAGAATGGGGAAAATAGTGAGATGTACTGTGGTAGACTCATTAAAATCACTTCAGTGACCAAAATTTAGTGGAAAATGATACCCCACATGCCCCAAAATATCCCGAAAATCAAGTTTCAGGAAACATGTTTCCACCCATACCCTCCCCGATCTTGGGCCGATTGGGCTAAAAAGTTTCGAGAACAGAGAGTACCAAATTTCGAGTAGGTTGACCTCTGGCATTAAAACATTAGTTTATTATTCAAGGAATGTAGCCAATTAAAATTGATTAAATTTGTGAAGCATTAAAAATGTGTTGAATTGTTTCATAACATATTACTAAGTCACAAAAAATAACACACAATTTATTTGTTCCTCCCAATACGAATGTTGCTACCAGAAAACAACGAAAAAAATACTCTTTCCAAAAATGGCATCCTGATTCACAATTACTCAACCAAACCTATCGATGGCGATAGGGAAATGAAGAAAAGTAAGGAAATAAGTTTTATCAACGTAGTTTTAATTTGTTCACCTGTTTCTCACAATCCCCTATGAATCAGACAGGAATTCGGTGTATCGTATCACATTACTTGGGTTCAAATCGATTGGCGTTTATATTTGGATCGACCTCGTCCATACAGGCATGCGAACTCGAGCGATTCTGAAGAGCTTTTTTCTCATTTCTCTCATAGACATTTTAGTAGTTTTCTAACGTGAAGTTCAAGGTTCTTCCGTTTCCCGCTTGAAATCTTGCGATGGCGCGCCCGAGTCGCATTTTAGAGCTTCCTTCCACCGATGAGACAGCTCTATGTGCCTCGTCATTTGATTCAGAGCGGCGGCGCAAGTGGTGACACAAGGAAATTAAGATAAAGCGAGTAATGAGAGACTGTACCATAATGACTTGAATATTATAAGCCTCGCGATCGCACACCTGTACCACTTCCGGGCAGGAGGGAAAAAGGCGTGTAGGAAGTCAATATCTGCCCCTCCTATCACGGTCTCTTGCTTCTCTTGTTCTCCACATCGTCCCTAGACGCCTCTTCGTCTGTTACCACCAAGGCTGCCAGGTTTCCCGTTGGAATAGGCGATTGCGCCGCCTTCAGAGCAATAAATACTGCTGCAGAAGGTTCAAATACACTCATACAATACAATACGTACGATTTGTGACTCACTGGCAAAAGAGACTGCCAAATAGGATCCACGAGTACGTACCTTAGAATGCGCGTATTTATGTAGAAATGCAGTGACTAAGGTAAACCTTAGCGTATGTAGATTCTTGGATCAGGGCAAAAGTTTGATCAGTGATCACTATTGAAGATTCAACGGCGGCGCGAATGCTCGGTGATACGCCAAATGGCCTTGATCGGTTGTTCTTTGTTATGTAAGTAACGTTCTTCTTACAAGTTTCCCATCGCTCAAGGCATAGTGCTATGAATACGACCTCAGCTTCAAACATCACATCTCGCAAGTAGCTAATAAACGTCCACGAGCTTCAACTGTTTCGCTGGAGGGAAAACTTTGCCGAAAAAGAATCTATCGAGGAAACAAAGATCGAACGTGCATATCTCACGGAATCCCTCAGAACGTATTGAGTTACGTATCTTCCACGGTGACTTCAAGGGGGATCTCCGATGAGAATGTCAGGTCGATGGTGGGAATCCCATGGCACGAAGCCAACAAGAGGGGAACCCACTGCATTAATATAAAATCAGGTACCTGCCCTCTCTGACCTACGCTATTAGGGCACGCACAACTTGAAAGAAGGAAATGATCAAACCAATGCTTAAAATCGCACAGTACTTTGCGAACAGTTTTGTCCAGAAGTCACAAAATCCAATCCAAATGAGGGTTATATAACAATTCTTATAAAAGTCGAAAAACAAATTCATTTCCAAGCTGGATCATCAATGATGAATTAGGCCATCCTTAGCATGATGTTTACAACAGAGCTTATCTTGAGATGTCATTGTCTGGGGACCGAACTGGAACCTTAGGACCAAACAACGATGCCCCTTCGCTCTGCCACAGCATGAGTCAAGAACAGAAAGTGGTCATGGGGCAGCGGTTTTGTTGGTCAGCTTGGTCCTATGGGGAATCATTCAATAACCAGCAGGAAGGGTGTCGTGAAGCCCTAAACCGCACAAGGGTATTTTCATGATTTACCTTTGGAGGAGGTTTAAAAAAAAAGTTCTAAATATTCATAGTCGGGCGTTGTGAGTTTCAGAGAAAAGAGCCAAGCTGCTATGAGCACGGGCGGGGTCTGACGTCATGCTTACAGGTAACTACTAGTACTAACTAAAGGAACGATCTACACAGCACAACCTCTACCCGAGACAAAATTTCCTTATCCAGCTTCGCATAAAAAGTAGATATTAGCCTCAAAAGATTAGTTACAGTTATTTTTAATATATTACTGTATACCAACGTCATTCTGTCTTAAAACGGCAGGTCTCAACAAGCTCTATCAAGTTATTGCCCCGAATATGACAAAAGGAGCGGCCCATTTTCCCGTAACATTCCTTTGGTGTCACGATATTTTGATAATTTATCACAACTACTCCACCATCAGTGACCGGGATCTTACTGCATTCACCTCAAGGACAGAACTTAGTTTGAAATCAAGATCCTCTAAGAAATGGAACAATTTTTCAACAAATAGCCTTGTTTTCACAACGGAATTGTTATCAAATAATTCACTCAAAAATGAATGATGTAAGTTAGCCAAAGAAATTTTCATTCAAATATACTTGAATAAAAACGACTCGCCACCAACCGTCTGATAGCATAAGGACGAATTTGGACTCGTAGAAACTGCAAAATCATTCAAGAACATTTTTCTACGAGTATAATGATAATGAAACATCTATCAGTAGAAGAATAGATAATATAGATGGCTTTCACTTTTCTGAGGCTACTATGGATATAGGGTGCCAGTAAGTATGTGGAAGTAAGCACGAGGCAGAAGGTTCATAAGATATTCGAAGGCTTGCCCTTCTTTTTCCTTTGTTCTCATCACATTCACTAGACAGAAGATGTGAACAATCAACGACAACGCACACACTCCAAGGACCCGAATAGGGGAAGACTGTCCCACTTGGCCTAACAGAGATGAGAGGAAGAAGTGTCTCCTTCCTCTTTACAATAAGACAACAGCTTTAAACTGCATGGATCCACACAACCAAAATCATGGTCAAAGTTTCTTGTCATAACCAACAGCGGTCAACTGATAACAGCCAATTTCGATGAAATTATACAAGAAGGCGCCGAAGAGAATGGCCCAACGACCGATCGATAAGACCTCCCCTGAGTCTCGGCAGCCAAACAGACAGGAGCCAGGGAAGAGGCGAACACAACACGAACAGGGGGGTCTTTATCAGCCTTTTCATCATCGTATTTGTGATGTTCCCAATTTAGTTCGAGCCGATTCAACACCATCGCAGTTTCCAGTTCAGACTTTCCTAGAACTCAATGATACGTAACTAGTCAATAAATACACTCCAAACCTGGCGATTTTATTATCTCAACAACTCTCTTCAGAATTACTGCGTATTTGCGAATAGCCCGACTGGGAAATTATGAAAGAAGTAAGTAAAGAACGCAGGCTTGATTGAAAGAAAAGGGTCAACAATGACCCACGAAGCCAATTTCTTAAGAAAAACTATACAACGACGTTGCCAATTACGGGCATTTAGAATGTAATACGGTTAGTAACAATTAGTTTAGTTTTTAGATGAGTTCGTGCGGATTCCACTTATGAGTCACTGCGGCACCACCCCGTAAATTTCTCTTTCGACGGAGGACAAGTAAGGAGCGAACAACTAGAAGAGAAATACGAGGCAATTACCGAGCAAGCACAACGAGAAAAAATCTTGAAGTAAGACTCCTGTTATTATTGTGTGAAAATGAATTATTGTTATTGGAAGAAGAAAGGAAAATTACTGTGGACAACTCCTCAAAGAGGAAGAGGTACATATTATAACCGAGAATAGATTATTATTCCAAACTCCGAGCATTTAAAAGATTTCACTGAGAAAAACACAACATGCCCTTTCAGATTCTGATGGAATTGTAAAATTTGTGTCACGGTTGCCACAACGTGACCTGAGCGAAATTCGCATTGATTTTAGATATTAAAATGAATACTGCCATTTTACTTTAACTTCTTGGGTCAACCAGTAACTCACAAAGCCACCAAGTCCCCCCCAATAAAACCAGTCTGAAATGAGGCGGTCTTGACAGAAAATAGAAAAGACTAGCTGATATTGCCGCATTTCAGAAATCATTCAGATGTACATAATGCAGACAGTAAATTAACGTATTAAGAACCAATTCAATTAACCGTTTTTGAGAACTCTTTTTTTTATAGGATTGATAGGTCAATTTTTGTTTTCCAATGATGTTGTCCTATAACTATGAAAAAGGACCCCCCCCCCCCCCCCCTTAATAACCTACATTTTTGATATGCAAGAGGGTTTCGGGAAGAAAATTAAAGGCATTAGGTACCCGTTAAATTGAGGAAATCATTAAGAATCAGCCCATTCGTTGTACTCGTAACTTTACGAGAAGTCCACTATGAAGTTCAAGAATAGTTTGGAATTGAAACAGTAATTCAATTTAGTTCGACATTTTTATGGCTCCAACAACAGAAACGATACTGCTTACCTAAACAACTTTTGCTGACATGGAACTAACAAGAGCTGATAGAAAAAAGGGGCTTCCACGTTTCGCGTTTCTACAATAAGCGGAGCAAATTGGTTATTCAACACTTTCTTCGATTGGAGAAAGAAAGCAAGCGTCACAGTAAATTGAGGAGTTGTCGACGGGCAGCACTCAGTGAAAGTCGGAGTAACTAAGAGTTTTCTCGAATTTAGAGTAAAATGCAATAGGATAAACGGAGTAGATCAAGGGGATTCCATTTAGGGATAAGAAAATATTCTTACGCTGGAGAGGATTCAAAATGTAACTATGTACCGTGCAGGTAGGCATAGTCTATGATCTAATAATCTATGGGTATTTGAATCCCGATTGATTTATATACGCGTTGAATCAAGTCAAAAGGGATCAACTGGCGGCGGCTTCGTCAACTGTGCCAAACGGCAACCGTCCTGGATGCCTGACATTTGCACGATATAAAAATACTATTTGTTGATTGGGACACTCGTCGACACCACCTCAATAGGACAATGCAGCGTTGTAATCATAAACCGCACGTGAGCGACCTAATAAACTCGAGGGCCGAGCAACAGTACTTCGATATACCCAGTCGCAAAAATTTATCAGATTGGGCGACAACAATCATTAAGAATATAGCAGTAGAAGGCGCAATAACTCCATAGTATGCACTTCTACATATCTAAAGAACTTTTAATTTTCGTTCACCGCGCGCATTACGTTATACGCTGAATGAATAAGCGAGCAGTATCGATTTTTGGCAAAATGTACTATGACAACCCAAACAGCACATTCTCAAACACAATTTTACAATTTCGTAATGCTCAATCTAATCACGACATCAGTTTTTCGATTAGTCCTTGTTTGAGTACATTAATTACCAGAAATACTACTGTCAGAAAAATTCACTCTAAATCACATCACCGACATGTGACAATCGATAACATGAGTTTACGGTTATTCCCGTAAAAGGAATCCACGAAAAAGTTTCAAATGAACGATTTGGTGTTCTGCTACAATTTATATTGACAACAATTGAATTCCACGGAAGGGTAAGTTATTTAGTAATTTACCAGGCCCTCTACGGTTATAGTGAGTAACAAATTTAGCCAAATATCAATTAAGAAACACAATTGTAGAGCCCTGAAATGTGGCGCGATTGATTTTTTTCCCGTGGAATTCAACGCAAAATTAAAATATATCTATCAAAATGAACTGCAATATAACTTAGTCAGATCCATGGCCTACTCCAGTGTACTGTGATCTGGCTGATAACTAGTCAAGGCCAGCTAAAGGCCTGAGATAGAGGCCACAAGGGGTGTATTGACAACATTTATGGTTTTTTTTTTTTAATGGTGAACGCAAAAGCGACGGTAATCCAATATGATGAGTAATATCCAAAAAGAAGATATTCCAATATGAGAGATAAGCTTAAATATGGAGTTCCGTATGTTTACCCTCCGGCCTTTTGTTTATCCTCAGCATTTGTCAAGAAGTATTGTTAGAAAATGTAATTAAATTTTGCTTTTTCTTGTTGTCATTACTCTCGTTATTCTAGGAACTCATCGAAACCCGACTCATTAAAGTTTCATGAAGGAAAAGCGGCGATAAAAGATCAAACGAAATTCATTTTAAGGTTTCGGAAAATGATGAAATTTTATTATCTCAGACGGCAACATTCGTTAACTTCAATAAGTTCAAATCAAACGGAACGAATGAGTTATTGTTGTCATGAAAAGGATGACGTTTTTACTATTAGTAGAGCTCATAGTGGAGAGCAGAATCGGTTAAGACTTCTTGGACTCAGAAGATGACAATTTCACGAAACAACCTCAAATGGAAACTCCTAAGAGGATCCAGAAGGCTCTGGATAAACATCTATTCTGCCTACAAGTCAGGCCTCCGGCGAAGAACGGATGAGTCATCTAATTGTCTATGTCTCCATAAATGTGAAAAAAAACTCAAGAGCATTTAAGCGAAAAGATCAGGAGAAAGACTTTCCGCTACGGAAATCGAATACAGTGAATAATTTAAATGAATACTAATTAAGGTTGAGGTCAAGGCAAACTGGCTCGATGAAAAGATACAATCTCGTCCGTTTTAGTAGCGGAGGCGAATCCACCAAAGATGAGACCAGACTCATTTCGGGGAACTTGGTTGGACATATGGGCTGGAAGATGGCGATGTCTCAGATTAAATAAACATTCCGTAGATTGGGTGGGAGCCAGAGCAAGTGGTTTCGAACGCCTTCGATTCGAAGCAGAGAACCCGTGAATATTGGAGGCGTAGGTTCGCCACTCATACTGCATTAAACAATTTACTAGACTACAGTCGCAGGTAAAGAACTGTACGAATAAATAGGCAAACTTTCATGGGAAATAAAAAGTAGATCCGACGATGAAACTAAAAATCGATACGTGACGAGAATCAATTGAAGAAACTATAAAATCAAGGCTCGTAACAAAACTGCCACAATTACCACAAAATACCGTAATTCTCGCGACCTCAAAAATGGTACAGTTAGAAAACTTCACACAGGCGCATTTCTAAATATAGATTGTTCTGGTTGTACAGGGAAAAAATGAGGTTTCGGGTTCTTCTGGACGAGCATACTGGCCTCCAAGTCGGACAGATGGCATTGATATTCAAGGGAGACTTCGGGAAAGTAGAAGCGTGAACTGAAGCTTTGTTAGTTGTCATAAGTCTTCCTATTTCGACCTCTACGCGAGTCGCCTTATACAAGAATTTCGACGATACTACAGTCAGAAGGCAGCTCAGACAAATGGGAAACGGCCAATTTTGCTGGTTTTGCGCCACTGTGCGACTTCTCCGAGTCAGGTTATTTACTGAGTCCTCTCTTCTTCCTACGTTTTTACACTAGTCTCTCCCTATTATCCCCGTCACCGTACATATTTGGCATTTCGAAGTTAAAACGTTGAATACAACGTGTAGAGAATAAGAATACATTTATTTTATGAATCCCGAATACGAAAATGAAGAGACCTCAGCCTATCTGGAAAGGAGGGATCGGAATATTGTTTAATTTGGTTGTTCCTATTGTTCATTCTCAAAATCATGCTACTTTTTCAACAAAAACTTTTTCGATCAAAGTTCGACTTAGCTCTGATCAACTTACAGATAACTACGATGATCCGGAAGCCTCTTGTGACAGTGATCTACCGGCATGTTTCTTCCTGAAACAAAATTGCAAAGGTCATAACGGATTCCAACCGGTAGGCATCAAATATATCATTTTTGTCATGTACGATTAAGTCCATGTTTCAGACAATTAGAGACTCTGAATAATGTCTTGCCTCGTTAATGGAGGCCCTTTTTAACAATAGCCGAGTAAACGAACATAGCGATTGACGATGTCGCGAGAGTTCTAAATATTTATGACATGGTACACTAGAGGGTTGGCTACTATCCAGAAGATCTTTTCCTATGCAAAACGCCCGGTTAGTTGATTGTTTAAGGTTATAAGGCGATCACTTCATCACATCATTTGGTTTTATGTTGCTACGTACGTACGTTTATCAATTTTTTCCCCTTCTTTTAGAGTTTGAAGTGTTTCGTGGGTAGGAGATCGATGGGGAAACTAGACGGGACGTGGTAAATTAAACGAAGCGATAAGCTCTTCACAGAACTACGATGGATTGTTATTTTCACTTAAAGAAATTATCAAAAGAGAGGCTCAGGGGGCACTTCGATGAAGAAGCAAATCATTCGATTTTCACGACTTTTGATGAAGAGAATAATAAATTACACGACTTGAGGGAACGGGGATCGGATTTTGATGCTGTTCCTCAGATGCACTGAATCAGACGGATAGCGTCTTGAGTTAGGGTTGTTTCAATACCCGCCAAAAATGTGAAATTTTTTAAATAGCCTCGATTCCGGGCCTTCTTGTGCCCAACTACCCAAAACAGAGGCGACTTGAAGGTGAAAACGGTTTGGAAATGATTTCAGAAGATTTTCGTGCACCTAGACTAAATTGAATAAAATGGGTTTTGCACCAATCGTCACAAACGGTGGTAGGGCAAGGGCGAACGTATGTATTTTTAAACAAGTTGGTAATTCTATTCGGATGCAACACATTTTCATTTTCAATATTGTTTAATTTTGTTCTCCTCAAGGCATTACTCCGATGTCTTCAAAGATATTCTTCTCAAATGAGCGAGAATAATAAACAACAGCAAACCATTATCGAAGGTATAGCAGCGTTTTCATAGAAGTGATAAATCAAACAGTTACACGAGGCAATGATTTATAACAAGTTAAATCATTGTCAATCATAACAGTTATAGCGTGCCTTTAGAGAATGTTACAAAACGATTTGAATCCTGAAAGGAAATACAGTCAATCCATTCGTAACGTCTTCCTACAATAAATAAGTTATATGGAGGCAATCATGATCAATGGAAGCCCTAATTGCCCCCTTACATCGTACAGAACAGCATCGCACTTCGCCGAATCATTCAGGGCTTTGATCACGCAAATGATTATCGATCCACCTGGACAAGTTGAACGACCCTGTTTCAATTGTCAAAACACACGCATTGAGAATACCTATTACATGTGTACGGAGAATCATAAAATACGCCTGCGTTATGTTACTAACAGAAAACATTATAGAATATGGGATCAGCACTCGCAGATTGATGAAAGAAAACAGACGTCAGATTAAAAATAAAGAAGTATCATAATAATGCAGACAATCATCAAACCTCTCTTTATGAAATTGAGCAATAAAATCATTGAAAAATTTACAATCATAAAAACACCGCAATGAGATGAAAGTAACTCGAATAAATAGATAGGTATCGAAGCACATTAAAACCCGACAAAAATACACGTGCCGTACATTTTACAGCTTCGCCCCTATAAGAACCTAGGACAGTATTCGCCGAACCAATTTTAGCGAGTGCAAAGGGAAATGAAGATGGATCTTCGAGTCATTTTCGCACTGGTGGCGGTCATTTCCGTATCTACAGCACAACCTGTAAACGTGGATGACGACTCTTCAATCCCTCTGGCTGTGAAGGCGGATGAAGTAAGTCTGTTCAAGTTGTATTTACTTCAATTATTTAGAAAAGATTTTCCAACCAACTATGGTGAAATAAGGCATCGTTAATATGTACCTACGTTTTAGGCTCTGAACGAAGTAAGGACATAATGTCCTCAGCTCATAGCGGATCTACCCAAATCAGACCAGGTCAGTAATATTTTTGTCAGAAACCTACGAGGACCTGAGTAACCTAAGATATGAATAAAATAGTGTTTTTGAACTGGTCATTTCATATAATATTCATCTAAATTATTTAACACGAATCGCAAAATGGACTACATAGATCCGCATCAGCTCAAATCAGTATTCTCATGCAATTTGCATAAATGTAATGGTTTTAAAATTCTCGATTATCGCCTGAAATCCCCATACTCGACTTTCGATATCTTCGTGGCATAATTCTCCTCTAAATATTTGGACACTGAATCGATGACATCGTCCCCCGGAAAGATTGACGTAGGGATTTGGGAAATTGGTTTTCGAGTTTTGGGGAAACTAGGCGTGTGGGAGATCGTTTTTCACTAAAATTTGGGACGCTGAATCTATCGGAACGAGTTCTGAAACTCAAAATTGTCTCATTCTCTTGTTCAAAGGAATAATGAACCACTGAGGAAGATTTTCATCGTCTTTTTTTAGTGATCTATGTATCCATGACATCAGCCCTCACACCTGCTGTCAGCAGCTGCCCGCATTTCTTGACTCTCAAAATTCAGAACGCGCTATTTTGACAAATTTCCCACTGCGTTGGTTTAGTATTCTTAAAAGTAATGTACCTATGCTTGGTCAAACTCTGAGATTTTTTCTCGAATATTTGGCATTCTATGTTTCAAGTTCTAGATTGCAAAAATCAAATGTCCGTCCACCGTTTTCTTTAGAATAAACTTTTATATTTTTATATAAAATTTAAAAAAACCTCTGACGACCTGAAAACATTTTATTTCACGGCGCTTTCTACCTAGCATAATCAATCATCCGCCGGGAAATAATTTACAGCTTTTTCACATAGTTTCAATCATGGGTTCCTTTGGGGTCGTTTTTTCTATTCTAAAATAATATGAAACCACCCCTATATGAGTACACCTTTTCTCGTCTCTGCCATCATACGATCAACTGGAGATTTCCGATAAATAACTATCATTTGCACTATACACTTTGTACCCAACTAATTTTACATTTTCCTCACTCCAGCTGCAAGAAGACCAAAAACAACTTTCCACAATTCATCACGGGCAACGTGCCTTGGACGATCGCTTCGCCACGCTTTCATCCCAAATAATTGAAAAGGTCTACAGCTACAAATCGGTGGTACTTGAAATTATTGACTCACACATGTCGAATTCGGCATTCAAAAATTTGGTAAAAGAAACGCTTGGCAACTGTGTTGAGAAAAATTCCGGCCGTGGACAAAGTCATGCAGCCACTCGCACTTTTATTGTAAAATTGATGAATAAATAATAAAGTAAGTTTGTTCAGAATGAATGCGAAAACTGGTATCAAAACCGAATATGATTTTAAGCACTGCATTAACTACGAATGACTGATGAGCCACAACAAAAGAGGGAATTTATGAGCCCACTGAATTTCTTAAGGAGTCTCTTTGTATAAACCGTTCCTTGCGAAATAAGGACAAGGGATTTTTTTTTATCCAGACAAAATAGATTTATATTAAATATCAACAGACATTATAAAATAATAAAGATAAATATCAAATTGATATCCATCTAATTTGACTGGTTAAAAAATGACAAATATTTCCTAATCAACAAATTTCGTCCATTCAATTGTCTTCACTCCAACATTTAGTCTTCGAAAATAAATAAGAATCCAAGTAAGTATGTATTAGAAATGAGCTTTTTTGTTCAAAAATTTAAAACGCCTTTTTCACGTCGATGAAGAGGAGAGAAAGCCACAGACCAATCGTATCAAAATGTTTAGTTAAAAACAAATCTTAGGTAAGCTTTGATAAGCCGGCGAAGAAAAAACCGATAGGCACTAAGAAAGTGATAAATTAAATGGCCCACGAGTTCATCTTTCAACGTCGGAAGGATGACGACGGTATAGGGAGACCCAGATAATCTTGACGTTCGACAAGAAAGAAGAAAATGAAGAACAGGCTAATTAACACCTAGTTATCATCCCGAAAGGTTGCTTTTAAAAATTAATTTATCCCTAGAGAATGAATTCTTCTATGCTGCGAGCAACGGAGATGGGTGGGAGGATCAACTATCGCCCATCTCATTGAACCGTCTCTTGGTGGAATTTGGATCAGTCAGGCAAAAACAGATTATCCAAAATAAGCGCTGCCCTATTTTCAGACGATCCGAAGAGGGAACATGCGAATGGGGAAGACTCGGTTATAAATAGGTAAGTCAGACTCCTCCGCAAACTTAAATATACTTAGGTAGGCAATGCATGTGCTGCAATTACACTTAGAGATGCGAATTCTTCGATACACCCCCAGTTCTTCTAAATCTGTTTGTAGCATACTGTATATCAATTTTTGGTTGGTTATTCCTTGCGTAATCAACCTATGTAATCATGTCACAGGATCAACCACTCCGATTGGCACCGAAATTTGACAGTATACGTTTCATAGTGACTAAATTAAAAGACTGTAAATTCTTTCATAGGGGTTGGTTATTCCTCGGACTAGGCGCATAGTGACTCATTCCAATCCAAATTATACCCCACACACCTAGGTACCAGAAATCTTTTTTCGAAATAGGTAGATAGATACCCATTTTTACCCATAACCTCCTCCAGTAGGCGCCAATGTCGTTCTAGGACCCTTCTCATTGGATTCAGCATACAAAATTCAGTCAAAAATGATACCCCACACGTCTGGATCGCCGAAAATCCGTTTTTAGAAGAACACATTTACTACGAAATACGTCCTCCTTTTGATACACTCCTCAGACACCTTGAAACGCCCAGAACATTTTTTCTTTCGGCCCAATCGGAGAGATTGACTTTTCGCAAGAAAACAGGATGATTATTCAACGAATAACCGACCAAAACGCTGCAAATTCTTCCACAATGATGATTATTCCCTGAACCAATATTAGAGGGAAACCAGTGAGAAGGTGGTGTCCCGGACTCATTCCAATCGATTCAGCGTCCAAATTTAGTGGAAAATGATACCCCACACGCCAAGATTACCAAAAATCCCGAAAACCAATTTTTCAAAAAACACATTTTACCCATACCCTCTCCAAATTTGGGTCGATCGGGCTGAAAAGTTTCGAGGACCGACAAGCACAAAAAAGATACCTGACCAGAATTTCTGATTTTCAGAAAAACTTCTACTACTAAAAACCTGACATAAACCTCTGGCAGGATTACATAGGCTGAGGATTCATGGAATAACCTACCAATACCCAAATGTCCGTCCGCAGTTTCTGATGATTTTTCCAAAGAGCTAACATTTTGGTTAGGAATCTCTTTCTGGCTCTATTTGGTCCTCGATACTTTTAAGCTCGGTCGGCCCAAATTTGGTGAGGGTACGGGTAAAAATGAATGGTTTGAAACTTTTAGATTTTGGGGATTATTTTACTAGACATGTGGGGAACTCTAAATTGATTGGAGGGAGTCTAGGACACACTGTATTCCCCAAACTTGCTTTGGAAGAATTTGCAGAGTTTGTTTGTCTGAATAAAATGGTTTCAGAAGTCACTCATTAAAAAGGTGCATCAGGGAATTTTTTTCAACAAAACGTGTACCGAATGTCAGTGGTGTAAGTGAGGATAAGCCTCTCATACCAACATTTAGAAAATGTAGCTGATATTTAGAAGCCAATATAAGCCGTCATGTGGACAAAAGGCAAAATGCACAAATATGCACTTTTGGGATTCACAGAATACGTAATGTCCTGCAGTATAAGAGACCAACGTTGTGAAACAACTTTTATAATGGCAACTAGGTGGTTTAATAGATGACGTAAGAAAACTCAAGAGAAATGCAATAAAATTATTCAGAAGAGCCTTACTCAAATGGTGGAAGAAGTTGTCTATCAGCTTTCTACAAGAGGAGATTTCTACGCGGGACCCATACGACTGGTTCGTCAGCTTCATTATTGGAGAAATTTTCAACTCTTACGGGTAATTTTTTTTCTCGATGAGGTTTTCGTTTGAAACTGGGCTTTTAGATATGTATACGGAAGAACGACGAAATAACAGCTAACGACTCTGAACGTCTCCACAGTTAGAATAGAAAGCGCCACTAAGGAAATCTCCAATTAAAGTGTGCCACTGAGTAAACACAGAAATGAAATGAATATTGTTGAGGATGGCAATTCATTTGAACAAATAATTCGTGTAAGTAGGCGATATGGGAAGTTGTAGGCAGAAAAAGAAAGGAAAATGCATTATCAAGGTCGGCGACCGAACCGTGATAAAAGTGCTGCGACAAGATTACGAAGAGCGAGACATCGTCACATAATTTTATTAATCTTTAGGATGATTCCGTGAGATTAAAACTCTTTGCAGTCACAATCAAAAAGCTGAGAGAGGTGGATCCGTTTTAGGAAGGCTCTTATTCAAACAGAACATTAAAGACTGATAACATGTTTGTTACCCGGTGAAAGGGCGAGGGATTTAAGAGTCCAATGTCGTGTATGATTTTGTTGTTGTATGAGTTTGACTTCAGCCTAAATCGAAAGTAGAGATTATGCAGACAATAACAGAGAATCATGAGTCAAGGGAACTTTACGTCCAAAATGGTTGTAGGTGTAGATCCGCATAATGATAGACGAGAGGATTCCTTATCCGATGATTCTCAGATTTGTTTGCGATTGCTTATTAATATCATCAAATTAAAGTCTAAGGGCATTGAAAGGCACTTCGTAGCTATCGTATTGAAAGGCAGATAAACAGTGGACTTACCTATTCATGGTGGGAAGGCATGACCACAAGAATCATTCAAACGTAGGAACTTCGAGAGAAACAGAACGACACTTAAGAGCATGTGATTTCGCCTTAGGGGAAATAATAAAATTCGTCGAAGGTTTGTGCCGACGACGATAACCGAACAATCACCTGGACGGCCAAATACAAACGAACATCGCAGATATCACAAGTGCAAGAACCCACGAAGCCTCCGAAACCGAAGATGAATGAAACGGCAGCAACGCAAAGCAACTATTTTGGTTCCAAGGTCTGAGTCGTAAGGTGGGTTCAATGATCGCACGGAAGGGGGTCTTCAACCAGTGTTGTCAGCTGAGTCCTCGACACGTTCTACGGTTTAAAGACGCTAAAAATTGCTTTTGTCCGTAGTATTTTTCTTCTGACACCCCTGTAGAGTTCCGATATCCGTAGCCAAGTTGCTTGTATGAACTTAATTCAACCCATTTCTTGGGTTCATTCTGCAGCCTGATTTCCAAGTTAACACCAACCTAATATTTATCGTCCCTTATTCCGTTCAAATGTCAACACTACTACTCAAAGAAATGTGTGCGTTCCGTAGTTTGTGAGGATTGCATACGGCCAAAAGCAATAACAAATATCGGTCGCTTACTCTTCTGCCGTGGGATCATATTAATTTAATACATTTTAAGATACAACCTGAAAATATTTTATCTGCAGATAACGACCTATCGGAGTCTGCAATTTTTACACATTCACATAGGAGGTACGAAACTCTTAAAATCCCTACGTTAGGGACGCTGAGTTCTGAAGAACGTTTTGTATTGGGTTCACCGGGATTTTATAGAGTTTTGCTCTGAACGGCCTATATAAATTATGCTTGTGCTCTAAAAAGATTTAATATACGAATAATTTGGCAAATTTTTAATTATCTACTATGAATCATGGAGGTAGTAGGTAGGTCATGTCCACAAGGATACAACTTACCCCAAAGTAAAAGTAAAACTAGCAAGTAAAAAATCAGTAAAACTGCAGTAAAAAAGCAAGTAAAACTAAATCACTGCCTTTAAAATCGAATGAGACAACCTCTGTTCCTTATCATTCGTTATCAATTTTCTCTCTCAGCTGATCACACACTCAACTTTTCGGGTCGGGGTGTGAAGTAAAGTTTTTCGCTAGAAAAATTAATATTTCCTCGCACATTTAAAAACAAAATGCTCTCCAGAGTTGCTCTTCGCAAAGGTGAGTTATAGGACGTTTGAAACATTTGGGATAAGTACATAAGTTTGTGCTATTGCCCTTGCGCTCACTCTTCATTAACCTTCATCCGTCCTATCATGATCCGTCCCAACTTTTTCAACGAAAAGTTATCACACTTTTATACTGGTTTCTCCGGTGAAATGTACCAAGCCGAATTCGCTTTGATTTTTTGCAGCTCTCCAGCTCAGGCCGACCGTGTCTGCTCTGAGCAGCGTCAGGAATGCGGCTACTTCGCAGGAAGGGCCAGAAAGGGACCTCGTGAATTTCCCTCGACCCGTCCGATTAGAGCACCCTTCTAAAGTAAGGTACGCCACGATTCCCGAGGAATGGTTCGACTTCTTCTACAAAAAGACCGGCGTTACTGGTGAGTTGTTTGTTTTTTCGATGGGCTAGTAGGTAGATACAGAGTTTGGCAGGACAGGGTTCCTTCCTTCATTGCCTACTCAAAATTGTCCTACATTGATGGTGTAGACTGTGAGCTGAGAATCAACACACCAGCTGAAGAGCGCTACGTGCTCTGTTAGGTGCCTTATTACCTACATGGGCAATCGGTCACGAGCTGCAAAATTTCCTCTTCAAATTATTCAATGCTCTGAACACTCAATGCTCCATCTTTTCGTCAGTTTAAACTCATTTTTCTCCTACCTAGGACCTTACGTGTTGGGTGGCGGCCTCACTACGTACTTGTTAAGCAAGGAAATCTGGGTCATGGAGCACGATTTCTACTTCATTTTCTGCTTCTTCGGAATCGTTTACATCGCAAATCAGAAATTTGGAAAGCAGCTTGCTGAATTCCTCGACAAAGAAGTTGACGTAAGTTCCTCATCGTTGCCAACCATTCTGTCTGTTCGTTTTCCAGGTATTGGAACACGTTTTTTTACAACTTGCAATGACTTTTTTTTTAACAGAAAGTTGAGGCAGATTACAATGCCGGAAGGAAATTTGAAATTGAGAGCCTCCTTGAATCTATGAAAAGCGAAGAAGACTCGCAATGGAGAGCCGACGGACAATTTATGTTGCTGGATGCCAAACGAGAAAACGTCAAGTTGCAGCTAGAAGCCATCTACAGAGAACGGGCTTCTAAAGTCTACAATGAGGTTAGTAAAGAAATTATAGTTTCAATTTTTTCGTTTTTGCAGTACCAATAATCTCTAATTGGAAGGGTTTCATTTCAACATTCCCATCTTTTTAGGTCAAGAAGCGTTTGGACTACCAGGTTGAAAAGAAGAGAATCGACAATATGATTTCTCAAAAACACATGGTTCAGTGGATCGTCTCCAACGTGCTCAAATCAATCTCTGATAAACAAGAGCAGGAGAACATCAAGAAGTGCCTGTCTGATCTTCAGGCCCTTGCTGCCAAGGCTTGAGTTATCCTAATATTACGTACACCATGATAGTAAAAATTCCGTTAGGTTTACTGTAGATAACTCGTCCTTCGTACCGTTCTTCTGTCTGGTTTGTACAAAAGTCTCCCGTCTGTATCCCCATTAACAAGGATACCTACATAATAAAATTACATTTTCGGAGCTTGACTTTTTTATTTGACAAACCAGGTTTTGAAGGTCACTAATGTCACTGTCAGGAAAATGGCGATTGAAGGAGATGATTGCGAAATTGCGCTACACGTGAGACCAAAGCCTCTGAGACAGCTGATCCCCTCGATGCTGATGGTGAATTTGACTTCATCGATGACCCTACAGTCAAAATCTGAAACAATTAAATTCGCGATGAATAACACAGCACAATCACTCTCAATGCAATGTGACCCGTTAGCTTGTGGGAGGGAAAATGGGTTATTTTTGCCTAATGCTTCTAGTACTCGTAAAAAACTACCCTTGCTCACATTTCTCCACCTCTTATTGCTCAGAGGTTGATTGGAGAACAATAATTTCGTTAAAATACGCTCCATTTAATTTCAACAGACTTTAACGAATCAAAATTTGCCAGATTCAGTCAACCTCTGAGCAATAAGAGGTGGAGAAATGTGAGCAGGGGTAGTTTTTTTACGTTTTCTACAAATTTTGTAGAAAAAAGGTAATAAATATATTATTGGTGGCTTGATCACACTTGATGGTTTCAGCAGGTCGGCTGTACTATTCATCATTTTTCCGCAGTGTCTGTATTTTCCCTGGCATCTCTTCGCAGCTCTCATGGTCTACCTTGTCATATATGAGAATTATATCAACTAGTCTCACCTGTACAGGCCGTAGCGGACAACACGTTGGATGCTGTCACGTATATTGGACGGCAGTTCGGGTTCCAGTCTTCGTTGGGACCTTCTGCTTCATGGTAC
>CM033999.1:33046306-33056680 GCA_019603395.1 Cyrtorhinus lividipennis
ACTACTTGAATTGACCATGGTCCCCCACTAGTACTACACACAGTCATCAGTGGAGGTGTAGGTCAGTTGCAATGTTTTCTGTCCACACACAGACAGATTGATGGTAGGGCGCTCTAGTGGGCCACACATTGCCACACTGCCACACACGCAGTGGTTTATCAGAACAATTAACAAACGTTTTTGGTCCTTTTGATCCTACAAGGCAATGGTATCCCAGTTTTTGTCTAAGCAATCTACACACAACCAATTTATGATGTGAACACAAAAAGCAAATAGAAACAGATCAAGAAGACAAGCCAACAGCTATCCACATGATATCAAGGTACCATTCTGTGAAATATAACATCTATGTTCTCATAATTTAGGTCAATCTCTCCTATTTGCTCTAAATATGGAATTTTTGGTTCAATGTGTTTAGATCAGAAACAGAAATATCGCTATCCACTGTTTAAGGCAGAAACCATTCCATTCTTCACAGTGTGCAGTGACGTTAGCCCTGTGCACTAATCCATTATTGGAATAGCATAATTATGTTATTTGAACGTAGGGGCCCCAAATAACGAAGCCGTATAATTAATAAATTTTGAAGCTGGGAAATAAATTAATAAAATCCACAGGCGACGCCATGTTTCACAGGGCGCAGCTATTCTTGTACGTAACTACCAATTTCATCGCCACATTCCATTCAAAATTGCCTCCTCACAATACTAGTCCCTGGATCGTGATTATGTATGTATCAACTTGATCTTTTAACATTTCCACAACAATCGTATTCTCACCAGCAATTTCCATCCCTACAGCTCACCATATATTATGCCGCGCCCAGAAATCGCGTCTGAATTCTAAGTCCACATACATATAACATTACTTTTCTCGTAAGGGCGAAAGTTTTACACTAAAACTACCGGAAGGAGAGCGGAACCGACGGCGAAGATGGAAATGTACGCGAGACGAAAGTAGCAACAGAGAACTTCCGTGCGAACTATTTTGTTTAAAGTTGGAACCATCGCCGTTTCCCCGAGTGTAATCAACTAAGTGCAACCTCGTCCGCGGAAGTGGACAAGGATAAAATGCCGACTCTGAACTAGGTATGATGTGCGGGCGAGAGCAAGAAAGAGAGTTGATCGGAACCTCTTCAGCATGATACAATTGATGGGCTTTTCCCGGTCACTCTCAGCCAGAGAAGGGTTGAAATGATACATCGCCCATTCCATCACACTTCCTTCTTTCTCATGTTTTGATCAGCATTTGTTACATTAAACTATTCCAGTTCATCCAGTTTTCATTGGCTGTTTGGAACACAAATGCCTCACGGGAATTTTTCATAGTAAAATTTCCAAGTAAAATGTATTTATTTTTGTACCTTTTCCTTGAGCAAAGAGCATAGAATTTATTATGTTCCTGATATTGACACGAACTGTTTTAACAAGTCCCAAAGTGATCAGTGATGAATCTGATCGACCAGCACTCCGACTGGCATCTCAGCCATGAAACGAAATGCCCGGGCTCGAGCAGGATATTTTTTGAGCAAACAAAACCACCAATGAAATCTCAAATCTTCTTCCTAGTCAAAGAGACACGTTACCCTTGCTTTAAACCTTGAAGAAAAAAAAATCATTAATTACACTTTAGAATGATACGCAATTTAGGTCGGCATTTGGTAGAAAACACTGATATTCCCGCCCAAACGAACGTTTTTCAAGACTGAATTCAACTGAAAACAACTTATCACGCTTACAATCGGGAAACTAGAATTCCGGAGAAATTCTTCAGAGTGTAAGCAGAACAAATTCTTACTGATTGAGAAAACTGGTTGTTATTAAGCCATTTTAACATTACTCACAAGAGTTGTATTTACAAAACTAGTTCAATTCAGCATTATTGAGATAAGTAATTTAATGTTTTTATAATGAAAATTGAATTTTCTCCAGTTACTTAAAGAATTATAGGCATTGTAGTGAGTTACGGTAAAAGCTATGAGAAAATCATTCAATTCAAATAGCTCAAGTTGGTACAGCACGCCTTTAAAATGTGTAGAAAACTAGCTGAAACTAGAATAGACACCAAAATTTGGTTTTATAAATAAGGCAGTCATTCTGCAGGCATTGTGAGAGGGCAGATCCACATTGAAAAATGATAATTTCCGACGTGTTTACCTTTCTATAGCACTATATCCGTGTGGAAGCATCACCGAACTGCGACGATATTCCTAATCTAATGTATTGTTCCGAATAAAATATTACACAAGGAATTTTTATAACATACCTACGGTACTACATTGTATTTAGTCAGAATTTAGTCATTTGATGTCAATGATTTTCGCCGGCAACCCCTACTTGTAAGACAATTGTATAATGCCTTTCTGAGTCTCTAACACCAATTTAACACAAGCAAAAAAAAGGAGGTTCCCATTTTCATATTTTTTGTCAACAACACGCCTGATATACATAAAATGCGCACAACCGGCTTGATGCGGGAGAAACTTATGTACTTTTGCCACGGAAAAGCATGGAAATCATCCCGCGGGTGAGGGTGAGAATAAATATTTTTGTTGGTTTGGGATAACAACCAAACAAAAGAATGTTTCTACTGGGTCCTGAATATTTTTGAATCGACCGGTTAGTGGATTTGGTTGTTTATATTAATTTTCCTCTAGATTAAATTATTTTTTATATTTTGTAGTTTGTTTCTAGGGGTTTGCCAGGCCACACTAACACGTCGTCGACATGAATATTTTAATTTAAAATGAGGTAGAATTTATTTAAGTCAAACCTAGTTTAGCACTGACCAAAGTTACGACTGGAATCTTAAAAAAAGCCTAAATTTAACTTGACAATCGTAATTTCAGTCAGAAAAAATCAAATTTTACAGAATTGAATGATCATTATTAGTAATATTATAATAGATACCTTGTGATAATGTCCAGAAGAGCGGGATGAGGGTGATGGCAGCGGCAAGTCGTTGGACCATGGTGATTTTTCAGCAGAGCATTTCAAACACAAAAATTTTACGATCCAAGAAATTAATTCCAAGATAAACCCGATCAAAACAACACCGCGGCGCGAAAAATGACACCGAAAAAAATGTACGCGTATCGGAAGCGAACGGAAAGTCAAGGAAACGAGACGATCGCTGTCGAAACGGTGCGGAACTCCTCGGGAGACGGACAAGCATGAAGAACTAACAGCTGGCTGTAGGCTTCGAGAGATCGCCCGCCAATGAGGACGACCGGGGTGGAAAGGCGACCGCAGCCGCCTTCTGTCGGGCGCCGGCTCAACTCGCCAAGGGTGGGTTTCCTCCTCTCGCGCCTCATCTGTGATGTTCATTGCGAATCTAAGAAATCTATATGGAAACTCACTCCCCGGGCACTGATTTTGGCTAAATGCGAAATTTGCTCTTGTGGTTGTCAATCTACATTTAATAGAGATTTTTACTGTTCTACAAAAATAATTGGACAACAACACCCCATCATCCACAATGCAATGGCAAAATTGAAAGCCGTCACCGTTCATTCATGACTGCTGTAAAACACTAAGGGTGCTGAAAAAATGGTCAGAAGCACTCCCTAAGCATCCTTCCAAGGGCAGCAAGCTGAGCCATCTATCACGAGTATTGGCGTGCTCTTACGCCCAGATGTTCGGAACAAACAATCGAGTTGTCTGGTGGATTCCTCGGCGAACCCACACTCCTTAAGCATGAAACAGAAAAACATCATAACCACACTTCAGGAACCCATGCGCCAACTGAAGGACAGTGCCAGTGACATAATTCACTGCATCTAATTGGGCACAAAGACCTCAAACTTGCCACCAACTGAGGACTGCCTTTGTCAGGATTGATCCAGTCAAGAAGCCTTAGGAACCAGTATGCAGGGTGTTCAATGAGTCCCCCCCTCCCCTCTAAAATCGTCCAAATGGGAGTAAAAAACAAAAATGTATTTGAGTCTAAAGTTTTAGAAACACAGGTTGTCCCTGAAAACGTTCCCATCTTAGCTAAAATCGTTATTCTGGAGTTTTTAAAAATGTTCGAATGGTGTGTGGTGGTTTTTGCAAGTATCTCAAATATATTTGCGCACCCCTCGCAACTACGCAATAATGCGCAAATGACACAAATTTTTATTCCAGTTAGTAACCCCAATTTATGATTGCAGATTCGGATCCCACCCCAAACATTTTGAAAAAATGTGATCCCTCAACCAATTTTGACACAAACCCCACCCCTGTGGGTGCTAATCAGTCTGAGGTCCATCATAATGGATCCAGCGTCCGAAATTTAGTGAAAAAAAATATACCACACGCTTAGATTGCCAAAAATCTCAAAATACATTTTCAAAAAACACATTTGACCCCTCCCCTAATTTCTCTGACCAAAATATCAAATTTTCAGAATTTTTTTTTACTACTTAAAACGGCGTGGAGATTGACTTTCTGCATGAAAACATAGGTTGATTATTCAATTATACCATACCATATAATACCATACCAACCAAGAAGAATGGCATGAATGATCTGAAAATGGAACAGAAACGTCTTGTTTTGGTTGGTCATTTCTTGAATAATCAAGAATCAATCGATTTGAATAATCAAAATGTTTTTCCAACAATGGATTTTGAGATTTTGGCAATCTAGGCATATGGGGTATCATCTTCCACTGAATTTTGGATCCTGAACCTTTGTTACGGGTTCCGGAACAATTGGAGCTCACCGGGGGTTGGTGTGGGTCAAAATGGGTACCTACATATTTCAATCGAGGGTTTATGCATTTAGTACCTGGCGTGGGGGTATCATTTTCACTGAATTGGACGCTAAATGGATTGGAATGAGTCCAGGACACTTCACACCCTAACTATTTTCCCCAATTTTCTCCATGTTCTCGTCCTAGAATAACCAAAACTGCGAAAAAACTTGCCCTTTTTGTCGTGGCGAAGAAAAAACATCAAATTCTTTCAAAGAGGTTTTAATTCCTCGGACCAGAAGCATGGAGACTCATACCAATCGATTAAATTAGTGTGGAAAATATACCTCATACGTCAAGATTGCCGAAAATCTCGGAAACACACTTTCGAAATAAGTTAGCAGGTCATTTTTACCCATAACCTCCTCTAGGACACCAACCGTCCCGGGACCCGTCCAATGCATTCAGCCTCCAAAATTTAGTCGACAATGATACCCAACACGCCTACCTAGAGATTGACTTTCTGCATGAATACAAGGAATAACCAACCAAAATTGGGGTTCCCATTCAAAGTAAGAAGGTTAGTGTCACTTGGGCGTGGTTGCGAAGTTGCGCGCAGTGCGTTAATATGATATTTGAGATCCTTGCAAAAATCCACCACACATACCACTTAAAATTCTCGAAAACACCAGAATTTAAAGTTTTCAGAAAGAGCGGGGTTTACGGTGACAACTTGTGTTATACTGCGCTCCGCCCACCCAGTGCACAAGGCAGGCCTTGAAAAGCTCTTGAAACCAAGAAATGCCCATTTTCCAACTAGGCGAGTTGCAGACGCCGATTATTGCCTCACGATTGATAATGGAGAAAGTGGAGAATATCCTTCATTTTCATTTTGCAAAAGTTGACTTATTCCAGATTCGACTGGTTAAAAAAAAAAAGTTCTAAATTAATGTGAGAGTTCTCCAGTTGGAGGATATTTATAGCTCACGGGAAATATATACGGACATTAATCTTGAAAAACGGTGTCCCGCCATTTCCCCTTTTTCCTGTTACAACTTCGGAGGCGCCTGCACAGCGTGGAGCCGAATGGGAGGTCCCGTGGGATTTCAAAAAGTGGTCGAGGACCAGGGAAAAGCGGGTCGAGAGGGAAAAGCAAGATTATTAGTAGCTTCAGAGCTGGTCTACCTCTCGAGATCCGACAAGGAACAAATCGCGGGACTTCACAGGTTTTTGTAACAAGTGTGCTTCTCAAGCAGGGAAGTACGGGCATAAAGGGTGGAACTTGATCGCTACTATATATTAAGAGACGCTCAGCAACTTGTTCTTTTTTCTCACTAATGATCAAGGGGCCTTCACGGGAAATTCGAAGCACCAACGGTTTTTGACGGGAAATTAGGGCAAGCGTCTCAACTTGCTTCAGCTCAATTTGCTCTCTTACCATCGCTGCCGTCAACCGATTTCGTTAATGTGTCAATCGATCCCTGGATTTTATGCCTGCAGCTAAATGAGGCACGCGGAGGAGATAAGACGCCCCAGAAAATGTTTTGTCGATATCGTTGTCGGAGAACTTCAACTAAGTAGTTCAACTACAATGCAAATGCGAATGAGTTCCATTATTCCTCTCTCATTTCTTACACATCGGAGTATATATCCCAAAATCTCATTCTCACTCTCATTAATTGGCATAACAAAGGTGTACTCTCATAAAAATCGCTCGCCTATTCTGCCGTTTGAAGCAAAAACGTATCTCCAAAAAGCTCCCATTTCGACAATCGCTTTTAAAGTTTTCTATAAAATTAGGCCGTAATTCCCTACCAATTTTTTCCATCAAACCCGCTTTTTGGAGACACAAGCGTTGATGTATGAGTTGAACAAAATCGAGAAAAAAATCAAGTTTTTAAACCTAGAATATGCTCAATTGATAGAAGCTCCATTAGATAAGGGGGTAAAATCAAAATCTAATCGAACTTGTTGGGCAATTTTTTAATTAAGCTTAAGCTGTCCGTAACTTGTATGTAAGGTTTGTTCGTCTTCAAAAATAAAAGGGTTACCGACCTCTTGTTTTAAGTAAAATATCTCAGCGATAAGTCATCTGAGTAACCATTTGCGGGAAAAATGCCTTATCGCTTAAAAACAAGCTAAGTTTAAAATTTGAAGGAGAAAACGCTATAGAATTTTCACTGTTCGTCTGATCCTAAATCTGAAACCAAAAAGGAAAAACAAAAACTTGAAGGTAAATCCCGCGATTACGGGCGTTTTCACCAGCTAAAAATATCCTGTCATTATTACTTATTGTAGGGGGTTTGAAAGCAGAGTTAGAAGAGCAGTTTACCCTCCATAATTCAAACCAATTTTCCGATTTTGAGAGTAAAAATAACCCTCGCTTCTTAAAAAAAAAAAAAAAAAAAAAAAAAAAAAAAAAAAATGTAGATTCTAACATTGAAAAGAGCATATTAAATATAGTCGGGGTACGTAAATTTTTTTTTTTTTTTTTTGTCAACATTGGAGTTGAGGCGTTATAGTTTCAAACTGCAGTACTGCACCTGATATGTTAGGCGAGGTATGTTTAATATCAATTTTCGTGCTGAGGGATTATGCACGAATTTTCCAGCAGCAACACATAACCCGGGATGAAACTGAGTCATTTATTTAACAAAACGGACGAATAGAAGCAATATAGTGAATGAATGGTCATGAAGATTATTTTCTAGCAATTGAGAATATAGGTGATTCGGTTGTTGACCTTGTCGTAATTCCCTCTTTGATCCTTTCTTCAGGTTACAACCTGGCTGAGGAAAAGTCACCCCCACAGAAGGGGTGTCTCAGACATACACAGGGTATATCAGGATGATTAGTTGCCCTTTCTTCATTTCAGTGATCAGGTTTTGCAATCGTGTTACTGACGCTATTTGACTTTTGCCAAAAACGCGACCGTAATCTATAGAGACGAGATATAAAATTTTATTAGTGCAGCCAGTGTTGACAAAGTGTCAGAGGCGAGTGGATAAAAATGAGGTATTTTGGGGGTTTTATCCCCAATTGGATACAAGTGTTTCAGTTCTATTGTGATAATAACCTTTTACTTCGAAGAAAATCTCATGATGACAAAAATTACGTCTGACGGTTTGGCAATTGCAACATTTCTCATAACATTCGAATAGATCGAGTTAGGTTTATAGTTTATAGGCTGGTTACTTCTTTGATAGGTTACCAACACTAACAGCTTGGAATATGTTAACGCTAAATTTGTAGAAACAGAATTCTTTCACTACTAACCAGAAAAATTCGGAAGAAATGGGCAATAAACGGCGACGCTCTGATATGTTTTCGAAATTTTTAACGGTCATGTTGAATAGGCTTCAAAATTTTCACTTTCCGAACCGATTTTTGATGCGACAGGCCGTTTTGCGACGATCAAGGCGTGAGATCGTTTTCTACTCGCGTAAATAACGGCGAAGAGAGAATCCAGCTTCTACTGCTACCTGGCGGCCGTCGTCTCTACTAAGGTTAACATTCGACTCCCCTCCGCTTCCGAAACATAACCGACCGCCCATGAGAGTTCGCTGTAATCCTCGTTCCGAACTACCCTGATGCAGTCAACCCCCGTTGGAACGAAAACGTCCGACGCCCTAAAAGTGCGAGAGAAAGGCGAAAGAGAGTTGATTTTCCACCCCGAAATAACCGTTCAGTGAGTCGATGATGCAAGGGATAACGGTAGAGGTCGTGCCCACCCCCCCCCCCCCCCCCCATAGGTTATAAAGATCGTCCCAATTTGGTCGACATTTTAGTTACGTGTATAGAATGTATTTAATTCATTATAATAAGAATTGTATACCAAAAATTCTGTTCATTTCGATTACAAAGTAACAATATTTTTGACCGATCGAAGAGCATAAGTTCAAGTATTATTCACCAACCCCTTAAACCAAAAGAAATTGTCTGTAATGATAAAAAGGAACTATGAACCACAGGTATCAGTGAGTGGCTACCAGTTTCTGTTATCCTAAATTCTAATACTAAATTTCTTGCCAAGTGTGCTTAGTGATTCAGTCCAGAAAATAGAGATCATCGTTGGACCTGAATAGGGAAAACAACGGAATTGAGGGCTTTGAAAGGCATAAATAGGTAAATAAGTGTAAATTATTCCAGGTTCAGCTGCTGTAATCACCTATGGCACGATCCCAAAGTCATAAATAATTAAAAAAACACTGTCAAAGGGAATGTAATGGGCGATTCAGATCAGCAGAATCGCCATTCGGGACACTTTTAGCGCTTGGTACTTTGCCGCTAAAAATCACCAACGGGCGAGAATAATGAGACATCATCTAAAGTTATTAATAAAGCCGTCTAGAACTTCTGCCAACTTCATGATGACCGCCGGCCTCACAAGAGCTTTTACACACGAAACCTCTCGTTTATATGCATCGATATGACGGCCGACGGTCGAGTCTCGTCAAGCCTTGGACTTTTACACTCATATCTAAATGGCGGAGGGATCGTAGAGGCATCCAAGTGTCTGATGGCAGCTACAGCGATTCAAGGGCATTATTCTCGTGAGTTTTGTGAATCCACGGTTCCAGTTCATAGGGACAGGAAAGTTAATTTTGTCAATTTGGGGGACATTTATTTTGTACGAGATTTATTTTTGAGCAACAGGATAGTGGTTTTTCCACCAAGACAACACGCCCTGTCACACTGCGCTCCTCATTCACGGATTTTTTCGCCAAAAACTCGATGACAACCCTTCACCAACCACCCTACATTCCTGACCTGGCTCCCTGTGACTTCTGACTGCTCCCCAAACTCAAATACCCCATAAAAGGAGAGAAATTTCAGACGATAGAGGAGCTACGAACTACACTTAGATACCAGGAATCTCGAAAACCTACTTCCAAAATGGTAGATAGATGACCATTATGACCCATTACTTCATCCGGTGGGTGCCAATCGTTCCGGGACCCATTTTATTAGATCCTGCGTCCTAAATTTAGTCGAAAATGATAACCCATACGCCTAGATCATTCTTCAGATCATAGATTTTTCAAATTGTAAATTATTTTTCAAACCTTCCTAGCACTTTGGTGATGGATTTTATGAGATTTTTACGTTGAGCCTGAAAAAGTACCGTCAGACGTCCTCCTCGTCCATCAACTATAATCTAGCTGTCTATCTAAGAATGCAGGCCTTGTACCAATTATTTGCTTATACTTTTGGTTGAAAAACGTCAGTAATCTGAATGGGTTTCACAGGTCCATATTTCAAATTAAGGGTAATCCTTCGCAATGATCTTCACGTCGTGTGACCACAAATTGACTAGTAGTTGTTGTATTACTTATTGTTGTATTATTAGTGGAGGTCAGTTAGATGAAGTTTAAGGAAGTTTGATTATTTCTGCCTATCATAGTCACCATGTTACTATCAAGCCTCAACGCCACTTTTTCCTTGCTATGAATGTTAATCTGGGTGAGCAATGAAGAGTCTACCCATCTATAAACTTGTCATTTACTATTCTCAGAATGAGGAGCAATTAACCACACTTGTTTTGAATAGATAGTTGAAATTGTCGGAAAACTCATTTTTGGCTAGTACAAAATCTTCACATTTTACAAAGAATATAGCATTAGTGCAGTATTAACCTCTCATTCATCATACAAAATGAAATTGGTTAGACATTTGTAGCTTGAAGCATTTTCAATTAAG
>CM033999.1:33069854-33120181 GCA_019603395.1 Cyrtorhinus lividipennis
ACTCCTCGCATGTTGCCAAGCAAGGCTGCTAAATTTCACATTTTTCCGAGTTTTTATGATCTTTGTCGACCAGTTAGTTACATATTGCTGTTTCTGTTGGCCCAACGTAGCATGTCATTGTATCGTGAGGCCGTTTGAGCTAGGACAATTAGGTAGGTATCTTAAAGGGATCAGGCTTGAGAAGTTCACATGGAGCTTGTTGTACGACGGATCTGTATATTTGAGAGGAAAGTTACAACTCAACAAAAATAGAGAACAGTGTTGCCTAAAGAACCTACTGAGCAGCACGCTCTAGTGGTGACTTAATGGTATATCCATAGCTTGATACCCTCGAAGCTTCAGGGCTCCTCCTGAGGTTATTTGAGAACAAATGGATTGAGTACGAACGGATGTTCAGGTTTAACTATCTTCGAGCTGAGAACCCAATATGAATAAATTCCATAATAATAGTTAGAAGAACCTGTAAAGTTGTTGATACCCTGTTGACACCTTAGTCCTGCTATTTAGTTTATTTATCATTTTTCTAGATTCGGAACGGTGCAGAGATTAAAATATGGTGCAACAATGACGGGAGTGCCATGATTATCGCACTCCTACCCTGCACATTTTAAACCGGCAGATCCAACAATGTAGAAAACGAATAGTCCTGGACAGTGGAGTATGACCACATACGAGGATAATGTTAGTCGACGGAGGGATGCTCATCCTAAGTATTATTTGCTCCATCATCCGTGCGCCGTCCCAAAAGTAAGCCCTAAATCAGTGTTATGGTCGGCCACAAATCCTATCCCCTTCCGAACTAACTCTTCTCCTTACCGTGACCTTTTTTCCGCGTCCACTTCCCTCGAAAAGAGACCCAAAAACAACGCAATAAGTAAAAAGCACCCCCTCCCTTCCTAAGACACACAGCTTTGGAGCCTTTCCTTTCTCTCGAAAGCTTAACCCCTTTTGCCGACAGATAAGTGCGTGTACATTTTTCAAACTGACCCTTCCCTGGACCGAGATAAGTCCGCGGAAATATACCTCGCATCTCTCATGACTTTCTTCGAGTACCCGGGTTAATACGTCTTTCATAAACGATAGGGCATTAGACCCTGTCGGCAAAATCTGCCCGACCATTAGGTACCTCCTCTTGTTCCTCTCTCCAAAGCAGCGTTTCCACGACATGAGAGTGGTCGTCCTTGGACAGAGTGGCTTGTTCAGGAAATTTACGACGTAAGTAAGAAATGAGCACGGTTTTGAGTAGGTTCGAATCAGCGGATATTGATTTTATGGACGATTACCTACTTGATAATCAAGCGGAATCAGCTAGTGCAACAGTCAATTCATGACATTTTCAGGCTTCTTACTGCTTTGTTCTAGTTCAATTGAAGAACCATAGAGAGGATGAGCACAGTCTTCACAAGTCTTCACTACAATACACTTCACTGTACTGAGCTGTGAAAGCATTACAGATACAAGGAATGCTGTTTCAAGACTATTCAATTAGGTCCCTCCTCGTAAAAATCAGCCTCCGAAACATGCTAAATTCCGCATTGACTGTAATTCTATAATGCGCTTTACATCATCCTTCTAGGAATTAGGAACTGAACAGGCCTTAGCATGGCTCAGTATCTAAAGGCGTTCGAAGGCAATCGATAAATTGTTCACCCAACTACCTGAGGGGATTGAAAGAGGAAAGAATCAATGGACTCCTGATGAGTTGGCACAAAATCACGACCCCTACCACATCCCCACGTTGAAGGAGTTTCTAATTAAAATTATTCTGATTTTTTATAATTCTATTTTCGGATAAAACAAGAAAGAATACAATTGCTAACCAAGATTCCGGAGATGGGGGGGGGAATCCATTGAATAGCTCCTAATGAACTTGTTCAATATCGGCGTGAAACCCGCATTTTGAGAGATCTTATACCAATAAAGTAATTTCAAAATTGTAATCACTCTTTATTGCATCAAAATGACCAGGAAAATTTGTCCCATATTGGTAAAAAATTGCCAGAGGTTTAGTCATTTGAAGAGATGTAGTTGATCTCGAGTTTGATCCGGAAGCTATTATGGAGTTGAGGCTGATTTATTTATTTATTTTCAAAGTACAACATGACTTTATAAG
This sequence comes from Cyrtorhinus lividipennis, assembly GCA_019603395.1. Taxonomy (NCBI): domain Eukaryota; kingdom Metazoa; phylum Arthropoda; class Insecta; order Hemiptera; family Miridae; genus Cyrtorhinus; species Cyrtorhinus lividipennis. The sequence continues at coordinate 33,071,968 of CM033999.1, forward strand.
ATCTTGGTTTTTCCTCCTGATCTGGCTATTGCGAGGGCACTGCTGAATCAAGCGTTAGGTAACACTCGCTGTGGATGGCTAGAGCCATATGTTTCAGGAAAAAAAAAACTCTTAATTTGAACTGCTTTTGAACGAAGACATGGACTACCTTGTATGTGACTAACGGATTTTGTGATCATACGAGTAATACGACTACGTAATGGCTGGATTCTGCCGATGAGAAGTTGAAGAAGATGGGTTCTGGTAAAATAATAGATTTTCCAGCCTTGTTAGGTATTCCACTCACTTAGGGTCCCTAATCAATACAATCTGTGATGGAGCGACCCTCGAATTGGAATTCATTGATTGTGGGCTCGCTCATTGTCTCATTTGAAGCGCGTGATCCGATCTCTGATACAGTTCAAATCGAAGGCAAATTGAGCTCTCGACGCTGGTAACAAGGGACAGACGCCGTGTCGTCTTAATAATAAAGCAAGAGTTCCGATGCCATTTAAAAGTGATAATCATGCCCCGGGTCTAAAAAATTGGGTCCTTTATCGTTTTGTAATGAGGAATACGTTATCCAGCTTGTGAGCAAAGTGGAGGCAAAGGAACGAGGCTGCTTAAATTGGGCCCCCAAGACGGTTACTGGGCGGCCCATTATAAGGCTATTTCGAAGTATCCACTCTCTGTCTTTCCAAAAGACTACCTAGCAAACGTGTTCAGGAATAAGTGTGGCATTGAGGTTTAATTTAACAAAAAACTGTCAACACTCACGTTCAAATTACCATTTCACAACTTATTTCACGCTTTTCTCAGCGACCAAATGTCAGTTTTGAAAACTGGGGATTGCTCCTTAGCTGTCTTATGAACGCAGAGAATGTTTCAAATAAAAAAAAAGACGATTAGTTGCTGAGAGAAACTTGTTTTACTTATGAGCATCTTCCATCTCACTCGCACAAATGAAGTCCACATCAACCTTGAAATGTTCTTCGTGTTTTGATTTTGCCTCGCCCACAACACTGTGATATCTAACAAAATCAAAACATTATGACACCATGAACAAGCTCATTTCAGAAAACGAAATGTCATCCCAAAGTGGGTACTCATTTAGGCCGCATTCCCATCTCTTTTTTTCAATAAATTTTTAGAACAATTTTCCGACCGACTGGATGGAAGGAGTTGAAGAGACACGAGAGAATTATTTACTATTTTCATTAAATCAGAAGAACTTCGTACTGTAATTTCACCAATAAGCTCGAAATAATATAATTGTATTAAAAAAAAGTTATGGGCGGGATGTTGAAGTTTGGAAATCTTTTGACACTCAGCTTCTCAGGTGGTCTGAATATCCATTTCCAGATCGGTATCTTTCAACTTTTATCCCTAATGTCAATACAGATGGTCATTGTATCTCAGTTTCGTAGAAGTCAAAATGCCCTCTCAAAAATACCTTTTTCCCGTCCGTTCCATTGAGATAGAATCGTAGGAAAGTCTTGTTTTGATAGGTGAACGCTGGCACTAAGACGGATGGGCTCAAAAGTGAGGCAGGAAAGTTAAGGGATGCGACATTGTACGAGGACAAAGTTGAGGGACGTTTGAGAGGGCAGGTGACGAGTACATCTTGACCGCAAGAAGTTCATGAAAAACCCCTCCCGAGCTAGAGAAGCCGCCTCGGAACAAGGGTTTCCCTTTATATCCCAGCGGGCTAACTAAGCCGGGCTTCCCTTCTTCCTCTTTGCCCTCGTGGAAGGTTTTTAGCACAAAAGGAACGTCAGGGGTTCAACTTAGGTGGTCACCTCTTTTTCCTCCAAGTTCCTTCCGACAACTGGAAAAAGTGACACGGGAACTGCCGGGTTTTTACTTCCCCAAATGTCTGAATTCCCGCTGAAATTTGGAATGGATGCAGCGAGTATTATTGTATATATAATTGTATTATGTATATGTATATCATTATTATATGATGGGAACATGAAGACTTTCATGCTGGGCGTGCGCGTATTTATATTTTATTCCATCGTGATCCGACGCTTTGCTAACTGGCCATACTCCAAGACGTATACTGTCTTGGGACTCCTTCACCTTCGGAGGGGCAAATTAAAATCACTTATAAAATCATTGAAACAACCAAAAAGCAGTGTGAGGGATTCAAGTCAGCATTTCTCATTTTACTTAGATTAAAAACTCCAAATTTTGATTTCTAACACCTAGGTGCACTGTTCCATACTCCATACTCCAAAGAAGAAGCCTAGGAGAGTATCAATATTGTATACTGTGTATACGATCCGGTACTATTTCGAATATAAGCTAGTATAAAAGCTTTTCCAATCTATTCCAAAATCTTAATCCCCCTCTCCATCCACCAAATATCCTCTTAGCAAACGCATGAATTTACTCGAGTAGCGAGGAGTGCTGGAGTGCTCGTCTACCCTTTTCATTCAACAGTGTGATTTCGAGTTAGAGAACAAGTTGGTCGAAGTAAGTAAATGACGGGTGACGCCAGTGTCTGCTGAGTTCAACAGCACTGTTCGGCGACGACTCGTGGCAGGATAACGGATAACACGTGAGCAGGTGGAGGGGCATGCATAATGGATTCGGGAGGCACCAAGTTGCGGAAGCCTCGCTCATTGTGATCGAATTCCGAGCGCTTAATTGTTTCAGTTGCTGGAAGGTGTGTCAAGTGGTGGTGAAGTGCGAGGAACGTTGGGTCCTCTCTTCGGATCGAGGATTAATGTGGAGAAAAGTGAAGGGAAAGGGGCGAATAGCATTGACTATGGATGACCTATGTGGAGCAAGTTGGTGGAGAGCAAGTTTTATACTATGATCCGGGCCCTTTAGAACGTCCAACTGCTGGACAACTTCTGCAGAACGAAACCTTATATTCACGCCAACCTGACCTCATTGCTCCGCAATCATCATTCATCAATGAATCCTCAGAATCATATTAGAAGCCTATAAATTTTACCCAATCACGATAGAATAAAAGAATTAAATATTAATTATTTTTGTGAAATTGTGAAATTAAATTATTAATTAAATTGAATTGTATTGAATTGTAAAAATCGTGATCGATTCATTCGTTGCCCTAAAAAGTTAAAGAGTGATTTATCACTCTCTGTCGGCTTAATGCTTCAAAAGGGTGTGGGTCTCCCCAAGGTTTGTTTACGTGAGAAAACGAAATCTATGAGTAACTCACCTTATAATGACGGTCTGTTAAACATAACACAGTTCAAATCTGAGATGTAGTCGAGTAACGATGTATGAGAGTAGTATATGAGAAGGCGTATGAAAGCAGAATCACAGAGATGAGGTGGAGCAACCCTCTCAACAGAAACTTGAACAGGGTTACCACTTTGAGTATCGATTAGCTATGCATTTATATCCAGTTGTTGTACAGTATTAATATGCTTCTGAATCTAGGTATCCTCCTAGGTATTAGGTAACGTTACACACTGTCCGATTATAATAATTGATAGCTGACGTTTATGTCGGACATTGGATTTTGTATGATGTTGGTCATGAGTCTAAGGAAGATACAGAAGGCTTCACCTACATAAGGACACAAAGGTTTATAATGGAGCCACTTTTTGTAGTCAATAATATCAAAAATATGTCCAAAAGCAAAACTTGTAATTCTTTCAAAGTTGAAGTGAAATCATACACAAATTTGACCAAAGAGAAAATTTTAATTAGACACAGTTCGTTCCTTGGGCATTATACTTCGTCAAAAATCACGAAAAGGAAAAATCAAAAATCTGATTTCATTTGAAGTGAAATAATATCAGGATTACACGCTTTTTACTCAACAAATTGCATTCGAAATTAAATATTGCATGCTAAAAACTGTGCAATAAGCAACATGCTGATAAAAATGCGTCATTGCTGAACTTGATCTAAGGAACTTCTCTACAAAGCTATTCCTACTACCAGCCAATTTAATACATACATCATGATACAACAAGATACATGGAAAAATCGTGAATACCCGAGTTTTTCAGAGTCGACAATTTAGGACCATAGCAGCATAAAAAAAACATTGATTCCCGCGCGCCTGATGCAACTCATGCAATATTTTGGTTTCAAGCATTCGTGTACGGCTCTCTTACGTGTTACTATTTGAAGTCCCCCTAGAAAGCAGCCACCACAGTTGTAATTTATTGAGCGCTAAGCGGATATCACCAGTATGCGGCATAAAAGGCTGTTGAGTCATGTGCCATTTCTCGGATCCATGGTAATAGCGAATTATGCCAAATGCCACCACAGCGTACCGACTCGTTGAACGGTTTTAAGCTCGTTTCATTTATAAATTCGCTTTTCAAAATTCAATTTTATAAACATTTTGTGTAATCTCTTTCAGAGGGGAGTAATAGGAAAAAGAATCCTGAAAACAATTAATTGAGTATATAAAAGAGTCGGTAGGTTAATTATGGACAAAGTTATGTTAGTTGACTCTCTAACAGTTAAAATGATCGTCTTTGGTTATTTTGTCTGTTGTAATGTGATCCTAAGGGAACGACAAGTTGATGTTACGGGCTCCTCTCTGGGTTAAAGGGTCAGTAGTTCACACAAACCCACGACCAGGCCTCCTTTCCAATGGAAAATATATTCTATCAACGTGAGCGATGTTTCATTCAACAAAAGAGAATTTTATTAGTTTTTTTTTCTTTTGTCTTGGTACGAGATGGATTTTGTGGGCTGATAGCACTGTTGCCGCCGAATTGTAGCTACTAAGGAACTCAATATAACGCACTTCATTTGTGCCTCAATAGCATTAGTACAAAACCCTAATCAATAGTGACCTCTCAGACTCTAGAAGTCCCTTCCTCCCTTTCTCTGCGTCCTTAGACCTTTCGACCTTTTGTGTTGAATAACCTCCCGATAAATGTTGGTTAAGTAACGGTGTATCGATATTTTTATCCACATTTTCTTGTCATCAATTCGAATCGGATTCGGTACACTGTACACTAGACTGAGTATGTACTGCAGAACAAACAAGCCGAAGAGCCCTTCCGTAATCTCTATTCTTAAACCGACTTGAAACAGGATGATGGAAATAGAAAACTGTATGAGGAATTCATGAAATCGTTTGAAGATTCTAAAAAGGGCAAAGAGAATTCTCGAGATAGAAAGTGAGCCAAGCTGCATTTTTAAAGCTAAGCCGTCGTAATAATCGACGTTGAAATACGAGTATACAAGAGACTACGATGGAGGAAGAACTGGTTTTATGTAGATTCTCAGATGGTCCCTAGGTGAGATGAAACGACTGGAAGTCGGGATTTAATGTTGCGAATATGATAACGTGAACAGATATTGATCGAACAAAACGAACTAATCGGTATTTGAAAATAGTAAATAACGGCAAACGGAGCCGTTTTATTTAGAAGTCCACAAGCATACATCATCTCAGCTGACTGGCTGAGGTTTATATTTACTATAAAACACGTACAGGGGGGGGGGGGGGGGATTCAATTCGATTCTGCTTCCACAAGAATAAAACACTGGTAATATATATTACTTTCGTCGTAGCCTAAGGACACTAACTTATCCGTTTGAGGCGCCCGATACAAACTGCACAAGAGTCTTCCTTGAAAACAAGGGCTGTCCCCCATTACATAATTCATGTATCGGCTCCGCTCCTTTTTTTTTCATCCTTCGCCCACTCTCCGAAAGATAAAAGGAATTGCTGATCGACGAGGGAACAAATTCGGAGAGGTAAACATCCTAACGTGAGATATTGAGCTGTATCCACAGAGAAGTGGGTCATGAGGGAGCTATGAACCCATTGCCGGAATTGTGAGTGGATGTGTGTTGTGTTCTTTCCGGAGGATGAAACTCGAAAGCATGAACGGGAGTTATTATTTACCCTCGGATTGTACTGTTACAGTAACTTCACAGCCATAGGAGATCTATGTATAACTTTACTTATACCTAATATTATTTGATAGCTTCCATTTTTGCAGGAAAAAAAAAGGATAACATAACTTGCCTGTCTGTTTATCCAAATATCAATGTTACTGCGATACTGTTCACATTTCCATCCGCTTTAATTAACCTATTCAGATATGAATTAGTGAGAGATCCCTTATGATTTTTCCAGGTCAAAAAAAAACCATCGATCCAACTGCTCAGATTTCTCCTAATGTTATAGTAGTAAATATTTTATAGTTGAGGCGTTTGCTATCAAAACCAGCTCATTCCATATTTTCTGAAATTCACTTTTTTGCATATTTTGAAGGTTAGAGGGTCCTTCATAACCTGATGAAGGGATATAGCTCAAATCCACCTCATTCCAACCCAAAACTATATGAAAAGGTTTGGCCTCTGGATCAAAACCAAGCTCATTCCAAGCTTTTGCCACCTCCCACCAGGAGCGCTTACTTCATAGCGCTATTTCATCAATTACAATATCATTCAATTTTATTTACAATGTTATTTTTCTTTGATAAATATTAATAAAAACATTCTGTTCCATTTGGCGTTGCAATTTATGACCTTTTTCACAATGTACGCAAAGTTTATGCCTCAACTGTGAAATTTCAGATCATTTGAAAAATTTTAGTGGGTGTCATTTTTATTTAAAACTCGTAAAGACACAAATATTAACTGGTAAACTGGAAAAAACCAATTTTCACACAACTTAATTTAACAAAAAAATTGAAAAAAGCATGAAAAATCGTGTTTTTGCATCAAAATCAGCTCATTCCAACCTAATTAGTGTAATTACGCCCAAGGTAATTAACCTGTAATGAAAATGAAAAACTAATCAAATTCTAGGCGGTTATACCTACAATTAAAATTTTAAAAAAAATTTAGCTTTAGAACTCTGGACGTGAGAAGTTTTTTGTATCTCCTGTAAAATTTAGAAAAATGTAATGAGCTGGTTTTGATAGCAAGCGCCTCAGTTGACGCATAATGCTGGTAGTTTCTGAATGGATTTAATGAAGGAATATCATCACGTCTCAGTGACAGGGGAGCTTCTGAGCCATGGAATTCACCAAAAGTTGGGAAGAAGTTTTATCTAACCGACATTAGAAAAAAAAACCGCTGCAATTTTTTTTTTTTTTACAGGGATTGGTCATACCAGGAGCATGGAGACTCATTCAAATCGATTCAGCATCCAAAAGTTCGTCGAAAATGATACCACACATGCCTAGGTACCACCTCGATAACCCACAAAGGTTTTTGACACATTTTGACTCAAAACCTCTTCCGGTGGGCGCTAATCGTTTTAGGACTCGTCTCATCGGATTCAGCGTCCTAACTTTAGTCGAAAATAATACCCCACACGTCTAGATCACAAAAATCGCAAAAATCCATTTTTTAAAAATACACATCATCTTGACTCCCCCCTCCCCCCTTCTTTGCTCCCCAAAACGGGTCCCTGACCAAAATTTTTGATCCGTACGGCGGGCGGACACTTGCTTATATGTATGCCTGAAAATGTGTGTGTAGTATCGTAGTAGTATTGTTGTACATATTGTAGTCGAAAATTTGTAAAGAAGTACGTAGAAACTTATTGTGGAAATATCAAAGCTATTTTTCCCCAGCCCAGTAGATCATGTAATAGAATAATAAAGTTAAAGGAATTATTTGCAGATTTCATTTTATGTATTTATTTTTTAGATCTTCTTATTTACATACTTGTCTTACGAACAGGCCCAGAATAATCTTAAACTTGGAACATCTTCAAGGGCACCAAGGTGGTTGACCCAAGGGTGGAATCCTCTTGAGCAAATTATTGCGAAACACAGGATCTTTTCGACCAACTGTCTTGTCCATTCTCCCGAATCCTGTTTCGGAAAATTGCAGCGAAATGTTTCTTCGCATTTATTTACTCGATTGTCGCTCAACGTTTGCATAACATTGTTAATTAGAACCACGAAAGCGAGAAATTTATAGCTATGTCGGAGTTTTCGACCGGTGAAACAATGGGTGCTCCCGATCGAGAAAAAACCCTTAAAGTGATTAGGACCCATTTCAATCGGCATGACATGAAAGGAGTCCGATCTGTTGAAAGAACGAATACAAAGAAGAATCGAAGTGAGGAGTTTGGCAACCATTTACAGTCACGTTCTAAATAGCAAGCCTGTTCCTCTTTTGCTGTTTTTCGGTTTAATTGTTCTCATTAGGATATTGCACCCTCGTGTTCAAGTAGACTAAAGATACTACGTTTCCATCCTCAAACTCCGAAATTTCTAATGGGAAATGTCTACTTACTATATGGACGAAAGAATGCTTTTAAGAACTCGAAAACCTCAAAACTCCTCACGTAGACTCGATGTGGGACCAGTTATGCTCAACTTATTGTCAGCCAGTTTCCTAGTATCTAAGAGGGGAAATTGGCACTTTGAATGGATTACGGGAAATATTTTGGATCTTAGGGTTTGGAAATCGGTAATTTTCTCCAACATTTTACACTCACGATTGAAAACTCTCAGTCTTGAGCGTTTGTCGCAACGCCCTCAATCCTGTTGGTGGATTCATCAAGACCCCTACTGCTGATGCCAAGATTGTCTAGACCAGCAGCTTAATCAGCATCGCGAGTAAAAAACAGGCAACATTTGTGAAGTATATAAGGCTAATTTCAAATTATTTATTGCACGTTCATCAATGTTGTAACTCATGTACAGAATCAATTCAAAAATTAGAATTGAAAGATACCAACTGGAACACAAACTATAGCGAAGCCCCTCGAACCGAAACGATCCTTCTTTTGAATGCGGCCAACGTCTGTATCAATTTAGTAGAAGGACGGAGGGATTTAGTTAGACTCTCTTGTACAAACAAGGTTTGAAAGGGAAGGAAAATTCGAGTAGCAATAGCTCGAAAGACAAGGGTAGGTTTCTGTGTATCAGAAAAATACTTATTCTTATATAACGTTCCTTTTCCCTTCCCCTTCATATGGTTTACACATATCACACGAGACGGTCCGAATATCGTGCTTGCTTAGTTTCTTAGAGTGCTCATTTCTTACTATTGTCTTGTAGCCACCGGTTGTTTATCGAGAAGAGCTTCTGAAAGTTTACGGTGGGGTGTGAATGTCATTCGACACCCTAAGGGAGCCGAATTTCGATATCCGCTCGTTATACAGAGCATTATTCGTGTTTCTGACACATTTATTTTGTGTTCAAGATGACTAGATGTGTCTGCCAACGGCCACCCACGTATTTCGCTACACGAACCCCTCTAAAAATCTGAAGTTTTAGTAGGTAACTCGGTTTAGGGTCTTGTTTTTCTTGAAACGTATGTATTACGTTTCTCTCCAAACTGGTCTTGAACATATTACGGTTCCCTCCGAGGCAGTTCTGTAGTATCGTTGTCATTCGTCATGCGTCATTATCCAGTTATAATTGACCCCCCGACCTTCACCTAAGATTGTTGCTTGGAACATCAGACGCCACTAAAAACGTTAATGACTCACTCAGGTGGAATCGGAGGTGGAAAGCGGAGGAAGAACAAGAGGAGATGATTATGTCTTGAATACTTAAAGCTGGCTGGTGGATTCATGTGCAGGTCCTCGTCGAGATTGCTCCCTTACTAGAAAATGCGATTCACTTTGAGATTGAAAGTACACCGTTTGAATTCAAACCTCCAATAACGTAATTCAATAATGCTTTCGTTTTATTTATACACATACTTGCCTTTTAAATACTTCTTTTTTTTTTTTTTTTTGTGAGAGACAGTTTATTTGCACAATACATAAGCGGTAGCACAGATATTTTGTATATCACCGACTCGAAAGATCCCAATACGATTCTGCGATATATACTGAACCTTGGACTTAAGTGACAGCTAGTAAAATATCACCTTCCTAATTCCACACCAAGAAGCGCGAAAAGGTGAGAAAACGTTCCGCGAGAGTTTGTGCGTTTTATTTTCCCTTCACCCTTTTATCAACTCGCTCACCCCATCACCCAGGCTTGTCGACTTTCAGACAGTGGAATGCCAATGTATTCCGTGAGACGGGACAACTGGAGTACCTCTTGTCTCCACCCGCCTTCTTCTAGACAGATTCCTTGCATATATTACGTTAAACGCGTTCTGGATAAAATGAATAAGAAAAAGCGTTTTTTTTTTTGTTTTTTGTTTTTTTTTACTGTGGGGAGATGAGGTGTTTTTTTGAATTAATTTAACCTTCCAAATACGCTCGACGTTGAACCTAACGATTTTCGGCAGCTCCGTCAAACAATAAAACTAGATTATTGTACGATTAAACCAGCGTAAGGAGTATTGATTCCGTAGTGTTTGGAGCTGATGAAATCGAATTAATTACTAGGTATAAGAAGTAAGTAACCCACCATGTGACCCCAGAACCTTGTTTCAATCAATGCGCGCCAATTCGTCAGGGGAACCATCTTAACTGATTTAGCGACAGCAAGTATATTAAACAAAAATTAGAGGGGAAGTGGTACTCTTCGCTCCAGGGTTATTGATACTCATTTGAACCATAGCCTGCTTCCGTCTGAGTGCCTTGAATGGATGCCCATCTAAATTGATGCTGCGTCCGATATTTAATTTAACGGACAATGAAATCTTTCCTACACCTGATTCCTTGTAAAAAAAAAAAAAAAAAAAAAAAAAAAAAATCTTTGTGCATTCTACATTCTAAAGGGCTTTATTGGCCTGAACTGCAAACGGGTATTTGGATTTTGAATAACAGATCATGTTTAGGAAGGGAGATGAGGAGACATATAGGAAAGGTAGCGCACATGGAGAGACGAATAATTTTCAAATGATGCTTTCTGCTGAAAGCTCGTCAGCAAGTTTGGGGGACAATTCCATCACAACTTTATCTATATATTCAATGATGTTCTCTCCAGGAAGTCTTAAGCTGAGAAGACACAAAGTATTGACGGTGGAAGGAGCCGTAAAAACCGGAAGAACACGGGAATCGATTGAAACGTAATCGCTATCACGTGGCAAGTTGTCAGAGCGTTTGAGATGTTTCACTGCCCTTTATAGGCTTCAATAACTGGGCAAGTGCGTGATAACGGCGCCTGCATCGCGGAAAGGGTTTCCTCTATTATAACCCAAGACGCCGTATTCTACGTCCACTGCAACAACCCATAGGTTCTTACTTCTTTCTGAAGGATTCGCGGATCAGGAGCCCGTTATTTGTCACGAGGGGAGCCTTGAGTGTGAATGGGGGCAAGTCGAATATTGATATGGAATATTTTAGTTCCTCCGTGTATACCGACTACTAATTATATTCTATTCATTCTATTCTTCTATTCTATATTCCAAACCACGAACTCACTTGCTATTTTCTATGATCCGAAGTATCTTGTTCTAAATCTGATATTTTGATATTTCTTCTTCAATTTGGAGCCTCAAGACAGTTCAGTCGGCAATGTTGAGGTCCCAAGAGGATGCGCTAAAAAAGGACCGTTCCGTCAAAAATGGACTGACTCCGGTCCGAACTGGCCAAGACCAACCTAATTGGTAAGGATGTCGTACGTCGTTTTGATGATTCGGTTCGTAGGAAGAAAGATGAAAAATAAGAACGAAATTCATCTCTAGAAAAGGATCACGGCCGATTCGGGTGCTTGGCGAGTTACGGCGAGACTGGAGTCAGTCAAAAAAGGTCTCCAGCGTTCAGTCCCACCCCTTGGTCAAAGAAACCAATAAATAATATGACGACCCAAGCACCTGACAAACTCACTGCCACTTAAGAACAGGCAGCGAATTCACTTCAAGTGGCGATCGGGTATAAATTGGCGAGGCCCAGCGATTCGTGATTTTATTCCGGAGGTTTCAGTCTTCTACTTTTTTGCCTCAAGTTCCTCTTCTCGAAAGATGCGACAGGTCGGTCGGTAGGAGTGGAAAAACTCAGGCTATTACGGGGAGTGAGGGGCGCGAGATGAGCGTGTTTTTAGCCTTGGGGTACGGATGGTATGCCGCGGCCTGGGCTTCAGAAAGCCCTTTGAGAAGAAAAAGGCCATAGAGTTCGGGAGGTACGCGTCGAGGAATTGCTCTCTCGAGACGCTCTTGTCGCGGTTGGGAAGAGAAAGAGGATGTTCTGGGAATTTAGGGACTTCGTTGACGGAAAGGTGGTGAAAAAATACCGAGTTATCGAAAAACCCCACAAGCTTAAAACAGTAGTACTGAGATTCACTCTTCAAAAAATGCGTGTGAGAGTTTGAATGAAGATGCTCATTATCCGACGGTGTTTTAACCTTTTTAATTCTATTACCGGTGGGGAGACGTACGACAGCTTTTTTATGTAAAGTACCTACCTAATTCAAAAACGCCGATTTACCCTCAACACCGCCTTGGTTTTTGGTGACTTTGGGCTATTATTGGGAGAACAACAAACCAAAACAGTCATCACACGCTCGAAAACGATTTTGAGTTGGTGGGGTTAAAGGAAAACCCCGACTCTAGATGAAAGCAGGCGGCACGAGGGAATGCTAAGTCAAACGTGTCAGCTTGTTGGCCAAAGGGTAGAGGCCATCGTCGGCAGCTAAATTTCCCCAGCCACTTTTCATCTACCAGTCCACCAGGCCATCCTGCTTTAATTAGATGGGGTTTACGCCAGTTCCGGGCCACTCCTCCGGTGTTTTTGCAGGTCGGTGTCACAATAGTTCGTTTTGTTGATGTCAGTTTTGCCAACAGCAGGGTTTCCAACGCCGTTCTTCCTGTAGTAACGGAAGATAATTACACAGTGTCCTGCAGGGCCAATGTTCACGGGGAGTTAAGATCACCAACTTTAAGGACGAGCCGGAAAGTGAAAGGAAATCTCGTTGTTGCTTCGGACAGTTTAATTTATTTCAAGAACGGTGGTGGAAATGAGTGGGAAGACACTCTATTGTACATGGTTGCCGTACAAGAGAAATTAATGTTTCCAAAGATCATTCATTTTAAGGGTTGCCCGTGGTAATGCCATCAATTTTTTATTGATGGTGAACGATAAAACTGTCATGGCTGGTCCATGGCATGGACTCGGGCGTTTCGTAGAGCCGGGGCCTTGATGGCTTTCGACGCCCTCCGCTTCTACGAAAAGCGCTGTATGGTAGCACCTCTAGAACCCGTCATCCCCATTGGGAACACCGACATCAAGGAAAGGGTCACAAGCAGGTTGAGACCATTGCAGTAAGTGAAATAGGTAGGACATGCACGGGGGTATACAATTTCCTAACGTACAAAGTCGCCAAACAAGCTTTTCTAGTTCTAAATTAAGATGAGAACAAACCCCAAACTACCACCAGAAGCAAATATTATGGCTAGAGCGGCAGGCCATAACAGTTCCGAGACCGTAAGACGATCTACCTCATCTTGTCTGAAGAAGTGCCGAGAACGAACTTCCGTGTATACAGAAGTGAGTCAGTGGTGTTGGTCGTGATGAAATTCAGTGAAATTCTGACGTTTTACGATCTCCACAGAAGGAATGAGACGAACGCACTATCACGTTACCCTGATGGAGGTTGACCCCCTCCGGGGGAAATGGAAGGATCTTCTTACACAAATAATTGATGGCTTCTAAAAAGGACGACATTTTATTTTATATCTCCCACGTTGCCGAGGACGTCTACCGCTGGTGAATCTCGAGTTTCATCTTCTACATTTGTACAGCTGAAAAAGTCAAAAATTGTTGAAGTATTGCGGCCCAACGGAAGACGAATACTGCCGGGTTGAGAAGGAAATATGTGTATTTGAATAACTGAATTTGAATGGCAACAGAGACAACTAAGATATTTCTCCGCAGGCCCTCGTGCCCCGTCCCATCAGATACGGCTTCATTCGCTCAAACGAAAAAAGAGAAGAATTATTTTTTCCTCACCTCTTTCTTACACCTACACAAGACAACACCTTCAAGAAACTGTATTTGCCCGAGGTCCAAATTAAAATTACCAGGGCGGGAAAAGCTACAGGTGATATCATTGGGGAATGAATATTCTCGAGTCGAGGTTGAGGGTTGAGGTAGGGGGCCGAGGAATACATTACAACCGTAGGAAGAGAGAAACATATGAGAATAAGAGATGAAGAGGAGCGGATAAGAGGCTTCTTTCTAAAGGAGCCTTGGGCTATGTACATATCGGTCCACTGCAATCTACACTGTTTAATTGGCAGATATAACTCTTTGGGAAGAGAGGAGCTTCCCTGTGTTCAATGTGGGGCCTATTACAGGATGCTAATCCTTCTCCCTGCACCCCTCCTTGGCCTCCTTCTCAATCTGAACATGGCTTCTTGTGGAAAACCTATCTCGCTGATCAGCCGGCTTTGTCTTCTGTCCGTTCTAGACCACTTTCCTTTTTATTTTCCTTGGGACACAAGAACTTGTACTTGAAACGACAACATTTAGGACTTCTGGAGTGTATTTTTGCGACGTCATTTTTTTCTTCTATCTACAGTTTCTTTTCAGCATCCAATCCATGATAACTCTCGCTAGGAAAACGTTGGAGGCATGTAAGATGCAGACAGCAAGAGGCAAATAAGGAATACTAAAGAGCTATTTATGTACTTTCTCGTATGGAGTGATGCAAAAGTTAGTTCTATGCCTAACTCCACCGTTTCCTAAAAAGCAAACTAAAGCAGACAATGCTTGGTAGCCCATTCAAAATCGTATCAAACGCTCGTTAATTTTGCTGATTCAGCTACTGGTGTCGCGTCGACTAAATTTTTGAGGGACTTAATTTTTTAGGACTTTGAGTGGGATGTCATTTCCACTAAATGTTTGATGCTGTCACGATTGTGATAGATTTTGGGCCAATAGCTGCAATCGGAGGCAAAGGTCAAAAGTTAAAATGGGGAATTAATTGACACCAAAAAGTGGGTGTCCTTTATTGTCCTTAGGCACCCTCTCTGGAGACATCAAAAATACGCCTTCTTAAATTACATTGATCCTCCTAGAATAAACTATTGGTGGAATCATTTGCTGGCATTACTTATTACTTTATTTTGAGGTGACGTGCGGATTTTATCCTGGATGGGCTCCTCATTGTGGTGAGCTGGTGGAACATTAACATGAAATAATGGAACGGACATATATCAAAGGATAATAGCAAGTGGTGGAATGTGGGATCTGAACCCAAGAAGTTGGTGACAGGCGTTGCACGAGCAGCTAGATTTCGGCGATCGAGCCTTCCGATCCCCATTCCAAACGTAACTTTAAATTAAGTTGCTCAAACTGAATATCCGTTTCAATCTGATAACCAGTAATGTCATTGGAAAATACCCAGTAGCCCAGGCTTTTTTTAACGAGCCGTTTCCCTTTATTTTTTTTGTAAACCTTTGATTTTTTTCTCTCCCTTCAGTTTTGGGGATATCAGGGGAGGCCATCTTAAGGCCGAGGAGGCAGTAAAGGCGGCGCTTCATCCTGTAATGTATTCCAAAATTCGCTTCTTATTCGTTCTTGCGGTCAGAAGGCTAAGCCGGAGTTCAGCAGACCGAACTTAACTCTTCGGGAAGGGATGAGATAAGCTCGAGAGATAGCCTGTCTGGAGAGGTAACTTCCACTGGGCCCGCACGCTTCACTAACTTCCGACACTAATGGTCTTTACGTAACGAGTGGGTTGGCACTGAGAAGGACCAATAAAATTCTTCTAGTTTCAGTTTTCCCTTAATCACAAGCGCATTTATAATGTGAGCCAGTTAGTTCTGTTGGGTGGCCACCAAAATGAAGTCTGTCAACGAGCGGACGTAATGTGGGTTTGGATTTGATTGCCACGACCAAGTCTTACCCAACCAGTTTCCGATTGGCTCTCAGAGAATCCGACTACGAGGATCCAATGAAAATTGTCGGGTAGGAGTGGAACAATGGAAATACCGAACGAATACCTAGCTGATTAGTAGATGATCAATACAATATAATGTAATTACATGTGCAGATACCGGTCATGGCCATGTTTAAAGACGGGGCTCAACTGCTCGAATTAACCCTCGACAAATCAGTTGGAAAATGCGATCTTCCGTCACGGTCTGAACATGAAATTGCTGGCGTAATCAGTACAAGAAGTGAGAGAACCACAAGAGCTCCCATACAGTCGCCTTGTGAGAATGACTTGGTACGTGCGATTTGAATATATCGTGGACGCCATGAGGGGTGAGAACTGGGTGAGGATGTGGAAGAATTTTATTTTCACACAAAGTACCCAATGAATATATCACTACTCTCATGTCGCACATCGAACATCATCTGATCTGTGGCCTTGAGTGTTTGACGTTGTTAGCATCAACTTTCCATGATGTGGATTGACTGAATTATACCTCAAGAAGTCTTATATGATGGAATATTAAAAAACTCTACGGAAGCCATGGTTAAAGATGGAATGTTACCACTACCTAAAGAATTAGTCACAACAGGTACATGTACGGCAAACAGTTTACCATCCAGGTCTTCAACTTGATCCATGAATGGCTGCAGAGGACGTACCTAAATTGGTTACCTCACTTTTTTACCTATTTTTTAAAAAAGGTAAAAAACTACTCTGTTACTTGGAACTTCCCTCGACATCACCTCAGTCTGGTTGCTTACTAGAGAGGAGACCAACTTCGTGGGTATAGATATTCTTCATGAACAACTTGTATAAACCATTCTCTCGAGAGCTAGCTGTGAATTTAATACGTTCATTAGAGACCAAAGCCGAAATTATACCAGCCACCTTGTCCGTTTTGCGGGCAATAATTGACGTTGTCATTTACCCAGAGGTTGAAGAGGACCGTTGAGGTTGGAACTGGCGCAACAAGAGGATCCAGCGATTCAATTGTCACGCTGAGCGAGCCTACTTGGCAGAGGTCCACGAGAACTCCAAGGATACAAGGAGATTGATCGCACAACTACGCTACCACAATAGAGCCTACCGGAGAGAACTAACCGCAAAACCCCTAACAGAGCGTTTTGTGTCTCCCGGACCGACCGACACTGTTTGTCTCCAGCGAATTAACAGCTTTTCTGAGAGAGTTCCGCACATTTTAGACACAAGTTTATTATCCTGCCTTGGGATCTTCCCAATGCAGTCGCGGATGAGGTTGGATTTCATCTTCATATCTAAAACCTCTGTTCTCCGATAAAGTTGTTGAAATGTTCAAGTGGGATCAATGGATCACAAATTAGTTGTTATGGTTATGATTATATTATTATATTGTAATAACCAGGTTATATTTTTTGACCCATTGATCCCGTATGGACGACACTTGAGGCCGTAGTTAGTCCCAAAGCCTTTCTACATTTGGCTGACAGAACTATCAGTACATGGGGCATCGGTAGAGAAGACTAATATCTTACGACTGCATATTATATGGCTCTGAGACAATTAATTTGAAACATTCATTCATCTTCTACAAAACCGCTTAGTGTCACCTCTTAAAAAATCCTATGAGGCAGTGTAATAATTATTCGTACACTTTTAATTCATCTTTTTTATACCTGAACATGATACTGTCCAGTATATCGTTAGTAGTTCGAGGTTGAAATGTTGAAGATGAACGAGAAAGGGGTAAACTATATACTAGCACTTCTGAGTGTTAGGCTAAATGTTTCCCTTTTGGGTCTTAGTTATATTTTTTCTCGACAACGGATATCTCTCAAAACTGTAATGTTGAATGAACTCGGGACTTACCAATTCAACGGCAGAAGATGGATAATGCAACGGCTTCCGTACAATTGAAAATTTTCACGGGAAACGTCATTATCGTACTGGAGGAATCAAATGAGACGACAATGTTTGTCCCAATATTGTCCTAACCCGTCGGAAAATCATCCAATCTCTTTTCACAAAAAAAAAATTCCATGAAACGCTTGTATCCTATACGTACCCAACGCTAATCAGTTCAATTTAAAACACCTGGACGAATTTGTACTTAAGGAACTTCCATTGTTAATTAGGAATCCTCCAGCGAAGAGAGTTCAAGTGAGTTTTTTCAGATTCTTTAAATATTTGAGCTCACACTTCCAGATTACCCGAGACGGTGCTCATGAGGTGGAAGAGCCCCAGGAATTCCCCAGAAACGTAAAAATGTCACCAAGTTCAAATTAAAGCTCACTTCAGGAGCTGATGGAGATGGTTGATACCTTCAAGATCTCATTAATTAGGTACTTTTATTTAACGTATAATATTTGTTCGGCATGATCAAACTTTGTTATCAGTTTTCAACACACCATCCGCTTATCAATAAATTCCACATTATTTTAAACATGGATTTTTAAAAGTATTCGATAATGATATTCGTTCCATTCGTAAGAACTCGAAAATAAATAGTGTAAATTTGTTTAGGACAATGAAGATTTCCATCGCATCCCCTACGTCTATCCTGCAGTCTCCCCCTTTCAGATTTTCACGTTTTCATATGAAAGACTTTTCCCTCAATTTCTCTTATATGCGCTCTTTGAAAATTTTTTACTTTCGAGTTTTGAATACGTTTTACCAGTTTTAGATGGAAGCTTTTTTGAAATGTCTGTACATTGTTACAATCTTATTCCTGTCGATATTGAACTCTAACTGCGCGTCATCGAACTAATGAGAATCATGCTTCCCCTTCGATTCGGAGAAGGCTCGTCCGGTATTCCTCTTCCATCATGGCGTCTCTAAATAAATAAGGAGTTTGTTTGTGCGTTCAGAGCGAAAAGCAAATTACTCAACCTTGAATAAACAACCGAAGAAGACTCTCGTTGCTAAATTGGGCACCACCAGTCTCTTCCTTCCTCTTCATTAATCCCTGTTCATGAATGTTTTGTGTTCCATTTCAAGAAGGAGGGAAAAATTCCAAAAGGGCGGCGCCAGGTTCGTCCTTTTCGGTGTAAAATTGAGGAATTCTCGCGCTGTAAAAAGATTATTCTGCCGTGAATTAGACCCAGCAAACGTGTTCTTGTTGCGATAAGGAATTAACTGAATTTCATCAGTACGATCAGCGGTATTATTTACTGCACGCCTAAAGTTCTGATCGAAATTCGAGGAAGTCTCTAATTGTAAACATGAAGGGCAACAGATGCTGCAGAATGGGAACATCGAAATAAGCATTCCATGTATCAACTTATGGCGCAGGTTATTTGAACTCATTTCATCTCTTCAACGATTCAATCTCGATAAGACAAATAGGGGCGATTATGGGGGAAACTAAAAAACCGTTTAGGAGCCTCTCATGCGCCATCTTGGGGTCCCTAACAGTTTCCGTGGTGTCGACGCGTTCACACATTTCTCACCTCGGACAAATTACAGTTAGACGTCTTCCGAAGGCGGTGGGGTAGAAGGAAAGAGAAATAGGTACAGATTGAAGATAAGGCTGAAAGAATGAGGAGAATAGAAGAGAACAAGTGAAAAAAGGCAGAAAAAAAGGGAGGCCAGATCACTTGATCCCTCGGTATCTTCTTTGCTATACGATCCACCTAATTAACTATTAATGCGCCAGTTTCAAACAAAACTCTTTCAATTTATGGGACTTCTTTTTTCTCTATGAGCTCAGCCGTTCTGGAATGATGATCGTTTCTAATTGATGTGAGCACTTTGTTGCACCTTATTCTTTTCATGATAAAATTGTCCTAGTACAGGCTTTGTCTATTTTAGCGTCCAAAGCCAATCGTTAATGACAAGGTTAAAGTCATTTCTATACAGACATAGAATTAATTGAACGCTATTTGGTGTAACCAAAATTTCCTGTGGGGATTGAGGTCCTAGAAAATATTTCGAAAGCAAATACCCCTAAGTACGTGAGGACGAAAATTTGGTGGAAGTAGAACGATGGGTGGGATATTGATCTAAATTTGCGTTGAAAGTAAATATTTCTTTTTACCATGTTGCTCAGGATCATTCTTCTCTACAGGAACAGTCATTATCGGGGGATGAATATCAAAGTGCAAGGAGGCGATCGTTTCTAGGGATGGTTGGGGGCTTGATGTTTATTTTTCGTTTTAGACCGGATCGGGTTTTTCAGTATTTGTGAAAGTATACTAGGAGTCACAAAAGGGGTTTACGTAAACTGGCAGGGGGTATTTTGGAGGAGATTTGGAAAAGTGTTGGCTTGACGGAGGGAGGATAGGGATTTTACGGCGGGATTGTCTTTGCGAAGCCTCCGTCCCTCCATCTGCCTTCGTTCTCACGACGCCTTCCGCGGAGCTTTGGATGGGCTTGAACTTCAATCCGCGAACCTGCCTCCCTCACCCTCACCCTCGCCCTCACCACTGTTCAACCCTCACACCCGCGTTCCCTGCAACCTAGCGGATTCCCAGACGAATTCTCCTCCCGCCCTTCCTATCACCATCTCCGTCACCAATGTCGGGATCACATCAACAGCAACCAACCATGCGATGGAATCGGTTTGAATTAGTAGGTACTAGATACTATACTCAACGTACCTATATACATGCAGTGAGAGAAATTCCTATAATTGAACTCGCTTCGCTTCATACGCACCACAGTCGCAAGGTCTCAGAGAGAATTTGGTTTAGTACTCTCCGAATTATTACCGTAGTTTTTCATGCATGAGGTAGATCATTCCAGTTTTCCCTTGCTAAATACAAAAACCAAAATTTCCGCCCATCGTATGGCATCCTTTTAAATTTTTCTAGAAATTCCAGAAATAAGGCCAACAATCAGTCTGCAGTCTTCAAGTCAAACTTTCGTCTTGATAAACGTAGATTGAATTGGTTTGTATAGAGTGTAAGGTTTAATACAACTACGGGCATGTTGCAGATCACTCTTGTAATTTTAATTTTGTATTGCAGTACTATTAATCTCTACCCGAGAATTATAATGTTTCGGTCAGGATTCACCTTGAGCTCCTTGAGTGGATCACCTTTTGTTAGAAGTCAGAACGCGTAATTCAAGCAGCATGTTAAAAGGTCGATAAGGGCGAAAAGAGACCCGGCAAGTGCTTGAAGTATCGGACGCCTCAAGCTACAAACGGAAGAGAACTTAGTAGGGGAGCCTAAAGGGTGTAGCGTTTTAACTGAGTGTTCTATTCTTTTTCGAATCGAGGGGCGCATCTTACCCTCAAAACGCATCACGCAACACCCCCCTAGACGATTCACGTTCATGTAGGTACTTCCTACAACAGGACTCATCTCGTTGAAAGGGACTTTCGCTCATTGTTCTTAGTTTCCTTTTGTGACCGTTCCATTCAACGCACGCACGACTTCTCAACTCCGAAACTGAGTAAAAGGCCTGCTGAAGGTATAAGATGAGATGGGTAAATAAGAAATCTGAGGTTATCAATATCGATAATGCGTTTACGGTGTGCAAAAACTGCTTCTTGAAGGATGAGTTTTAATTCGCTATATTGATTTACCTACTACAAATAAATCGTTGACCTTGCCTGATTCGGGCTAGCTGGCGGCCAGATCCCCCCCCCCCCCCATCTCTTATACGATTTTACTGAACAAGGTAAAAAACCCTATGTCAACAAGGTAGAACTTATGGACGCATGACTCCGAAGGTTACCTTACAAATAATCTTCGAGGAACTGGAGGCTTTAATTTCGATTTATACCCTTTCCTAGCATTGTCCGTGATTTCACTTCCCACAGACAACTCCAATAGATTCCCAACGATTGTTTAGGATCAACCGAATAGGTATGCCAGGAGAACCTACTGGTCGATATGTATAGTTAGTCAATTTCGCTGTAAAAACGAACCATCACACGCCCCGTGCATGTTTCCCAAGATATCATCCTAATAAAATAATTAATTAGTGAATTAATAATAAATTCCACCGATAGAAGATTCTGGGGGATTCTTTTTTCTATGGAGTGCTCGCCAAAAAAGATGTCGTAAATAAAAAACAACAGCTTTATTTTTAATGGAAATTAATGTTTCACAAATTTGTGCATTTTTTCGCTTCAAGATAGTCTGAAGAAAGCCACAAGTACATCATCATACATATTGGGTAATATTATTGTTCTCTTCAAAGGGGGTACACAATTTCGGATTGTTGTTAGAAATTGGAAATTTCCACGAGTGAGGTTAGGCAGTCTCAACAAAACTTGTCATTCGATCGATGCAGGTAACACGTCCGTGTGATGACCGTAAAAGTGGCAATCTTTTCCGAGTAGGATTGACGAACTGGTAGTTTTCGTAGGATGGTGGATTTGTGAGAACGTAACAAATTATCAGTTTATCAATTATCAGTTATATATGCAAAGCAGTCATCGCTATTCGATAACAGATTTGCAGGGGTTGAAAAAGTTGTCGGCGGTTATTTAATGAATAGCATGTGAAATCGCTCAACGTCAATATCAAGGAACATGCTGACCCGTTAAAGATGAACATTTGAACCGAACTTCATTCATTCATCAATGTCGGAATCTCGCTCAAAGAATCGATTGCCAGATCATCCGTGGGACTAATGTTGTGGGAATTGATTTCTAGTAACAACTGTATCCAACGAATTAAATTGATCTGCAAATTCATAACTTGACTTAGAGAAAATAACAGATTACTTGAAATACAGTGAGAGGGCACTTGCGATTTAACTGGTAAGTTTCCCTTTCTCTTTCTCTTTTAAGGTGGTGTAGGCGGCACTAAGGAAAGAACGAAAGGGGTTCCTTTTTCCAAATAATTTGGAGTTATTAATTATCGCCTAATTAGGAAACTGAGGCTTAGCAGCCACTAAATCTCCAATAGTTAATCCCAAGTTAATCCTAATAAGTTTTTCACCATTTCCCTTAATAAAACACTAATTAAATCCTCACCGGGTCGTTTGCCTAATTCCGTCTTCCCCGGCCGCTCGTTCGCACTCCCCTTTTCAAATTATAATGAAGAAAACCCTTCTCGACTATCATAATGAGTGGAGTCTTCATAGCTAATTAACAGTGGATTAGAGGTTTATATAGCCGTACGGCGTCTTGAGTTTGGCTGCTCTCAAGGGTCGATAGGCAATTTCCAGTCAATCGCCCACCGATGTCTTCAGGGAGGGCGCATAGTTCCTCACCAACCGTAGAAGCAGGGCATTTCAACCTTCAGTCAGTCAATAGTAGGTAGTCATCAGACCTTGTTCAATCAGTCGATGTGTGATTTGAAATGGATCTGTCTTTATTGTATGTTATGTTCACTTGAAGTGAAATCCTCATGAAATCCAGCACGACCTAGGGCAGGCAATATCCTTCCTTCTGTTCACATGGAAAATAACGATAAATTCGTTGCTGTTTCAAATATTATTCATTCGAAAAAAATCATTTTACGAAGATATTAGCGATATTCCTGGTGCACAAACGAGATGATTCAACAGCTCATTCATCCGCACCGCCATGGGATCTAAGACATGCGTTTCATTGACTCTCCTTCAATAGATAAGACAACAATGAGTAAAATTTAAGAAAAAAAATCACAATTTAGACAAATTTCAAAACTCTTACGTCATTTAATATAGTCGGATAATATCATTATAATCGGAATAAGCCGTACAAATGAACGTCTGACAGGACCAAGTTTCCTCAAAACTGAATTGACAACCTCATATATTTATTATATATGGAAATCTAATTCCATAACAGGTGTTTTCTATTCAACAGATAAAACAATTAAACCAACAGCGACCCTGAATGCTCTTGATCAAATACTATAATCTGGATCCTGGGAACTTTCAATCCAGGCCTTGTGGTAGATGTTTATTCGTGATCAATTCCAAGCAAACTTAACTCTGTTAGTTTTCCTTCTGCCAACATCGTTTTCATCTCCTTATAACAACCCTATTTACTGTCACATTTCTATTCGAGTGAATTTCATTAGGAGAAACACGATAGTGCTTCTTGAATGTAATTTGAAAAGCTTTCTCCGAACGAGCTTTAGGGTTATCAACAATTGTTAGATGTCGAAATTTGTGATTAATCAAATGGATGTTATTACCTACTCGTAGTGTTATACCATACAGCTTCTGTGTTTGTACATCTTTCAAGTTCGTGCGGCGCGGTCGTGCCTCCAGAGTTATATCAGAATTTTCAAATAAAATTCATCGATAAATTGAGAATTCGTGTTGCCCATCACATAACTGAATGCATCGTTTCTTTATTGCGGAACAAAAAAGTTATTTCTTGGAGGTAGGTCCTACGTTTGCTTTCGATAAGCCCATGAAATAATAGTCTGCCGGCGACAGGGCAAGTGATTTTTACAACCTAGGATAAAATCTCCCCACAAGTATAGGTATTGGTAATACATAAACCGAAAATCACGATTGTTGGAAACGTGACTAAATCCGACGTATCTCCCATTGGCCTGTGTGTTTAGGGCCGTGTTATCCAGAGACCAGCGAGGTGCCGGCAGTGTGACCTGTGCTGTTAGATCCACGCACCTGCTGGTTTCCCTTGTCCATTAGACGATTGAATGAGATTTTTCAAGTCATCCATCCATTGGATTCCAAAGCTTCTTCTGCCCATTTGCTGACTAGCTCGGATACTGGATTTACGGCAGCATTCAACATCTCGTAGGTACGAAGGCCGCTGTTGGAGACGACTATTCAAGGAGGTCCCTTATCTTCTCACTCCTGATTACTAAATAGCCCAAGTTAATCCTCCAAGAGAGAAGAGTGTTCCGCGGACAAGCCACTATCTAGGAGGACTCATTGTCAGCCGGTCCCCCATCCATAAACATGCCAGTCGACGGCGGGGTGATTATATCTATTGAAATAGCACCACCTGTATTGAATGCTTCCCCTTGTCGTCGCCCAAATAAGGAGGCCATTTGCGAAATAACGCTTTTCCCTCTTTTGGGGCAAAACAAGAACCGAAACAAAGCCTTGGGAGATTATTTTACAGTTGTGAGGACCCGGTTTACATGGAAGTCATGGCCAAAGTTCGAGGGGAAAGTAGGTTGCCGCGGTTGAACGGAATAACTTTAACCGAAACTTGAAATGTTGATATCTCGCCCGTGACCCCGGGGTGAATGAGTAATGGGCTGTTCCATTGAAGCATCTACCTTCATAAATATCTACGTATTCCTCTGTCAGTACCTACCTCTATGCTGGGAGAACGCGTGCATTTCAAATAGCTTCTCGCATTCTGCCTTGAGGCGGACGGCATCGCGTACTGCAGACTGCAGACTATCGGACCGCCCAATCTGGTACTCACCCAGATCTATCGTATTTGAATGAGCATCTGACATAATGATGCACTCTTCATTATGATTCACCTGGGACACTTCATTGATCCATGCACCCTGCGATTATACGACAGCCATTTCCCTCCTAAATCGTGACCCTTTCGACACGTCCCAGTAGTTTCCTTCATGCTAGTAAACAGTCAGATACAATATTGTGTTAAAAATATAATAAATTGGAAAAAATAAAAAATTGAAAACTGTGCCATTTTGATGACGGTGAACATAGCAAAACATACAAGCCCGCGCACTGTAAAATTAACAAATCATCGTCTTCAGATACTGTGATTTATCACAATACCAGCCAAGGAAGGAAGAAGAATACTTTCTTGAATGCCTTTGCGGATGTATGTGTATTCTTTTTACTGGAAGACATTGCCCATTGTGGGTGCTAAAGGTGTAATAAATATAACCACGACTACATTCGGGAACACTTTTGGGTCCCCTGAAAGTCGGTTCCATGCCACTCATACGCG
This sequence comes from Cyrtorhinus lividipennis, assembly GCA_019603395.1. NCBI lineage: Eukaryota > Metazoa > Arthropoda > Insecta > Hemiptera > Miridae > Cyrtorhinus > Cyrtorhinus lividipennis. Next base: position 33,097,441 of record CM033999.1, read on the forward strand.
GGAGCCCTCTTGGAAGAATAACAAGTACCTTTGTCACAAGGACACAAGTTGCCGATGTGTTAGCCTAAAGGAAAAGCGTTTAGCATATATATTAGGAAAAGATCTTCAGGTTTTCCTAAGAAAGGCCGTTTTCCCTGTGTTCATCCTCTTTTTCTCAAGCTAGACTCGAGAAGCGTGCCTAGCCTTCTGGAGGACTCTGTAAGTAAAGGATCGTTTGACACTTCATTTATTAGAAGCCTTTTCTAGAAAGTCCGCCTTTGCGCTCTTTTCGCTCCGATCGATACGAGTAAAATATTTTTTCTGTTCCCCACCACGTTGTTCATGCAGCACTAAAAAAAAAAAAAAAAAAAAAAAAAAAACCGAGGGGGGGGGGGGCATCATTGGTCTCTCAGAAATTTCAAAAAATATTTTGATAATTCCTTTTTCGATCCATTACTGGAAGGATCCATTCAACGTGAGGATAATCGTATTCATCGGGTTTACCGTACACATGATACGTATTTATGCTATGTATAAGAAAATTGGGCAGGAGACGGAGGAGAGGAAGAAAAAAAATTTTTTCGGAAAGATATACGATAGAAGTTAGAGGAAGATTTCACCGCATCTCCAACGAGGACCCCGTTATCCTTCCAAGTGGGTGGTATCTTCTGACAATATGTAATTTCCAAGAGCCGGGAGACGAAGTGGAAGCATCATGTCATCGGGCTGTTTCAGAATTCCTGCTTAATCTATCATTACCCCCACCAGGGAGACGCTTAAGAACAAACTCTTCTCCCCGCTCTCCAATCAAAACCTTGTTTGTTTTATACCCGCAGTGCGTTGAGCGAACGTGGCATCAGCCGAAAAAAAGACTGTAACAGCGGCTCCTTGATGTTTGATTCATTTTAAAGAGTACTCGTCTAGCTAAGGAGCCCAGGTTGATAGGCCTAGTAGTTCCCTCGTCTAGTCATCTCCGCCGCACGGCATTTAACATTATTAGATCGTATGTTCTATTGAAAAACAAACATTACACAACGGCTTCAATCCCGATTTTAATTAGGATTACCCCTATTATATTATTGCTTTATTAGCAATAAAAGTTTACGGTTTTCCTTATTCTTGCAAGAGTTTAATAGTGGATGACGACAGAGAGGGAAGAAGCGGTGTTCTGGTTCTCCAGAGTGTTTGACATTCTCGATTCATTTCTCAAAATAAAGAATTCAATGAAAATATAATATCGCATTCTTATCGTAATAATTTTTGAAGTTTGGATTGATTTTGATAGAAATGATGGAAATTTTGATAAATATGACAGTGGTTTTGGCCACCATAGTTAGGACATAGTTATTTTCTTAATACCTCTTACGATAATCAAGCTCAAAACCAATAATTCGTAATGATATTGTTTCATTATCATTGGTGGCCCAGTGCTAGTGGTTTCGTCATTCTCAATATCGAAAATAGATTCGATTTTCGGCCTAACGCGAAGAAAGAAAATATGGACGACATCTGTCTGATAGCGTCTTCATTGTTTCATTTGGTTTATCGACACCGGAGAATATAAGCCAAATGAGACTGTCATACAGTCCACTTATTCTTCTCATTTTATTCCCTGTTGCGCTTTATCTGCCAGGCAAGGTGCAGGAGTATCAGTGTGTATCAATATGCGTTATCAGTTGTTGTCGCTGGACCCGCTAGACTGTTCGGTGGTAACTATTAACACTAATGTTCTATTGGATGATGGTGAGACCGTTATTATTGTAAACTATGTACCTACTCAGGGATAATCGCTCTCTGTATATTGGGCAGGTTTAGCCTTAGTGCCCCCAAGTACGCCAATGCTGATCACACTAAACTCCGTCTGCGTGTCAAAGTCGCATTCCACTGGGTGACGAATATAATAGGGCGCCAATTAGGAGCTGGCTATTAGGGGCTGCATTTGTAGTGAAATATTATAATATTTAATATTGAGCCCCTTAGAATGGTGTGAGGGGGCTCTAATCTCGGGTTTGTTCGTGAAACTCATTTTTTACATCCAGAACTGACCCAGATCGGTTGAGTGGGTTTCAATGTTCCATGCCGCGATACTTTCTTTCTCTTTGGTTGATAAACGTGCGTCGCATTTTCATTTTGTTCGGATAAATGGTGTGGGAATAATTTTTATTGTGATGGTCTTCAACACGTGAGCTCGACAAATCGAGGTTTTCCACTCAAGCTTCAACGTAACCGATGATATCATTGTGGGTGAGGTCAATGACCAGTTGAAGGATAGGAAATGGAAATACTGCTTGATTTATTGAGGCGCCTCAATTGCATCGATGACACTTCTGCATTTGTTTCTGACCGTATAATGGGACGCGTACGCGTAGAAACTGAGGATTCTGGGAACAATTCCTTGTCAGGGCGTGAGTTTTATTGAATTGAACCTTGCAGGCCACATTCAAGTACCAATTCTTGTGGCTTCGTTCTCGTTTTGTTCTAGCAAGCCTCTAATAGAGCTGTAGCTTTCGCTCTCGGAGGCAATAGGTAATTGAGTTGCCAATTTTCAGAAATCTATTCTTCTAGTGTGTTGTTATTGGGTTAGTTACTAGAAAAAATCATCCTCAACCTATAATTTCATCGTATCCTAGTTTGAATGTATATTTGAAATGCGAAAAATCCAACCTACACCCGCATTCCGGGCCGAAACGGGTCTTCAAAATGCTTTTTAAAAAATCACAAATTTTGCACGTAGAGTGTATTTGGGCTTAATTGTATATCTGTTTTTTGCTGCAAACGCCCCCAAATGGGGCAGGGTGTGGCAATTAGGTTTGAAATTTTTTGACAGAAGAGTCTTGGGTCGTCTTGGGGGCGGGTGGATATAGACAAAAAATGCTGTCACGTTCAAGAAAAAAAATTATTTTGAATGATTTTTTCTTTATCGCTGGTATTTAAGACTTCGATGGATTGAGACCTCAAGATTGTGTAGGTTACCCTACTCACTCACTCTAGTGCCTTTAATATTGTCTGACTCGAGCATCCAAGAATCCAAACTCCTAAATAATTAACGAACATTTCAGACTATTGTCAGAACAAGGAAGGACTGTGAAGTCAGCTCACTAAGCTACTTACTGATACTGGTCAGCTCACTAAGCTACTTACTGATACTGATCGTTTGATGGACGTCTTTTTCGAAGCCTGATTAATAAATAACGTAAACTTCACGTCCAGCGATTCAATGAATCCCAGCCTCAAAACAATCACCATCGGCTGAGTCCGTACAGCAGATGTTCATGGAATCTTTCACCCTTTGTATTCCAAACTTTCACCCTAAACCTCATTCAGTGTGTGGACTACATTTCACCATAAAATTGTGTAGAAACCCTGCTGCATGACTCCGCTCTCCAATACGACGCGGCAGTTCTATTCTGAACCACGTTTGTTGATAGTGGATCGAAATACTGTTTGTAAAACTGCCAGTCAAAAATGGCTCATCTCTCTAATTCCGGCGCATATCTAAACGAACGGGTGGATCATGATCCACCTCACTTTGCCCGCCGGCTGTGGATTTCTAGAACGGTCTTTTGACGGGGATGAAAGTGCGTTCTTCGGCACTTAGCTTTCTCGCCCTTCGGCTCTTGCTGAACAGTTACCGGACTGACGTTTTTCTTGAACCATTTGGTGAATAATAGAATAAATATCCAGGGTCAGGTAGCTGTGGAAGTGCCAGGTTGACTGGGCCTTAGTGTGATTTCACTCTCTGGTGGTTGTACGAGCAGTGATGGGCTTGGTGGTGGGTTATAGAGACTTATAGGACTGTGCGTTGGGATTCCTGCGTCAAATTGAAGGTTTCAAAAACCCATCTCCCTAAGCAGGCAATACACGATAATGTTAGGGTAGTCGGCTTTCCTTGGGGAATCTCAATATGATTTATTGCTGTTTGACCGACAGAGACTGAGGGTCCTCCCCGGAGGCGAAAGTGATTATTCCTCCGGTCCCGTGACGAAGAATCACATCACTGCTGACCAGGGACAGATTGCGGTAGATGTGAACGGAGGCTCCCGCGGTCGCGTGTAAACAATAAGGACGGATCTTTGTGTGTTTAGGTAAGGAGATAATAGGGTCATTAGCCGTGATGCGGCCACTTAACCGCTCCGCTCTCTGGGCCCTCAATTAGACAGCTCTGCATGAATCATCTGCCTTCTCCTCTCACGACCTCTCACTCGCTCTGCGGTCCGAGGGCAACCTAAAGCAGAATACACAATGTGAGGTCCTCCTGTAGTTAGTATGCTTTACGCAAGCAAATCTGAGGCCAGCTTCCTTCTCTAAACTATCCGGTGATATTCTCCTTGGAACTGTATTACTCCTGACTGCACAAACAGTAAGGCAACCATTTTCAGTCAAAATGACTGCGAATACTATTTCGACCTCCCATTCTCTCCGTGGTCATATCCTAGCCACCTATATACCTAAAACACGTGTTGATACAGTTTGGTGTAACAAGATGTTTGTTTTGATCGGATATTTTTCTACTTTTGGTTTATGGAATTTGACACCCTTGTATTCGTGTTGCTAAGTTTATGAGGACTTTCACTTTTTGCATTTCAATGTTGATTTTAAATGTTAAATGCCCATTCGTTGTCCCATCTTCAATTCCCCTTCGCAGTCAATTGTACTTGCTCAATTCAGGTAATCAATATCCAGTCCGTCCAACGTCCATTGACCTCTTGATTTCATTAGTACTAGGCCATGCTGATAAGTACAATGTTGTACGCAGCTTAACTTTGGACATAATAGCACTACTTATTACATGCTAACACCTCTTAAGTAAGCATATAGGGAATCATCGAAAATTGCTTGCTTCAGTAGGTTCCTGTTCATTCTTGAATTTCCACCCATGCTTGAGTAAAAAGTTGAGTTAGCACGCGAATTCTCCATTTCGAGTACCTAATAATTTAATTTTCTCGATCACGCTATCGAGGAAGAGTTTTTTCTGTGATTTAAAGGTTGAATGTTGCCGTGAGGTCAGTACATTCATTATTTGCATTCAAATCAGAAGTATATCGAGGATAGTTCATATATCTGAATACAAACCAGAATAAGACAAAAATTCAAAAGAGATGTTTTAAGAGTGTTTGTTCTTGGATCATGGGAACTAGGTAATAGATCTGAATTGTTGTTTAATATTTTGTGTGGTAATCTTTGGGAAATGTAACATCAAATTAAGATAAAGCATGTGCGGCACAACCAACCCCTTGTTCAAGGTCATGTGGTGCAACCGTGTCGCAACCAGTCTTGGAAATTCTAGGTCAGAAAAAAATATCCCACTGCCACGGGCGTGTGCTTTCTCTCCAACGCCCCCGAGGGTTAAAGCATTGAAGCCAATCACGTAGGCACAAACTGTATTTTGATGGTCCCCATTACTCTATGCAAAGGGTGTAGTGAATCTCCGACAGAGGTTATCATCATTCAGGTATTGCGAGGAACGTTGCCCAATTTTCCCCGGAAAAAAGGGCCGGGCTGGAACTGAGATGTAGTGCCATCCCATGATGCGGCGTATTCACCAGGTCATCACTCGTACCTAACCGTCTATTACCGGCTCGGACGAGGAAATGAAGCTTAGATGAAACCAATTGGTAATGAAGTGTTATGAAAGTGCGTTGTCCTTGGTAGAAGGTCGCGAAGCCACGCATCCTTTCTCTTCCGATTTAGCCCAGTGCACCGAAATCGTGCACTCAACAGTGCCAACCCTTTAATTTGAGCATAACAACGTTTGGCGTATGGCCATTATTCTGTGTCGTGCTACAAGTTTCTATTGTTTACATGAACTACCAAATATTATCAATCTGGTCTTCAGCCGCAACAGCCAGACCAGCTGAAATCTCATTTTGGGTGATCGGCATCCCTACGTTATACCATTACCGTCGTGACTGCTCCGGTAGAAAGTGATATTCGAGTACAGTCTTATGACGCAAGTAATTAGATCGGGAGGGCAAAGATGCCACCCGATACAGCGATCGGCAATCGATTAGGTCACTTCCGACTGGGTCGCTTCCTCCTTTACATCGGCTTCTTCGTGAGCGAGATTCAGTTGAAACGTTCCCACGAACTAGACGATGGTATCCTCACGGAATTTGGTGACTCACGAGAACTGAAAATGTCTGGTTTGAAACGGTGATGTCACATCTTGAATTTACACATTTTTTGGGGCATTCGGACCATTACGTGCTCATTCAGAATATTTATGTAATTAGAAAAATAATTCACTGATTCTGGCCAAATTTGCCGTTCCTGACATATCTACGACCTTCAAAATACCAGTTACAGACCCACCACGAGATCGCCTTTGAAGAAAAGCTGGAGAAAATCAGATTTCCTCGAAATTTTTCATAACGGCTGACATTTAGCAATTAATCAACTTTTTTAATAAAAGCATCTTTCGAGCCTTTATTCTCGTCAGCAGACAAATTCCAAGTCCTAAATCACGACAGAAATTAAGTAGGTAGGGGGAGAAATTTCGTACAGGAAAAAAAGGGATGTCAGACGGCACTTGGCACTTCCTGATTAGATCCGCATTACGCTGCGATGGGAAAATATTCTACCCCTTCTCCCGGTCGTATTCCGAACATTTCCCTTTCCCATTCCCCTTTCTCTTTCCCTAGATCCTCTTTGCCGTCTCTCCTTTACTCGCTGCTTGATAAAAAGGGGAAAAGTCGATAACTGAGATCCTTTTCCAGAGGAGCACTTACCGGGATCCGGGTACATCGCGCGTAAGTGCTCGCTTTCTTTTTGGAGTGCGTAAATATTTCAGAGTTCAACTTGAATTCAAGGACGAGCTTTGATGTCGCCTGACGGAGGCACATTGCCGATGAGTTAACTTTGTTACAGTAAGGTAGGGGATATTATTTGGATTTCGCTTCTTTCCAGTTCTCACTTTTCAATCATTTTCAGTGAAAGAGGAAACGATGTTTGAGATGATGGTAGATTTAAAAAAAAAAAAAAATTTGGTTCCTCTCACAACGTTTTACGTCACATCAATTTTGGAAGTGTACAAACAACAAGACATCTACTAAATATATCATTCAAATGGACTTCAATTCTTTGTTGATAGTTCTTTCTCAATCAGTATGTGTGTACATGAGGATAATTACTTATTTACCTATAACTGTCATAAGCGCGTAGTGCGTGAAATCATTGAAGACGCATGATTTAATGAAGATTCCCTCAAGATTTATGAGTTTCCTGTTTTAATTGGAAACTAACCGGAGAGCCGAGCTAAATTTCTAATGACACTGTCTAGATTGTCACTATTAGATAGGCAGTCGACTTCCTGCCGAAAAAAAGTCAACTCGAAAAAAATGAATACTATACGAGATCATAATTACAGGTTTCAGGGCCCTCTGCACCGACGTAAAACAAATACAATTTTCGGGATGAGACCTGGTTTGTATTAGCAATGCTGATAGGTGGCCACGGAGGGGGTAGAGCGGGTCAGTATCTAATTGGGAAGACCCACCCTGATATTTCCATTACCTGCTCCTCACGATCCAATCTTATTTGGATTGTAAATCCTCGGCCATCTATTCCTTCTCGCCGGTACCTCTTGGGTTAACCCGGGCCGGTAAAGGGGTTCCTGACAAGGCCCCTCCGGGCTGCCCCTTCTTCCCAAATAATCAAACTTGAGTTTATTTGGGCTTCCCCCTTAACGAGCAATATCTTACTCTTCGGTGTTAACAAGGCGGCTTTATTTCAACTCTTGATAAAAATGATGGCCTCTTCGGTATTCCGTACAGTAGTTTAATTTCCAATTCCCACCTCCCTCGTAGACTGGAATTTAAATCGCCTCCCTCCAACACTTTTTTGCTGCACTTGAAAACGAGCGATAGCCGTCACCCTGACCCAATATTATTCCCCCTGAAGCGTCGATAGAATATGTGGAAGAGCCAACACACCTGCAGTACCCGCGCAGCCAAGTCAGTATTGACTGTATCTGCTCGTTAAATATATGATATCATACTTTGGGTGAACCCAGACAAATCGATATATCTCCAATTATTCTTGATCATTGTAGATCAACGTATGTAACATACTTGGTGGGGGTTTCCTCTAACACGATCTCACGTTTCTATAGTAGAAACTTGTCAGATGCAGCAGGTGTTAGTCACTCCACTAGGGTCCTCACCAGCGAGCGCTATTCGGTCTGTACCACTTGAGAAGATTTAACCGATGCTCGTGATAAGCGGTGAGAAATGTTGTAGTGTGTGGGTGGTAGTGATGGGAGGGAGTTCTACTTAAGCTTCCCAATGTCGTGCCTTTAGCGCCTCAAGTGATTCCTTATTAGTCCGAACACATGTTCCTCCGACCGTCAATGTAAACATTCGCCCGACGAAAGACGAGAGGTTCGCAACGCCTGGAGGATTTACGAGTAAATAGCACCTTCCAGGAGCCTCCTTGAGTTTATTTTACCAGTGTTACCGTCTCATCACGTGCACGGGCGCTCTTCTTCGCGCGCCTATGAATACTGTCGAAGAGCGCTTTCACCCTTTGCTAACAGGACTACATGTCCGGCTACCACTTGTAGTAGACAAAGCTGAGACCCACGGTAAATAGGGGCCGTGAGGTATAGGTACCTTGGGATATAGTCGTAGTACAAAGTTTTATGGCATTAAAACAAGACAAAAAATAAAAGTACTAAGCTCTATCATGAGCGGGGCGTTATTTTATTTTATTTTATTTTTTTATGTAATACCTAACCCCATGTTATACCTAAACCCGTTCCTGAGGTCAATCTCCCCCATTTGCCTAAAACTTTGATTTTCAGTCTTGCATGGTATCTACATTCGAATACCAACGTGTCCGCTCATATTAGGGCCCTATCATTTCTCCAAAAAACCGAAAACAACATTCTTTGACCTAGAGAAAGATTTTATGCTGCTGAGCGTTTTCAGGGGTGACGGGGAAATGAATTATCCAAACGCTTATTATGTCTCCATTTATCCATCTGAAGTAGGTGAGATAAGATGATAATGCTCCTGGAAAAGGATAACGGGTCACGCAGTTTTCAGACGCTGACAAACTCGTAAAGATCACCGGAGTGTGATAGTACGAGCGATGATATAAAAACTCAAACTTTTCAACTAAAACCCTGTAAAAACTCTTGTTGTGAGGAGAAAGGGTAGATTGAACAATAAAACGAGTTCTTTTTACAGCCACTGTAGTAAAAAGATTCCGCAACTGTCGTGTATCCGCCAATGCAATGTATTTCTTTCCCTTTTTTGCTCGGCTCCTGTGCCGCCTCTAGTGAAAGGACACTTCCTGTTGCAATTTGCTTTCATTTATCTGTGTCAGGTATTCAGAAGTATTGTAGTGATTGGCGATGTGCAGTTCTCTGCAGGAATGACGGGAAACGAAGGCCAATTTCTTGAAGTCTTTGGTGACCAAATATTACTAGTTATTGTTCTAATCAAAAAGGAATTTTACCTGCTATCCTCGCAGTGGATATTCACTGTCCCGAATTCCTTGAAATACATGGTAAAGGTTGGTTCAGGAAATATTCAGTTAGGTTTGTTGCAACAGCACACAACAACTGTCAATTTCACTGTCGAGTGAACGCCCAGACTTTAGGCAATCAGTCTCAACTAGATTATACCTGCTCTCGGAAAACGATTCAAAGCATGCTGTATATGCGTTCAAGGAGGTGGAGAGGCACTGAGAGGTGATAACCTACGCAGCAGCATGGAGGATTGACACCACAAGCGGGTAGTTTGAGATCAAGGAAGCGTTTCTAGTATAAGGACCTCAGAGCTACCGTCTTTTAGTATGTCTGCTGGTACTAGAGGGCTTCTCAACATGAATCTTGGGGAAAGCAATCAACGTTGCAAGAAAGTTCTTGCCGATATTCTCACGCCATTCGTTTGAGTCGGGCGAATTCCAGTGTGCGAATGTTCAGCGTGCAAAAGGATGTTAAATGAGAGATCGAAGTGGAGGGGAAGATGACGGTGACATTGTTGCGGTTCTCTCGATAAATATGTTGAAACAACCCCAGCATGAACCATACTCCCGCAGAATCGTTCCAGAAAAATCATTAATGAAGCCCATGCTTGTCCTGATAGACCTAGATAACAATACTCTGTTCGTGGAGAAAAAGATATGTTCTCACGGAGTCCAAACTTGATATTAAAGCAAAGCGCTGCAATTTTGATCATACTTTACGAAAGTTGGTAGGAAGTCGCAACAGAGTACTAGGAGTTATGTCATGAATTTATTCGAGAACATTAGTTCCCCGTAGGATTCCATTGTGAGACGACGTCTCCAGATCGTGGGTCGGCCCAGGGAGATGCTGCACGATTAGGACACCTCCCGATCCCCAAAGCCACAACCCCGGCTCAAGGCCCCCGCCTGTGACTCTTATTGATTCGAGAGGGCCCCTCTGAGTCATACTCCCTCACGATCTGATCCCTCATTATGTAAAGCTATGTTATAATAACCCCCTGGCTCTGCTCTCAGAGGACCCCGCCCTTCCACACACTAATTCGCTGGAATGCGTCCCCGATCTTTGAGGGAGTTCCTTTCGATCCCATAAGTCACCAGAGTATTGCTCCTGGCGTCTTGTTACAAAGGGCCCCAGCATACTTGCCTTTTCACTGGATTGATACCTGCCGTTTGGCAATATCGACTCCAATAAGCTCATGGGCTCGTGGTTAATTGAGTCATATTACCAACAAAATTTGATTCTGAAACAAAAGGTAAGAGGGTGTGTTTGTTCTTAAAGTTTAATTATAATTTTGAAGCTGATGGAGCATGGTTTAGTCAGTCTCAGTATGACGTCATCCCGAAAAAAGGCTGTGATGTGAGCAGGCTGGCCTATTGCAGAGGAATGGTAAAATTTGACTCTCAATAAGGTAACTGTGAGCAAAATGACCAGAACGAGTTCCATTGGCGGACGTCTGACCATGTCCACGACACTTAATTACGGTTGGACGTGAAGCCCCACACCGGCATACTCATACTGGTCAACTTAAGACTCCATTCTATCCCAAAATCGCTGTAATTCACATCCAAAGTAATGTGTGGTGAGAATAACCGTCAATTAATTCTCAGGAGTCTATCCATCCTTAATGTATATGTCAGAAAGGTGGCACGTGCTCTCAGTTGATACATACATTCGTACCATTTCCGTTTCCGATGTATGACTTATCATGAAGTTGCGAAGAGAATACCATCTCAGGTTGAGGTTTATCCGTCGCATCGATTGAGAATGACGAATGTAGGTTCACTGCACCAAATAATAGGATTAACCTTGCCTGTTTTCTCTTTTCCATATGAAAGTGAAAGAGATGAAGATATTTCTCTTCAAAGAGAAAGACAGAGGGCGCTGTAGAGGCTTTGAGGACTTGACAACTTCGGCGGCGAAGGGAGTCTCTGAGAAAGAATGGCATCAACCTCCGCCTTTTTGAACGAGCCCCAGTAACCTCTCGCGCCTCTTCCATTAATATTCCCCTGAAAAATGCACTAGCGAGGATTACCAGCTTCGAGGAGGATTTGCGGGACACTTTTCCCGTCTACATTCAGCACTCCTCCGCTTTAGTCGGTAAAGGACAATTTTTCTTAATGTGCTGGGTGCCTCATGAAACGCATTACCAACCTTTGTCAGCATTGTGAACATTCTGGCAAATTAATCATCTTGGTTCAAACCGACAAGGCGTGAACTGGCACCAGACAGTAGGTACGACAATGTTGACATTCGCAAATATATCTATTTCCGTCCATTGGATGTGAGTACCGACCGGGGAGGATATATTATTCGGAGCGAAAACATGCCTCATCTTCAACCAGAAATGTTACTTTGGTTCTAAAGATGGTGAGACCACTGTGTAAAATCTTAATCAATTCTCCGGTCCGATATTTTTTAGTGTAAAATGATACTTTACATGACTAGGCCTCCAAATATCTCACAAGCCCCAATTGCATTTATACCTTGTTGTTGTTCCTGTTTGCAGCAATCGGCCCGAACATTATTTGGGCGAAATGAGTACCCAAATGAAGTTCATGTCAAATTTTCAGATTCATCCTGCAGGACTCGGATGCAAGCCACTGCTGTCACCAAACCTTCCGCGCATGCCCAAGGGTATTTGCTTGGAGATTTGTGGAACTACCCTTGATAGTTTAACTTCTCGAATCAGAATGATGCTTATCGTCGAGCATAATATTCATTTTTCAAGATTATTCAACTCCTTAGTCAACAATTAGTACATACAGCCCTTGTCCCACCTGCCCAAACTGGCGACACCTAGTAAATGGACGTCTCACAGGCACATACTCTCCTAGAATCTCTCATACCGCTTCCAACGTAAACTTCTCATTACGGTACAGTCGGCCTATTTAATTCAACCCTTCTAAACTCGAAAACTTACTCGGTAGCAGTATTGAAGAATATTTTGGTGCCTCAGTTCTACTTAGTAAGTTGTTGTTGGCCCTAATGACGTCTTCAGCGAGGACTATTTGATCAACAAAGCCTTCAAGGACTGACATCAGCGGGAAAAGACTGAATCGTAAATAATAAGGTTAATGTGGGTGGTGCTCAGTACGACTGGAAAGACACCTGGCTCATCGTTTCTCTGAATGCAGACAAAATACGAGTACTAACGTGGAATCAGAGACGGTTCTCTCCACCTACCGGTAGAACATCCTGGTCCTCTTCTGTACGGTTGAGCTGCAACCCCTTCTCAGGAACAAAAGAACTCCTTTGGAGGGTGGACATCCGAGATCATCAATTACTTCCTTCACTTTTATTATGTACATGATGCGCTTTTCTCTTCTTCTTTTTCGATAAACCCGCTTATAGGATCATCTCGGCGGTGGGTACTTCCAGCCTAGTCATCATGGGGGATCCCCTGGTGGAGTAGGTTTCTCGTTTCCCATTTAACTGGATCAAACCCTTCAGAAGGACAAGGTGCCTATCCTTTGAACCTGGGATTTGAGGCTCAATCGAGCGCAACGGCATCTGATTACTTTGCAAATTACCCTGCACTAAGTAGAACGGGTAATACCCCCGTCTTCCCTTCCATGCGCCATATTTTCATCATAGGTAAATAGATCCTTGTCATAGAAGGCATATATGATCACGAATATTTTATTGTAGGAGATATAGATATTTGTCTTATTTCGTCATTGTTTTCACTTTATCCGTGTGAAACTAGATACGATTATCTTTACCCGTTTTTCACGATTTTGTGCTCGAAGAGAATGCTATTTTATCAATACTGGATCCATGTCAATTGAACCGGCGTCTAAAATAAGCTGCCAATCACGCATCTCTGTTGGAAGCAGGCCTTCCATATCTACATCAAATGAAGTAAAGGACATCTGCCTGAGGGTCAATAGCTATGAATTATACCAACTATTCGTACGTAAAACAATTAACTATACCACTTATAAGTGCCGCTTCGTGTTGAGTACTCGTATGTTAGCTCATAACTACTCTACCTTGTTTGACTACGCTCAACAGGTATGAATCCTCTTTCTAATTTATACAAACTCGCTTGCACAAATAATTGAAGATGGGTCTTGTTGCAGTCGCACAATATTCACTTCACTTGATCATTTTTCCCTGGATTATACTGAAATAATTGATCCTTCCTTGATATAATAACGTCGCCATTCAGAAGGATTGGATGGAAGGACCTCTCCGGCTCATATCCGACGTTAAATATCCGCACCCAACCATTCGGCTCCCAGACAATGGTCGGGTAAGAATGTGACACATTCCGGTTTCTTCCAAATGCCCGTCACCGAAAATTCTCCCCTCCTGATAATGGCACCTACCGTCTTCCAATCATTTACTTCTTTTGAGGGAAGAAACACCTCTAGCGTCGTTTATTGGCGAAGTCAATAAACCAACTTGTGCGTTTCCACGCTCCTTCTTTTCCTTTTTTCCGTAATTTATTTTTTCATCTCCTTACGCTTTTTCCATCGAGACGGGAAGGTTTTATTTTTTTCTGGAACCAAGATGGGACTCAAAGGGAGTGAGAGACAATTAACGGTGGTCTGCAAGATTTTACAGTCTTTCAACTTGATGGGCCGGGTTCCTTTGTCTTAAATTCAATCTACCTTGATCAAGTTCCAAGTTCCAACGTTTCTTCAAACTTCTACCGAGATAACAGCAACTGGTGGTAAGATGGGAGATATTGACTCATTAGGAAAAAATGACCCTATGATGGATGAAGCATTGATTGGAGCTGAATGCAGTAACTTCAATTGCCTAATTAGGTAATGCTCCTAATTAGCTGGATTCATACTATTGATCCCGTTCAAAACGAATGACAGCAATATTCATATAGTAATGAGAACGTCTTGAGTTTTCACATCCTAAATACTCTAACTGTTGTCATTCAAACTGTAAAATTTAAGTTCAATTTGGACTCAGATCGTGTGAATTGATGACGCGGATCGTACTCCTCAATACTACTACAAATACTAAACTTAATTTTTTTTTTGTCTGCAGGCGATGGAGACTTTTTTTGTTTTTAATCAAACCGTCTTCATTCAAAGCCTCTTTCAAGATGGCCCACAAAAACTCGTCTTTCATAAACGGTTAGAGCAACTTGGTGTTAAACGAGCCACCTGGCCCTTTTGGTAGACAATGAGCGCTTAGTAATTGAATAAGTAGGTGTTATGAGGGTAGTAATTGAATATAAGACATCCATATCGCTCCCTGAAGGATCTCGCAATCATTTTTGAATCTACACCGGTAAAATTCGACTGAGTTTTAGCGAGCCGCAGATGTTTTACGTCCACCGATCTACGTCTTATAGAAAGATCACGTACGAAGACGTCTGCTGTGAGATTCACGTCTATAATAGGTTTTATGCTACGTATTAATTCAAAGTATTGTTCGAAGTTGAACAGGAATTTTCGACGATCATTTCCTCCCATAAGTTCAAAGTGGTCTTCATCTTCATCCGCGTTATTCCCATCTATGTAAAGAGGAATAGTAGTAGATGGTCTGTTATTTAGAAGGGCGGCATGAAGTTATTTTACTAAAGAGAATATGCAATTAAATAAAATGTAAGTAATTCAGGAATAGTACGGGACATTCATTGGGAAAGACTACAAATGCAATGAAAATGGTCTTGGTAGGGACACCTGAATATGCCACTCTATACGTGTTACATTGACATACTAGAATCAAAAATGGTCTGAACTTTACAGAATTATACACTTTCCTAATTAAGGGAGTCTTTTCATTTGAATAATCATCCCTATCGCTGAGGAAACTCCCTTAATGGCAGCATACCACAATCCCACACAGCACTCTGCCAACAAGTACTCCCCAACCTTTGTTGATATGGTATTTTAGGTTACAATTAATATTATTCTTCCTCTTCCTTCAAATAATAACCAGCAACAGGAATGGCTTGAATGATCGAAACTGACGAGAAGGGTCTTATATCTTATTTCTGTTCTCAATAGGAAAATCTTTGAAATTTTATGGTGCCTCTTGTGACATTGATCAGAAAAGGATTTGAGTCAATGAATACCCTTCAGATCCACGTATGACATTCTACACTCTCCAAAATGTGGGTTTACTACCGCATGAGGTCATAAAAAGTACAGGGACTGCAAGAAAGAAGGTCAATTGGAGTACAGCATTCAATTCATAGAGGAGCAACAACTGGAGATTTTTACACGATTCTGAGCGATGTTTATGATTATTTCAAGATCACTCATACGAAATCACCCGTATCCCTCATTTTTATATTTTCTGAAATTAGTGAATGACCAATAGTACACCTATTCTTGTTGGGCTATTCACAACTTTAAAATAACCATGAGTAAAACGGTTGTCTTAAAGCGAATCAACGTTCGCATTTTCGCATAATAATTGCCATTCAAGTAACGTATTCCCGTAAATTATGCGTGCTTGCACTCGTGCAAGTAAGTATACGTATACGTTTATGGGAGGTGAATGTCCCTTTTTAGCCTGAGTAATATTTCCCAGACATTGCACTTGGAGACGGTGGTTGCGAGTCAGCGTGACTCTTATAATGGGAGAAATGAAGAATCAAGTTTTTATAGCCCGCTGCGACGTTTTATCGTCCATGTGTGAAAAAAGAAAGAGCCCACAGCGCATCTGAAGTGAAATAAAATGCAGTTTTTCAACTCTTCACAACATGAGTTCTTCTATCTTCCTTAGTAGGAGGATTTCTTAAAAGTCTTGATTTCTCAGGAATGGTCTTCGAATATGCAGAGCATTTGTTTGATTGGTGATGTAACGTGAACCACTCAAATCAGACAGATGAACTAGATTTTTTTTATAGACAAATTAAAGGGGTCTTACGAGTGACGTTGGTTATCCTAATACAGGGTAATCCCCAGTCCTCTCACCAATAATTATTTAATGATCACAGAAATTGTTTTGTTTTAAACTTGTGGTTCTTGTAAGAAACACGCTTTTCTCTTATTACCGAATCTCACAATTTAATCTTATTTCAAATAAGAACGGCATTTTTATAGCATATTTAGATTGTAAGCGAAAATGTATCAAATTTGCCCCCCCCCCCCCCCCTGAGTCTTTTACAACCGATGCAACCCTATTAGAGCGCGAAAATTCAGATGCCGTCAAGAATTTGAATGGAATGGGTTCGAGTTATATCAATTTACGAACGAAAATAAACATTGAAGTCAATGAAACGTCATGAACTGACATTTTTTATAAATGTAAAGGAATCCTATCTACTAGGAAGAAATTCAGAATATGTTCCTACATGGAAATATATTTATTCCAATCATGACGCTAATGACAATTACGCGGAACATCATACATAATAAATATAATTCGAAGACATTTCAGAAAGCGTTATGCTGGACGGATAGGCAGAGAGAATGAACTGACTGACAAACACGGTTACGGAGGCCCTGATACGTAAAACCAAGGAATGCATTAGTATTTCTAAACAATGTTTTTGTTTGTATCATTTCAAAAGTAAAAAAAAAAAAAAAGGCTTAGCTTTGTCACAGACCCCAAAACGGTGCAACTTATTATAAATCCTTGATTATGAAGGGCCTCCTCCATCCATCGATTCATGTTTGCAACTAAATACCATAAATTCCTTCACGAACCTTTTTTGACCCCAGAACAAACATTCTTATTAACTTTGAAGTGACAGTGAGAACCAAAAGTAATGAAAAAGAACCACCCACGTCAATCAAGTTACAGCAGGCTTTCTTTCGAAGTATTTAGCTGAAACTAGCCACGTTTCACTCAAGTTGAACCGGTCCTACCCTCAATGACCACCCCCATACTGAGAGTACGGAATTAATTAGAAACCTACCATCCTGTGACTTATTTACAGTCGACCCCGACTCGATAAACATTTACTAGGCGGCAACAAGGGGCCCCCCCATTTACATAAATGCGACGTCGTCCACCAATTCGAAATCTCGTCCCCGTCTGAAGTGCTACACAAACCGAATTCCTCATATGGTGTTGGAGAGTATAATTCCGAAACCGTTCAAGTTCCTCCACGAACAACGCCAGCCCCTCTTCACATAGCTCCTTTTATTTCGTTAATTTATTTGTTTTTAAAAAGCTATCTTCGTTTATTTCAGACCGCATGATCGGCGTTCTTTCTTATCTAAATAATTCAAATTCAGCACACATCATGTACCACTCGGTATAAAACTGGACCGATTACCCTCCGGTACTTCACAATTTTACATCAAATTATTGTTATATCTTCAGACATGTCCTAAATACAATTAAGATTGAACAACACTGTGTTAGATCTTTGATCCTACCATTTTCAGGGTGCACATTTCAATTCGTGTTCATGTTAAGCGAGCGTGAAGATTCCCATGTCTCATTTGAGGTGCCTTTTCTTTTCTTATTGCTATTCGAAGCTTGGATCCAAGGAGTCAGGATTGAAATTACTAATCAGCAGGATTATAGTTTCCCTCAGTCATTTATGATCCTCATCTCATGATCACGGTGGCCAGGTTCTCTCGCCTAATCCTCCAGGAAGCTCCCAATAAGAAAAATACCCTTGCGTCAAACTCATAAATAAGAAAATAGTGAGCTCCTCTTCAAAACCCAATGAATAATGCATGATTTCTCATTGAATAATAAGGACAGGTAATCTGAGACTCTGTTTTATTTTGCATGATTCTTTTTCTTCTGCTTCTTTTTCACCCCAAGCCGCTTACGGCTGAACGCGATTCTTCCAATTAGCCGAGAATATACTTACGACAGGTACTAAATGCGTTTGAAGGTTGTCGCCCATTATTCAATGACAATCACCTGAAGAGAGACGTTGGAATGTTGTTTGTTGGTCAGATTGGCCAGTTGAGGGTCTTTGATCCGAGAATCGACACGTTTAAAAGGGTACGTGTTCAGGAGTTGCATTAAATTACAGTCTACAGCAAAATTTTAATGTTTACTGAGCAATATAGCAAACGTTCAAAAGACTACTGGCGATCTGTTAATCTCGTTGAAATTTGTTTTTGTATGCATCAACATTGTTTTGACCGCGTGATGGCAAATCGCGATCCTTTTTCAAGTATTTATTTGGAACCTATCATAAGTACCATTGACAATTGAAAATTATTAATTAATTTAACCCCACATTCGGTTTTCAACTCAATATCTAGACAAATGGAAGATCTTTCGAGGATAGCAATAATGATGGTATATCAGAAGTAATAAGTTTTCAGACAGTTCAACTCCACCCTGTTAATCCGCCGAAAGGGGGGAAATGATGCCGTGGGGTTTCTGTTAGCCAGCTTTGATTCATTTCTCAATAATCTTCCCGACTCCACGATACCTTCTCAGTCCCAAATAATCTCGCTCCAATCGAGTTCTAAGCTTTGCCAAAGAAGCCTCAAAGGGCGGAAAGATGAAGTTAGCGAGCTAAGCCAGTTGTTACTTGAACTAAGAAACTCGTGGAAGATCGCACCCTGAAGTCGGACCTGTGAATTTCCCGCTCAGTCTTGCCACCTTCACAACATTCTAAGCCGATTTTAAAATATTTCCAATTGTCGAGTGGTTTCTTGTACTTAACCAATGTCTAAAGTCAACCAGGCGGGGGCAACCAAGCTTCGGTAACGCCCTCAAACTTTCCTCACTTTTGGCCAACAACTTGGGGAAGACTAAAGGGAGGTTTTATTTTTGTTGTATGTTTAATGAACCCCCCCTTTCATCTCCACCATCGCTCTTTCTTGACGTCATCCCTCGCCCTCACGCAAACTACTTCGCAATTAATTCAAAGTATTCTAGGGTTGGAAGATAAATTAAGCGAAGTTTTACTCGCGATTTCTTGATTGATAACGCCCTTTATTCGATGCGACGAAACTTTCTTCCTACCATTTCTAAGAATTGATAAAAGCTGCAAAACATTACGTAAATAACTCATGTTGTCAAACCCATCCCATAAAAACATGAACTTACTGAGAAAAAATCAAAGAATGAACGCAAAATAAGTATTCGATCGAGACGATTCGATTACTTAACTCACATATTATTTGTAATTAGAGTTCATCAGCAAAACAAAAATAATTTACTAAATAGTTTATAGTAAAGGTTTTGTTTTCGAAATCACGAATTTTTTTCCCTGATTTTGACCATGCATGTCGAAACTAAGAGGCCCTTAAATGAACGAAATCCCAAGGTTAACTATACCATCAAAAAGTGCGTTATTTCCTCTTTTGAATAGTCATAAAATAAAGTTTTGAAAAGCATTTGATTTGTGATTGAGATAATGACTCCTGAATTTAGTCAAATCATTGGAGTAACAGCTTTTTTCGTGTATTTTTGGTCTAATGAAGTTCTTCCCTACGATTTAGGCATGTAGTTGAGGTATAAATAAAGGAATAAATAAACCAAATACACTCCAGAATCTCACGTTTCAACCGGCAAAATGTGTCTCAATACCGTTCTTGATTACCTGTCTTTCCAAGGGTAAAATTCTCAATGTTATTGTTTAATAACTTTCTCAGAGGCTTTGTTATGTGCCTATGGAAAAAAAGTTAAGAGACTTTTTTTTAAAGAAATGAGCCGTGAAATTGAATTCCTGCCGGTTGCAGGCTCCCCAAGGATTAACACCGGCAACCTTCAAAGGATATTCATGAAGTAAATATTGTTTTCATAGTTATTGACGTTACAAGGTAGCATCAAATTGAGTGTCATAATTACTTCAACATTAGAACCAGTGCTTCCGGAAAGCCTCGATCAGACTGTTTACTGATCAGTGTTGTTCTTCTCACGTCAGAAATGTAAGGGCGCGGATATTTTTTCTGGCAACGTTCGTTGAATCACATTACTGCGTGCGAGATCCGATTTGCAACTCTAATGAAACTGTTCAAGCGAAGCGAGAGAAACACTAAAAAAGACCTGAATACAAATAGTCAATTTCCGTTCAAACCCGCTAATTTAGGATGGCCCTTTCCCTTACGACGGTGGAGAACTACATCGCTTTGCATAGCGCCATCATTCCCAAGATGCAAATAAGAAAAACCTCTTCCTCGAGAGTCGGTAATGTAGCCTTCATTAACACCTCGTTATCGACTCTACACACACCGTGGTCTTATATTTTCAAGGACCTACCTCTATAAGTAACCTAGAACACCCTGCCATTTAAGGGTAGGTTGCGCTTACATAATTCCCTCTCGTTCCCTTCTTTATTTTCCCTGGAAATTATTGTTTTGCGCTTTTCCAGAGCGCCTATTATCGTTGAAAAAAGCGAACAACGAGAAATTGGTGTAGAATGGACGCATTAGGAAAATTGCATGTAGCTGGCCGGGAGATTTACCGTGAAAAAGAATCCAGCTAGAGGCAGAATAGCTGTTTTATGACTTGAGACTGGATTTTAATTTCTGAAAATGTTTCTACTGCTCTCGCCTTTCTTCTTGATGTGAATACCACTACATTCAATTCTCAACGGTAAAGGGTTGTTAGTTTTTCTTACATGCTGGGAAGGCTAGAACAACATAAATAATGTCTTCTCAAGGAAACTGTTTTGAGAATAAATTTTATATTAATCGCGAATCAATATTGATTCTAAGTCTATAACAATTATAATCTTTAGAAAAAAGCTTGCTAATACCAACAGTTTTTCAAGTTGTTTCGATTTTCGTGAATTTTATAAAATTATTACATAAAATTATAACAGACCGACACAGCATCGATCTCATTGCAGCCAACTAGTAGCCCCACGAACTTCTTCTGTCGAATCTTGGTAATATTTGGTTTCTTCAAACCTTTAGGTTCGAACTGAAATTCATGCCTCAGGGAATACTTTCACTACTGCACTCACAATAAACAACCCGCCTAACTGATGAAGAAAATGCCACAGAGTCAAATTTTCAATGAATAATTGGACTCCGTCCGTCAAAGTCCCCAAAAAATTCAAAAAACCCATTTTCTACTTCTTGCAATCTTCCTGAATATTTGGATTAGGACCAAGGACGACCATACGGACACATTTGCAAAATTTCAGATACATATTGGAGCATTGGGGGGGGGGGGGGTCAAATACAGTCCCCGTATTGTTTGACTAAAAATTGAAAGAAGACTGCTCCTATAAGAATAACGAAACAAATCCAATAATCCTGGAATAATGCCAATAATTATTATTTCATAGCCTGTATGTACGTATAAGAATTGACTAAAAAGTGTAGGCACGTGGCAAAATTACAAATCGAGTAAGTCCTATCCCTGAAATCCCTTCAAAAGTAATCAGAAAATCTGATCAGAACGGAAGGTTCCCGTAGGCAGATGGCTTATTCAAATTTTATTGGTCGTTGTTCAACACGGCTCAATCAGGAAGATTTCATGCCATTCCATCGGAAACTCCTTCAACTACCCACGGATACTCCCCCTTCCCCTTCTCACCCGTACCACCCCTTCAGAATTAATCTGAAATTCAACTTCAGAAGGGAGGCAGGCAAGAAAAGGACTTGAGAGGAAGAAGTAACTTTTGTCTTAGTTTCCCTTTGTTCCAATCCTTCTTCCCCTCTTTCTGCCTGAGCCTCAATAAATTTTATTATGAGGTCACTTGAAGCTTACCCAATTTCCAGTTCTTGGCGTTGGGTGGTTTCGTTCAAGAGGATTCTAAACGGTGAGAGAGGAGCGGGGGCGAAGTCAATAATTTCATTCGGAAGGTTCTCCTCAAGAAGGAGGGTGAAGTGGCTGAAGAATAAGGGGTGGAAGTTATTCTGAGCAAATATTCAGTTTTATTAGTTGCGGTGGGAGGCTTAATCGAGGGACTAAAGAGTGAACGAGGCTCTTATTAAAACTTCTCCGATTTATCCAAATCCTCTGATTAAACACAGAGAGGATTCGGTTTAAAGTGAATTTCCCCAGAATTAACTCACAATAGGAGGGTTTGTTTCTTTGCTCACCTCGACCACACCTGCTGCATCAATCTGTTTCCTGCAACATCCAGTTTAGAAAGTTTAAATGGTAACTCTTCAAAGCAGGAAAATATCCCCGCGATAATTTATTCGCCCGCGTCAGACAAATGAATACATGAGCTCTTACCCAATGGCTGTAGAGCTCTCCGCAAAGCATCATATTCATTCGCGCCGTATGATTTTATCTGGAATTCTCCTTTAACCCGAAATAATGCATTGTGAGTAAAAAATGAATCGTATTAGGAAGCGAACAGTACAAAGGAATATTCCTTCCCAAAGTTGATAACCGTTTCCTGCAAAGGTCGTGTGCTCTTGTGGAAACGTTTCCCTAAAGAGATTACACGATCTGTTTGAAGAGTCCATATTGCCTCCTCGT